>SJYF01001074.1:2003556-2020494 GCA_006410515.1 Procapra przewalskii
GATCTCCTTGCAGTCCAAGGGACTCTCAAGAGTCTTCTCCAACACCACAGTTCAAAAGCATCAATTCTTCTGAGCTCAGCCTTCTTCACAGTCCAACTTTCACATCCATACATGACCACAGGAAAAACCATAGCCTTGACTAGACGGACCTTAATCGGCAAAGTAATGTCTCTGCTTTTTAATATGCTATCTAGGTTGGTCATAACTTTTCTTCCAGGGAGTAAGCGTCTTTTAATTTCACAGCTGCAGTCACCATCTGCAGTGATTTTGGAGCCCCCCAAAATAAAACTGACACTGTTTCCACTGTTTCCCCATCGATTTCCCATGAAGTGATGGGACCGAATGCCATGATCTTCATTTTCTGAATGTTGAGCTTTAAGCCAACTTTTTCACTCTCCTCTTTCACTTTCATCAAGAGGCCCTTTAGCTCCTCTTCACTTTCTGCCATAAGGGTGGTGTCATCTCCATATCTGAGGTTGTTGATATTTCTCCCAGCAATCTTGATTCCAGCTTGTGTTTCTTCCAGCCCAGTGTTTCTCATGATATACTCTGCATAGAAGTTAAATAAGCAGGGTGACAATATACAGCCCTGACGTACTCCTTTTCCTATTTGGAACCAGTCTGTTGTTCCATGTCCAGTTCTAACTGTTCCTTCCTGACCTGCATACAGATTTCTCAAGAGGCAGGTCAGGTGGTCTGGTATTCCCATCTCCTTCAGAATTTCCCACAGTTTATTGTGATCCATACAGTCAAAGGCTTTGACATAGTCAATAAAGCAGAAATAGATGTTTTTCTGGAACTCACTTGCTTTTCCAGGATCCATCAGATGTTGGCAATCCATCTCTGGTTCCTCTGCCTTTTCTAAAACCAGTTTGAACATCAGGGAGTTCACCGTTCATGTATTGCTGAAGCCTGGCTTGGAGAATTTTGAGCATTACTTTGCTAGCATGTGAGATGACTGCAATTGTGCTGTAGTTTAAGCATTCCTTGGCATTGACTTTCTTTGAGATTTGAATGAAAACTGACCTTTTCCAGTCCTGTGTCCACTGCTGACTTTTCCAAATTTGCTGGCATATTGACTGCAGCACTTTCACAGCATCAACTTTCAGGATTTGAAACAGCTCCACTGGAATTCCATCACCTCCACTAGCTTTGTTCATAGTGATGCTACCTAAGGCCCACTTGACTTCACATTCCAAGATGTCTGGCTCTAGATGAGTGATCAGATCATCATGATTATCTGGGTCTTGAAGATCTTTTTTGTACAGTTCTTCTGTGTATTCTTGCCACTTCTCTTAATATCTTCTGCTTCTGTTAGGTCTAGACCATTTCTGTCCTTTATCGAGCCCATCTTTGCTTAATAAAGGACAGAAATGGCATGGACCTAACAAAAGCAGAACATACTAAGAAGAGATGGCAAGAATACAAAGAAGAACTATACAAAAAAGATCTTCAAGACCCAGATAATCATGATGGTGTGATCACTCACCTAGAGTGAGACATCCTGGAATGTGAAGTCAAGTGGGCCTTAGGTAGCATCACTACGAACAAAGCTAGTAGAGGTGATGGAATTCCAGTTGAGCTATTTCAAATCCCAGAAGATGATGCTGTGAAAGTGCTACCAGCTTTAACTTCTGAGCCACCAGGAAAGCCCACTCAATATGCCAGCAAATTTGGAAAACTCAGCAGTGTCCACAGGACTGGAAAAGGTCAGTTTTCATTCAAATCTCAAAGAAAGTCAATGCCAAGGAATGCTTAAACTACAGCACAATTGCAGTCATCTCACATGCTAGCAAAGTAATGCTCAAAATTCTCCAAGCCAGGATTCAACAGTATGTGAACCATGAACTTCCAGATGTTCAAGTTGGATTTAGAAAAAGCAAAGGAACCAGATATAAAAATTGCCAATATCTATTGGATCATCAAAAAAGCAAGAGTTCCAGGAAAACATCTACTTCTGCTTTATTGACTATGCCAAAGCATTTGACTGCGGATCACAGTAAACTGTGGAAAACTCTTTAAGAGATAGCAATACTAAACCACCTGACTTACCTCCTGAGAAATCTGTATGCAGGTTAGAATGTAACAGTTAAAGCTGGTCATGGAACAACAGACTGGTTCCAAATCAGGAAAAGAGTACGTCAAGGCTGTATATTGTCACCCTGTTTATTTAACTTCTATGCAGAGTACATCATGAGAAATGCTGGGCTGGAAGAAGTGCAAGCTGGAATCAAGATTGCCGGGAGAAATATCAATAACCTCAGATATGCAGATGACACCACCCTTATGGCAGAAAATGAAGAGGAACTAAAAAGCCTCTTGATGAAGGTGAAAGAGGAGAGTGAAAAAGTAGGCTTAAAACTCAACATTCAGAAAACGAAGATCATGGCATCTGGTTCCATCACTTCATGGGAAATAGATGGGGAAACAGCGGAAACAGTGGCTGACTTTATTTTGAGTGGCTCCAAAATCACTGCAGGTGGTGATTGCAGCCATGAAATTAAAAGACACTTGCTCCTTGGAGGAAAAGTTACAACCAACGTAGATAGCATATTCAAAAGCAGAGACATTACTTTGCCAACTAAGGTCTGTGTAGTCAAGTCTGTGTTTTTTCCAGTAGCCATGTATGGATGTGAGAGTTGGACTATAAAGAAAGCTGAGTGCTGAAGAATTGCTGTTTTTGAACTGTGGTGTTGGAGAAGGCTCTTGATAGTCCCTTGGACTGCAAGGAGATCTAACCAGTCCATCCTAAAGGAAATCAGTCCTGAATATTCATTGAAAGGACTGATGCTGAAGCTGAAAATCCAATATTTTGGCCACCTGATGTGAAGAACTGACTCATTTGAAAAGACCCTGATGCTGGAGAGATTGAAGGTGGGAGAAAAGGGGATGACAGAGGATGAGATGGTTGGATGTCATAACTGACTCAATGGGCATGAGTTTGAGTAAACTCCAGGAGTAGGAGATGGACAGGGAGGCCTGGTGTGCTGCAGTCCATGGGGTTGCAAAGACTATAGGAGTGAGTGACTGAACTAAGCTCTTTAATATGTCAGCATTCTTGATGAAGAAAGACTACCTGAGGCTACATTAAAGAAACCAGAGAAGCTCATCAAAAAGATTACCTGAGACCAGATTCCCTGAACATAGTCTAATCTTATCAGCAACCCCATCTTTGCACCATTGCTACAAATACATGTGTGGGTGGGTGCATGCTCAGTCATGTCCAATTCTTCGGGACCCCTTGCACTCCTCTGTCCATGGGATTTCCCACTGAAGAATACTGGAAAGTGTTAGTCACTCAATTGTGTCCAACTATTTGCTCACCCATGCACTGCAGCCTGCCGAGTTCCTTTGTCCATGGAATTGTCCAGGCTAGAACACTGGAGTGGGTTGCCATTTCCTCCTCCAGGGGTCTTCCTGACCCAGAGGTTGAACCCAAATCTCCTGTGTCTCCTGCATTGTCAGTCAGTTTCTTTAACACTGAGCCACCCAGGAAGCCCAAAACTCCTCATCAAAGCCTCTGGGTTGGGATGTAGATTTTGGGGGCAGGAGCCCATTGAGCTAGCAAAGGAATAAAACTATTCTTTTCTCTTTCTCTTAAAACTGTCTTTGGGATGAGATTAAGCACCAGTGCACAAAGGCTCTGCTTTCAGCATGAGAATGAAAAGCATGACTGAAAATATGTAAGAAAGAAGGGAAAAAAATGTTCTGGATAAACAAGTGGTAAAAATAATGGTGCTATAATCAGAAACACATAAACTACCTAATACTAAAATATTGAGAGGGAGGGAGAGAAAGAGGGAGGGAGGGAGGTTGCAAGAGTGAGAGAAATGCATAAATAGAATTTCCTCTCCTCATCTTAAAAATTTATGTCAACTCTGATTTAGTTAGCATATGTTTCAATGTCTCCCTAGCAACAGTTTCTCATTGGTCACCCAGGCCCCTTGTGATTCTATGAAATCCAGGTCACACTTATGTACAAACACAGAGCCCCACCACCACCCTCATGATAAGATAAGCAGAAACAGCTTAAGGGGACAGCAGTAAGAATAATTCCTTTTTCCAATTAGGGCCTAATGATCTTTCCTAAGGGGCTACCTTATCAAATACAGCCAGACAGAACCAATGTCTTCTTGCCAATTAAGCTCTCATTTTTTGAAGTGAGATCAATAAAAGCATTAGAGAGTTATTGGTTGCCTCAAATATGAATATAAGCCTGAATAAACACAATCCTAAATTGCAGAGACACATCTGGAGAGAACATCCTGGGGCAAAATCTCCTGGGACCTCCTAAAGAGCCAAATTCAAAGTTAGCCAAGACTGGGGACTGTCTCTGTTAAGACTTAGCTGAAAGGAAGTTCTTGATTTTAAATTACAAATTCAACTGAAAGGAGATCCCACAGCATAAAATTAGGGATGGCATCATAGAAATTGTGGAGAACAATCTTAATATCATAATAGGTTGTTAAATTTAACTGAAAAGAAAAAGAAAACTCTATTATTCAGGAGAAAATTGAAAGGTTGTTTAGGATTCAGCGCACCTTTTATCCATTCCTCATATGGGAGAATGCCTGAGCTGCTGTAGCTTCTACAAAGTGCTAAAGTGTCTCTGATATTTTGAGTGAAGATTTTCCTGCCTGGTATGTATCTATACTATTATTTCTTTGTTCATTTACTCTCCCAGATGGCAAGTTCCACAGAAGGAGTTTAAAATGAAAATATATTTCCTTTTATTGTGATGCATGATTTCTACTAAAATAATGAGTGGCCCCAATTTATGCCAAGTGAAGCATTCATTTTGGCATATCTGACTGCAGATGAGCATAAACTACACACTGCTGTGGTATTTGCTAAGTTTCCAAGGAAAAAAGAAACATCCTCTGTGGGAAGACATGCTCACTCTTCCCACTCCTACTGGAACATCTGGAATGGGAATTAAGAAGCTGACAAGATGGTATTAAAACCGTGGATTGCAGCACATCCTTGAGTTGCCAAATTCTCTTGCAAATGCATCTTCCCACAAAAGTCCTATGCCGCTGTAGCCTTAGGATCCAAAGTATGGGAATTATTATTTATTTTATTATTACCGTAGCATAGAGACAATGAAATGTGACACTGCTTCTTTTCCTAGGAACAGACAAGGACCAGGCCTTAAAGCAGTTTCACTTTTTTTTGAATGGAACTTGATTTCTACTCATGGAACACAGTGATATGAGCCAGCTGAAGTCCAAAGGTTAAATGGACCTCAGTTTTCAATAAAAGGACAACAGCTAAAGATCCTGTGTCCCAGGGTCAAGGAGGTTGTGGCCATTCCAAAGATATCCAGGCGGAAATGATCTTTATTTTTGCTTCTTTGTTCTGAGTTGTAGTTCTGTTGGTTTCTGTAGCTCAAAAAACACTCAACGTTTATTATGCTCCAAACAAGGCAAAAGATGTGGGTAAATATTAACTCAGGGTCCTGCCCTTGCATTGTTAACAAAGACTTCAGAGTCACTCATTCATAAATTCACTACAACATGGTAAAATGTAGGAAAAGGCCAGAAAAGTGGCACTGAGTCTTGGATGGAGTTTGAAGCAGAAGGTGATCTCTGTCTCTCTCTTTTTTCTCTCTTAATTCATTTATTTTTAACTGAAGCACAATTACAATATTGTGTTGGCTTCTGCCACATACCAGCATGGATCAGCCATAGGTATACATATGTCCCTTCTCTCTTGAGCCTTCCTCTCACTTCCCACCCCATGCTTACTTTTAAGAAGCACTATAGGAGGGCTTCCCTGGTGGCTCAGAGGTTAAAGCCTCCGCCTGGAATGCAGGAGACCTGGGTTTGATCCCTGGGTTGGGAAGATCCCCTGGGGAAGGAAATGGCAACCCACTCCAGTACTCTTGCCTGGAGAATCCCATGGAGGGAGGGGCCTGGTGGGCTACAGTCCATGGGGTCACAAACAGTCGGACACGACTGAGCGAATTCACTACTACTCACTACTATAGGAAAGGCTGAAGTTGGATGTTAAGATCTGTAGGTTTTCTTCAGAGAATGCATTCACTCATACCCTTGACATTTGCTGAATGCCTACTCTGTGTTCAGGTTGTCTCAAATTCTAGTTATGAAGAAAGACAAGTAAACTGCTATTACACAACAAGGGAAGGGGTGGTGGTTTACTTGCTAAGTCCTGTCTGACCCTTTTGACCCCAAGTACCGTAGCCCACCAGGCTCCTCTGCCCATGGGATTTCCTAGGCAAGAATATTGGAGTGAGTTGCCATTTCCTTCTCCAGGGGATCTTACTAACCCAGGAATCAAACCCAGGTCTCCTGCATTGTAGGCAGATTCTTTACCACTGAGTCACCAGGGAAATCCTGGGTTGAACTGGCTCCTCAAAATTCACGCATTAAATTTGTGTAATAAACCCTAGTATACCAAAATGTGACCTTCTATAGAGACAGAGTCTTTACAGAGATAATTAAATCAAAATTAGATTATTAGAGTCGACCCTAATCCAATGACTGGTTCATAAAAAGAAGACATTTGGGAACAGATACACGCATACAAGAAGACATGTGATATTAACATGAAGATGACCATCTCTTTAGTCAAGAGACAGGTTCTTCACAAATTTGCCCTCATAAAGAACCAAGCCTACTGACATCTTTATTTTATACATCTAGCTTCCAGAACTGTGAGACAGTAAATTTCTATTGTTGAAGCCACTCAGTTTGTGGCACTTTGTTACTACAGTGCAAGCAAACTAGTACAGGGGTTTATTGGAAACACCAAGGCAAGTACAAGAAAGTGCCAGAAATGACATTTTAAATAAATCTGTGAAATCCAGTAACAAGAAGATTTAATTTGCAAAAAGAGTGGTTAATCTATTTAACAAATCTTTATTAAGTATCTACTATATAAGATATATTTCCTAGGCATTGTGGGTAAAGTTCAGAGTGATATGGACCCTCACAGAGTTTACAATCTGATGGAGAGAGACAAGCAATAAACAAAATTTAAAATCAGAATTATTTCAGATTGAGATAAAACATTGAAAGAATAAAAAGGATAATATGATAGACTATAACCAAGGAGATATGTCTAGATAGGCTTTTCAGGAAATGACCATCCAAAGAGACAAAAAGAAGTGTTTGATATTTACTTTTAAAATCAGCAAAGTAAAGCTTAAAGGATATTATTAAAAGATTATGATTTAAAAACCATATTAAAAGATAGTTATTCTTCCAGATAACCATCTGGTTTTATTTCAAATTCATGTGCTGAGAAATTCATTTGACTGCATCATTGGTAATTGCCCTTGTAATACCAGGGAATGACATTCCTCATAATACTTCTGGAGATTGTAATATTTATAAAAATATTTGATGCACATGTTGGTGAAGGATTGCAAAGGATTCTGGTCCCTCCCTAAAATAGATTTTGGGACATGTCTCCCAAGAAACAGAGGAACAGGTAGACCCTCTGTAGGATCAATTTCTGAAGTAACATAGCAAAATAAAGAACCTTCAGAAGAGCTAAAGAATTGGAGCTCCAAAGTGTGTTTAAGATGAGGTGTTGGATGTTAGGGAACCTATAGTGAGGCCACATAATTAGCTTGGGTGAAAGATATCTCTTTATACCTATATCTCTTATCCATTTAATCTGAGTGGATTACTGTCTGCACCATCACTCCTAAGCCTCAGGTAAGCTATTAATCCAAACCAGGCTCTGTTGACAAAGATATATATGTACATCATGGTAAAGCATCTGCCTACAATGTGGGAGACCCAGGTTCGATCCCTGGGTTGGGAAGATCCTCTGGAGAAGGAAATGGCAACCCACTCCAGTACTCTTGCCTGGAAAATCTCATGGACAGAGGAGTGTTGTAGGCTACAGTCTATGGGGTCGCAAAGAGTCGGACACAACTGAGTGACTTCACTCAGTGTTGCCCAAGAGATGGGTGAACCAGTTATTTTAGTGATCTCAAATTTTTCAACAGAGCCTGGAGCTTTCCCCACCTCCAAACACTGGGCACAGAGAATAACATTTAAAAAAAGTATTTTTGCTTCTTATAGAAAAGCAGTGCCTAGTGTGAAGTCTGTCATGGTTTTTTGGTTGGGCTCAGGGATTACCTTGTGGTTCAGCTGGTGAAGAATCTGCCTGCAGTGCAGGAGACCTAGGTTCGATCCCTGGGTTTGGAAGATGCCCTGGAGTAGGGAAAGGCTATCCACTCCAGTATTCTGGCCTGGAGAATTCCATGGACAGTCCATGGGGTCACAAAGTGTCGGTCACAACTGAGCGACTTTCATTTTGGGGGATGCCTGAGGTAGAAAAATAAGCAGTAAGTGACTTGAATTACTCCACTAGAATACAACATTTTGCCTTGAGACTGTGGTGTGTTAGTCACTCAGTCATGTCTGACTGGAGAAGGCAATGGCACCCCACTCCAGTACTCTTGCCTGGAAAATCCCATGGATGGAGGAGCCTGGTGGGCTGCAGTCCATGGCAACATGAAGAGTCGGACACGACTAAGTGACTTCACTTTCATTTTCACTTTCATGCATTGGAGAAGGAAATGGCAACCCACTCCAGTGTTCTTGCCTGGAGAATCCCAGGGACAGCGGAGCCTGGTGGGCTGCCGTCTATGGAGTTGCACAGAGTCAGATATGACTGAAGCGACTTAGCAGCAGCAGCAGCTGCAGCAGCAGCAGCATGTCTGACTCTTTGTGATCCCATGGACTTTAGCCCACAGGCTTCTCTGACCATGGAATTCTTCCAGCAAGAATAGTGGAGTAGGTGCTATGTCCTCCTTCATGGGATCTTCCCAACCCAGGGATCGAACCTGGTCTCCTGCATTGCAGGCAGATTCTTTACCATCTGAGCCACAAGGGAAGCTCTGCCTTGAGACGTCTCCCTCCCAAAACACATCTAGAGGAGGTTAAGCTAAAACCTAAACATTTTCCTACCTGAGAGGCATTAAGAGTTATGACATTTGGTAATTACATGGTCCTCCAAGAGATGAGTTAGTATGAATAAGAACTAATTGGAAATATTGAGCATGAGAATATAATTTTAACTAAAAAAAAAATCTCGAAAGATCTTTGCATCTGTTTAATTTTTTAGTTTAGCCCAAGGGGCAGCAGCAATAAGGAGTAGCTCTTTGTATGATGATGGCAAGGATGCAAAGGGAAAGAAGAAATCCAGGAGGTCTCTTAAGTCCTATTTTCAGAACTGATGTCCTATCAATTCAATCATATTTTATTGACTAAAATCAATCATGTGGCTGAATGCAAAATCAAGGACCTAGAGGAGATCCAACCAGTCCATCCTAAAGGAGATTATTCCTGGGTGTTCATTGGAAGGACTGATGCTGAAGTTGAGACTCCAATACTTTGGCCACCTCATGTGAAGAGCTGATTCATTGGAAAAGACCTTGATGCTGGGAGGACTGGGGGCAGGAGGAGAAGGGGATGACAGAGGATGAGATGGCTGGATGGCATCACCAACTCGATGGACATGAGTCTGAGTGAACTCCGGGAGATGGTGATGGACAGGGAGGCCTGGCATACTGCGATTCATGGGGTTGCAAAGAGTCGGACATGACTGAGCGACTAAACTGAACTGAACTGAACTAGGCCTTTTTATGAGGAATTGTGACGTTACATGCAAAAGACATGAATAGAGAGATAAGTGAAAAATTGGAGCCAGTATTTCAATTTACGTCTAAGACTGTCACTAAATTTCTCAGTAGATTCACTAGATTTCAGAAGACAGTGAAAAATTGTTCAAAGTGATAAAGGGAAAGAATATTAGCCTATAATTTTATATTAAACTAATATTGATATACAAGTATAAACTTATGTTCAAAGTGATGAAGGGAAAGAATATTAGCCTATAATTTTATATTACATTAAACTAATATTGATATACAAGTATAAACTCAGTATATTTCTGGAATAAAGTCTTCATAAGATTGAATATGCAAAATTCTTAGAGCATACTCTCTGAAGAGGTATACAGCAAGAGAAGAAATTACCCCAGGAGAACAATGAGGGGCCTAGGAGAAATATATTTACTAATACATTAGTGAATTATATTATTGTTTAAGTAAGCAAGCTGCTGCTGCTGCTGCTAAGTCACTTCAGTTGTGCCCGACTCTGTGCGACCCCAGAGACAGCAGCCCACCAGGCTCCCCTGTCCCTGGAATTTGCCAGACAAGAATACTGGAATGGGTTGCCATTTCCTTCTCCAATGCATGAAAGTGAAAAGTGAAAGTGAAGTCGCTGAGTCATGTCTGACTATTTGCGATCCATAGCCTTCAGCCTACCAGGCTCCTCTGTCCATGGGATTTTCCAGGCAAAAGTACTGGAGTGGGTTGCCATTGACTTCTCCGCAAGTAAGCAAGGATCAACTATAAAACACGTATTCATAATCATCTAGAATTAAAGTTTAGTCCAGAGGTATGTGGTCAACCTCTCTATGATGGCAGAAATAGTCTATATTTGTGCTAACCAATATGCAAGGCCACTAGTAACATGGAACCACTGATCACTTGAAATGTGACCAGGACAACACAGAAACTAAACTTTAAATTTTCCTTTATTAAATAATTTAAATATTTGTATGTGGTTAGTGGTTACTGTTTTGGACAAAACAAAAACTATATGGTAGTTGGAAGTGGGAGTAACACCAAGAGAATAAACTGAGGTAAGAACAATGTTTTAATACAGGAAGTGATATACATATTGATTAGGTTTAATATATTGAGACATAAATAGAAATATATGCGCAGGGTTTAATAAGCAACTTAAATGAAAGAGAATGTATTAAATGGAAATCCTTAGAGGAAAAGTCTCCAAGGAAATAAGAGAAGTGGAAGCCAAAGAAGTTTGACAACAGAAAACACTGAGAACCAAGATGCAGAAATAAGTATAATTCAGTTCAGTTCAGTTGCTTAGTCATGTCTGACTCTTTGCGACCCCATGGACTGCAGCAGGTCAGGCTTCCTTGTCCACTGCCAACTCCCGGAGTTTACTCAAACCCATATCCACTGAGTCGGTGATGCCATGCAGCCATCTCATCCTCTCATCCCCTTCTCCGGCATTAAATTTTTCCCAGCATCAGGATCTTTTCAAATGAGTCAGTTCTTTGCATCAGGTAGCCAAAGTAGTGGAGTTTAAGCTTTAGCATCGGCACTTCCAATGAATATTCAGGACTGATTTCCTGTAGGATGGACTGGTTGGATCTTCTTGCAGTCCAAGGACCCTCAAGAGTCTTCTCCAACACCACAGTTCAAAAGCATCAATTCTTTGGTGCTCAGCTTTCTTTATAGTCCAACTATCACATCCATACATGACTACTGGAAAAATTATAGCTTTGACTAGACAGATCTTTGTTGGCAATTCTGTTTTTTAATATGCTGTCTAGGTTGGTCATAACCTTTCTTCCAAGAAGTGTCTTTAAATTTAATGGCTGCAGTCACCATCTGCAGTGATTTTGGAGCCCTCCAAAATAAAGTCTGTGCCTGTTTCAACTGTTTCCTCATCTATTTGTCGTGAAGTGATGGGACTGGATGCCATGATCTTAAGTTTTCTGAATGGTGAATTTTTCATTCTGTCACTTTCACCAGGAGGCTCTTTAGTTCTTCATCACTTTCTGCCCTAAGGATGGTGTCATCTGCATATCTGAGGTAATTGATTTTTTAATTTTATTTTTACTTTATTCTACATTACAATACTGTATTGGTTTTACCATACATTGACATGAATCAGCCACAGGTGTACACGATCTCCCAATGCCAAAGCCCCCTCCCACCTCCCACCCCATATCATTTCTCCTGGCAATATAACAGTTATTATAATAGTTCTAAGGAGCCAAATGATCACAAAAAATTCAGATTGGAAATTGAGCATATGATTTTCAAAATAAAGGAAATATAAATATTGACCAAAAATAATAGTATTGCAGCCCTTTCATTCAAATAAAGATTTGTAATACAAAAAGATTTAGGGAATAATTTTAACTTCAGCCCTAATAAAGAAATACTCCTTATATTCTTGAATAAGTACTTGTCACTCTTTCTGGCTTCCTATTCTCTGAATTTCCTTCCTATGTCTGACTAATCTCCTACTGTATGGCACAGAGCCACCCAAATATAAAAGCATAAGATGCCAGATGCTTACTCTTCAATCTTTCCTGGAGCTCTGCTTACTCATACACTTGCATTAGGCTTTGACTGAGAAGGTAATGATGCAAAGATGCAGGGTCTTTGGGATGCATACTGGAGATGGTAGCAGAGGTCATATCAGGTCTTGAGAGGCAATTCTGGCAGCAATCACTGGCAGTTTCTACTCTGTCCAGTGTTGGTTGAATGGTCAAGATCTGCTTCAAGATATGATGGTGCTTGGAAGAAATTTTCTTAACTCTGTATCCTCAAACCTGGTTCTCTGCCTTCCCTCTCCCCTTTCCTTTCACCTCCTCTCATCATTTCCACATTAAAATTCTATGAACTATTTAACATCCTCTAAATAAAATATTTTATGCTTAAATTAGTCATGGTTGGCTTCTGATTCTTTCAACCAAGAGCTCCATTTGATGTAAGAGTCTTTAATAATAACCAGATTAGATTTAACCAGATTAGACAACTCACTTTCTTTTGCTATTTCAAGAAGCAGATATGGATTGTGTTTTATGTCTTGTGTCTGGGTGAGAGGCAATGGAAGATTTCATGACAACCACATCTATTTTAAACTAGGTCTCTTCTCCAATGGCTAATTTGCTCTTTTTTTTTTTTTTAAAGAAGTGAATATTCACCAACCCCCCTATTGCAGATAGCAAAGAAAATTCATTTCAAGAAGAAATTTCTTTACAACTTAGAAAGCTCTCTTTATTCAACAAGGATATTTTGATGAGCATTTTGTAACCCTTTCAAAATCAATAGAAAATGGTTACATTTACATTCTCTGTAGTCTCTGAATATATAATAGATTTTAATGATGGTAACTCTCCTCAGTCAAGTTGCCACTTGAGTACTTACTTCCAATACTTTAAAATACCATGCTAGGTATTACCTACCATTACATATCATTATCTACCTACTTACCTAAAGATTATCTATCTTTAAAATCTGTCATTTCATTCATTTATTTTCTAAATGGTGAAAGCACCATTTAGACAGCCTGTTCATAGGAAATCAATGAAAATTAAGTAAGAGGGCATTTTAATTACACTGGTTTCCTCCAACACCTATCTAATAAAGAAAGGAATTGCATAAATCACTTGACTTTACCAGGCCCCTGCAAACTGAAAATATATACAAACAAAAATGGGATAAGATTGAACTGAATAATGGCTTCAGTCAGTTTAGTCACTCAGTCATTAACAACTCTCTGTGACCCCATGAGCTGTACCACGCCAGACCTCTCTGTCCATCACTAACTTCCAGAGCTTGTGCAAACTCATGTCCATTGACTCAGTGATGCCACCCAACCATCTCATCCTCTGTCATCGCCTTCTCCTCCTGCCTTCAATCTTTCCAAGCATCAGGGTCTTCTCTGAGTCAGCTCTTCATATCAGGTGGCGAAAATATTGGACCTTCAGCTTCATCATCAGTCCTTCCAATGAATATTCAGGACTGATTTCCTTTAGGATTGACTAATTTGATCTCCTTGCAGTCCAAGGGACTCTCAAGAGTCTTCTCCACCACCACAGTTCAAAAGCATCAGTTCTTTGGTGTTCAGTTTTCTTTATAATCCAACTCTCACATCCATACATAACTACTGGAAAACCATAGCTCTGACTAGACAAACCTTTGTTGGCAAAGTGATGGCTCTGCTTTTTAATATGCTGTCTAGGTTGGTTATAACTTTTCCTCCAAGGAGCAAGTATCTTTTAATTCCTTGACTTAATTCACTATTAATTTAACCATGTACATTTATCATACTGACACTGACAAAAGCTACTGGTGCTGTCCAGTGTAGGTGAAGGTGTGGGGACATAGTGGCTCCTGTATGGTGTTGGTGAGGGGGCTGAGTTTTTCCATTGTTTTGGATAGTGAATGCTATTGCCAATTAATTTAAGATATTTGGAATTTCTGGTCAGGCTTCCCTAATGGCTTGGACTTCCCTTGTGACTCAACTGGTAAAGAATCAGCCTGCAATACAAGAGACCTGGGTTTGATCCTGGTTTTGGAAGATCCCAAACCAGGGATCTGCATAGTCCATGGGATTGCCGAGTCAGACACAACTTGTGTTTCACACCCTCATGGCCCAGTCGGTGAAGAATCCACCTGCAGTGCTGGAGACTTGTGTTCCATATCTGGGTTGGGAAGATCCGCTGGAAGAGAGCAAGGCAACACACTCTAGTATTCTTGCTTGGAGAATCCCCAAGAACAGAGCAGAGTGGCAGGCTACCGTCTATGGGGTTGCAAAGAGTAGGACACGACAGGAGCTGCGTGGGCACAGGAGGGCCTAGAGGAGCTACTCCACATTCAAGGTCAGGAGGGGCGGCTGTGAGGAGATACCCCTCATCCAAGGTAAGGAGCAGCAGCTGAGCTTTGCTGGAGCATCCGTGAAGAGATAGCCCGGGTCCAAGGTAAGAGAAACCCAAGTAAGACGGTAGGTGTTGCAAGAGGGCATCAGAGGGCAGACACACTGAAACCATACTCACAGAAAACTAGTCAATATAATCACATGGACCACAGCCTTGTCTAACTCAATGAAACTAAGTCATGCCCGTGGGGCCACCCAGGACAGGCGGTCATGGTGGAGAGGTCTGACAGAATGTGGTCCACTGGAGAAGGGAATGGCAAATCACTCCAGTATTCTTGCCTTGAGAACCCCATGAACAGTATGAAAAGGCAAAAAAGTAGAACACTGAAAAATGAACTCCCCAGACAGGTAGATGCCCAGTATGAAACTGGAGATCAGTGGAAAAATAACTCCAGAAAGAATGAAGGGATGGAACCACAGCAAAAACAATACCCAGCTGTGGATGGGACTGGTGATAGAAGCAAGGTCGGATGCTGTAAGAGCAATATTGCATAGGAACCTGAAATGTTAGGTCCATGAATCAAGGCAAACTGAAAGTGGTCAAAAAGGAGATGATAAGAGTGAACATCAACATTCTAGGAATCAGCGAACTAAAATAGACTGGAATGGGTGAATTTAACTCAAATGACCATTATATTTACTACTGTGATCAGGAATCCCTTAGAAGAAATGGAGTAGCCATAATGGTCAACAAAAGAGTCCAAAATGCAGTACTTGGATGCAATCTCAAAAACCACAGAATGACCTCTGTTCATTTACAAGGCAAACCATTCAATATCACAGTAATACAAGCCTATGCCCCAACCAGTAATGCTGAAGAAGCTGAAGTTAAACGGTTCTCTGAAGACCTACAAGACCTTTTAGAACTAACACCCCAAAAAGATGTCCTTTTCATTACAGGGGACTGGAATGCAAAAGTAGGAAGTCAAGAAACATCTGGAATAATAGGCAAATTTGGCCTTGGAGTACAGAAAAAAGCAGGTCAAAGGCTAATAGACTTTTGCCAAGAGAATGCATTGGTCATAGCAAACACCCTCTTCCGACAACACAATAAAAGACTCTACACATGGACATCACCAGATGGTCAACACTGAAATCAGATTGATTACATTCTTTGCAGCCAAAGATGGAGAACCTCTATACAGTCAGCAAAAACAAGACTGGGAGCTGACTGTGGCTCAGATCATGAATGGCTTATTGCCAAATTCAGACTTAAACTGAAAAAAATGGGGAAAACCGCTAGACCATTCAGGTATGGCCTAAATCAAATCCCTTAGGATTATACAGCAGAAGTGAGAAATAGATTTAAGGGACTAGATATGATAGACAGAGTGTCTGATGAACTATGGACAGAGATCCGTGACATTGTACAGGAGACAGGGATCAAGACCATCCCCATGGAAAAGAAATGCAAAAAAAGCAAAATGTCTGTCTGGGGAGGCATTAAAAATAGCTGTGAAAAAAAGAGAGGTGAAAAGCAAGGGAGAAAAGGAAAGATATAAGCATCTGAATGCAGAGTTTCAAAGAATAGCAAGGACAGATAAGAAAGCCTTCCTCAATGATCAGTGCAAAGAAATAGAGGAAAAAAACAGAATAGGAAAGACTAGAGATCTCTTCAAGAAAATTAGAGATACCAAGGGAACATCTCATGCAAAGATGGGCTTGATAAAGGACAGAAATGGTATGGACCTAACAGAAGCAGAAGATATTAAGAAAATGTGGCAAGAACACACATAAGAACTGTACAAAAAAAGAGCTTCACGACCAAGATAATCATGATGGTGTGATCACTCACCTAGAACCAGACATCCTGGAATGTGAAGTCAAGTGGGCCTTAGAAAGCATCACTACAAACAAAGCTAGTGGAGGTGATGGAATTCCAGTGGAGCTTTTTCAAATCCTGAAAGATGATGCTGTGAATGTGCTACACTCAATATGCCAGCAAATTTGGAAAACTCAGCAGTGGCCACAGGACTGGAAAAGGTCAGTTTTCATTCCAATCCTAAAGAAAGGCAATGCCAAAGAATGTTCAAACTACCACACAATTGGACTCATCTCACATACTAGTAAAGTAACACTCAAAATTCTCCAAGCCAGGCTTCAGCAATACATGAACCGTGAACTCCCAGATGTCTAAGATGGTTTTAGAAAAGTCAGAGGAACAAGAGATCAAATTGCCAACATCCTCCGGATCATGGAAAAGGAAGAGAGTTCCAGAAAAACATCTATTTCTGCTTTACTGACTATGCCAAAGCCTTTGACTGTGTGGACCACAAGAAACTGTGGAAAATTCTGAAAGAGATGGGAATCCCAGACTACCTGACCTGCCTCTTGAGAAACCTGTATGCAGGTCAGGAAGCAACAGTTAGAACTGGACATGGAACAACAGACTGGTTCCAAATAGGAA
>SJYF01001074.1:2025626-2037700 GCA_006410515.1 Procapra przewalskii
TTTGTTTAATATAAAATTTTCTAAAAAAATATGCTTTATCAAGAGACATTGTATTGTAGTATATCGATCAAAGGTTCTTGTTGCAAGCAAAGAAAACCAAACCTGCCTCAGGCAGAATGGAATTGAATGCTCACAGGATAAGTGAAAATCTAGATGATAAGATATATATGACAAAGCTTAGGAAATAGATCCAGGAGACCTCTAGAGACAAAGAGACAGGGAAAGCACACTACATATTTGGGGCAGTCTGACAGCATGCATTCTTGTAAAGGATTCTCTTTAACCAAGGGTGGGTAGATTTCAAAATACACATCTGTACAGAAAAGGTACAAAATCATCAAGTTGGTCTTTAGCTAAAAACCCTTTAGGGTCCTTACTTGTGCACATTTACTGAAGAGCAGATCTGTCCTCAAATTATTCCTTATTTCTCACATCTCTAGCTCAAGATCAAAACTCCATTGAACAGCATTTTGTTAGATGAGCTTGGGTCATGATGTTAGAAGTGTGTAGCTTCTACACACTTTAGGGAGTGTATAGCTTCTACATACTTTAGGGAGTGTGTAGCCAGGAATTTCTTCAGTGCCAGAATGACACTACCTTTGACCAAGACTGCACACCAAAGGAATCTGGGTACCAACAGACAAAGGATTGTATTCTGAGCAGCCAAAAAGACAAGTGCTCACAAAAATAAATGTGACATTTAATTTCTATCTTGTTTTTTTCATGTGTATGTTGGTAATTGAATTATCTATTATACATTTCTGTTGCCACAGAAAAGTAATGCTGCTGTGACAGATAATATATGCAAGTCATGGAATTTTAGAGGTTGATACCTATTTGCATTGATTCACTCAATGTTATTTCACTGAGCAATCAAACATTAAAATTTAATAAGACAGGGTACCAAAATATATGTGACAGATAATATTTAGCATGTCAATTTCAGAGATAGGGACATCCTTTAATTTGAGTAAAGAATTGAGGTTTCACAGGGAGGCTTACAATTTGTAAGTGTAGATGACATGTAGAATTTTTGGTCGTACTTTCATATATGGGATTCTTATACAGAAAGAAAAAATATTTCTTCCATTTTATGATAGTTATTTCCTTTATGTTGTTTCCAAGGTGATGATGGATTGTTTTTTATTCCAAGTATCAGCTGAGTCTCCAAGAACAGGCTCTCAAGTGAGCAGAGCTGACCCTCATTAAGGAAGCCATCCTGTAAGTTAGCAACTAAAGTGATGAATCAAACAATCTGAGATCAAAGTGTTTTGTGCTGGTCTCAGCCAATCAATAACCAATGTGGTGGCTGACCTGGCCCTTGTGATTTTTATTAGGATTTCAAGATGCCCTCAGCAATAACTATCAGGAAATTTTGAAGAAAACCATTGATTACTAGTCCTGGAAATTACAAGGCACACCTGAGGGCACACAGTAAGGTTACAGGTAGAAAGAAAGAAAGCACAGGCCTGGGGTTCTGCTTTTATTGAGGTTGAAGTTGCAGGCCTAGGATTTATGGGGTTGTTATTCTTGTTGTTGTTCAGTCACTAAGTCATGTCTGACTCTTTGTGACCCCATGGACTGTAGCATGCCAGGCTCCTCTGTCCTCCACTATCTCCTGGAGTTTGCTCAAACTCATGTCCACTGTGTTGGTGATGCTATCTAATCATCTCATCCTATATTGCCCCCTTATCACTTTGCCTTCTGTCTTTCCCAACATCAGAGTCTTCCAAAAAGTCAGCTATTCACATCACGTGGCCAAAGTATTGGAGTTTCAGCTTCAGCTTTAGTTCTTTCAGTGAATATTCAGGGTTGATTTCCTTTAGGAATGACTGGTTTAATCTCCTTGCAGTCCAAGAGACTCTCAAGAGTTTTCTCTAGCAACACAAGATGAAAGCATCATTTTTTTCCAGTGCTCAACCTTCCTTATGGTCCAACTCTCACATCCATACATGACTACTGGAAAAGCCATAGTTTTGCCTATACGGACCTTTGTTGGCCAAGTGATGCCTCTGCTTTTTAAGACACTATCTAGGTTTGTCATCACTTTCCTTCCAAGGAGCAAGTGTTTTTTAATTTCATGGCTGCAGTCAACCTGTGCAGTGATTTTGGAGATCAAGAAAAAAATCTGTGCTGCTTCTACTTTTTCCCATTCTATTTGCCACGAAGTGATGGAACCAGATGCCATGATCTTAGTTTTTTGAATGTTGAGTTCCATGCCAGTTTTTTCACTCTCCTCTTCCATCCTCACCAAGAGGCTCTTTAATTCCCTTCACTTTTAGCATTAGAGTGGTATCATCTGCATATCAGAGGTTGTTGATATTTCTCCCAGCAATCTTGATTTCAGCTTGAAATTCATCCAGCCCAGAGTGTCTCATGATGTACTCTGCATATAAGCTAAGTAAACAGGGTGACAATATATAGCCTTGATGTACTCCTTTCCCAATTTTGGACTAGTCCATGTTTCATGTCCAGTTCTAGCTGTTGCTTCCTGACCCGCATACAGGTTTCTCAGGAGACAGGTAAGGTGGTCTGGTACTCCCATTTACTTAAGAATTTTCTACACTGTGTTGGGATCCATATAGTCAAAGACTTCAGCATAATCAGTGAAGCAGAAGTAGATGTTTTTCTGGAATTCCTTTGCTTTCTCCATGATTCAACAAATGTTGCCAATTTAGTCTCTGGTTCCTCTGCCTTTTCTAAATACAACTTGTACATCTAGAAGTTTTTGGTTCACATAATGCTGAAACCTTGCTTAAAGGATTTTAAGCATCATCTTGCTAGCATGTGAAATGAGCACAATTCATAGATGAATTTTAAACATAAGAGGGAGAATTTAAAACATGATAAGACAAAATGAGCAGCCCTATGGTCAGTTATTAAAATCAACCAAACTCTCTAAAACAAAGGACCCTGATAGGGAAGGGGACATGGCCTGGCTCCATGTCAAGCCCTGTGACTGGCACTGTGCTTATTCAAGAGAGGCAACTTGAAGTCAATTGGATGCCCCTTGCGAGTAGGGGGCTTTGCAATCAAAGCTTAGGTCAGGCAACTTTTTTAAATAGAAGAATAAAACAACATTCAGGTCTCTATGGTCTTCCCTTGTGGCTCAGATTGTAAAGAATTGACCTGCAACATGGTAAATTTCAACTGGGATTTAGAAAAGGCAGAAGAACCAGAGCTTTTCCAACATCTGTTGGATCTTTGAAAAAGCAAGAGAGTTCCAAAAAAAAACATCTACTTCTGCTTTATTGACTATGCCAAAGCCTTCGACTGTGTGGATCACAACAAACTGTGGAAAAGTCTTCACGAGAGGAGAATACCAGACCACCTGACCTGCCTCTTGAGAAACCTATATGCAGGTCAGAAAGCAACAGTTAGAACTGGATGTGAAACAACAGACTGGTTCCAAATAGGAAAAGGAATATATCAAGGCTGTATATTGTCACCCTGTTCATTTGACTTATATGCAGAGTACATCATGAGAAGTGCTGGACTGGATGAAGCACAAGCTGGAATCAAGATTGCCGGGAGAAATATCAATAACCTCAGATATGCAGATGACACCACACTAATGGCAGAAAGCAAAGAAGAACTAAAAAGCCTCTTGATGAAAGTGAAAGAGGAGAGTGAAAAAGTTGGCTTAAAGCTCAGCATTCAGAAAACTAAGATTATGGCATCTGGTCCCATCACTTCATGGCAAATGGATGGGGAAACAGTGGAAGCAGTGAGAGACTTTACTTTTTGGGGCTCCAAAATCACTGCAGATGGTGATTGCAGCCATGAAATTAAGTCACTTGCTTCTTGGAAGAAAAGTTATAACCAATCTAGATAGTATATTAAAAAGCAGAGACATTACTTTGTCAACAAAGGTCCATCTAGTCAAAGCTATGGTTTTTCCAGTAGTTATGTATGGATGTGAGAGTTGGACTATAAAGAAAGCTGAGTGCTGAAGAACTGATGCTTTTGGACTGTGGTATTCTAAAAGACTCTTGAGAGTCCCTTGGACTGAAAGGAGATCCAACCATTCCTTCCCAAAGAAAATTAGTCTTGAATATTCATTGGAAGGACTGATGCTGAAGCTGAAACTCCAGTACCTTGGGCTCCTGATGTGAAGAACTGACTCATTAGAAAAGACCCTGGTGCTGGGAAAGATTGAAGGCGGGAGGAAAAGGAGACGACAGAGGATGAGATGGTTAGATGGCATCACCAGCTCAATGGACATGAGTTTGAGTAAACTGTGGGAGTTGTGATGGACAGGGTGGCTGGCGTGCTGCAGTCCATGGGGTCGCAAAGAGTCGGACATGGCTGAGCGACTGAACTGAACTAAGCTTAACTACAGTGCAGTGGACCTGGGTTGAATCTCTTGGCTGGGAAGATCCCCTGGAGAAGGGAAAGGCTACCCACTCCAGTTTTCTGGCCTGGAAAATTCCATGGACTTTATATGGGCTATCCATGGTGTCCATGGACTGTCCATGTTGTCCCAAAGAGTTGGACATGACTGAGTGAATTTCACTTTCACTCACTTTCAGATATACATACAAAAAGCTAAAGACTACACATGATGGAGAGTGCCCAAAGTCCATTTATGAACCAGAAGTGGGAAATTATGATGTGGTTAGAGAATCAAGAGTTAACAACAGAATAGATGTGGAATTTTGATGAAACAGATAGGAAATAGAGTGAGAGAAGCACTAGGAATTTACTTTATTAAACCTAGAAGTACCTTTGGAGGCCAGAAAATCAATCATGATTAGGTTTGCTGGCTATTTTTAAAGGTCAGCATCAGGGAAAATGGATCTGTTCACATTCTTTGACACTTCTAGTCCACTGGCCTGCTTCTAATATTTGACAAGCACAGGGCCTAAAAACAAATAGAGGCCCACATAAAAGATGTTTAAATGTTTGAAAGCTGTATGCTGCTAAATCACTTCAGTCATGTCCGACTCTGTGTGACCCCATAGGCAGCAGCCCACTAGGCCCCCCCGTCCCTGGGATTCTCCAGGCAAGAACACTGGAGTTGGGTTGCCATTTCCTAAGCAAACCACTAAAATGTTTAATAAAATGTGTTCTATCTGCCTATTGAACAGTATACTTTCATAACAAAAAAACAAAAAAATATATAAAGCTATGGTGAAAAATGGCAAGATACAAATTCTAATTGAATTTAATTTTTATTGTACTGCTCTAGGTATTTTTTTAAATGAATTACAATGTTTAAATGAGTAATAAACAATGGCACCCATGGTTTATAAATTACTCTCCCCCGACGCCTCTTTTTTTCTTGACCAATTGTGGTTTTATAATAGATGGGCTGCCCTGGTGGCTCAGTTGGTAAAGAATCTGCCTGCCAGCGCAGCAGGTGTGGATTCCACCCCTGGGTCAGGAAGATTCCCTGAAGAAGGGAATGGCTACTCACTCCAGTATTCTTGCCTGGAGAATTCCACGGAGCAGCCTGGCAGGCTATAATCCATGGGGTCGCCAAAAGTCGGACATGATTGAGTGATTAACATACACTCATTTTGTTTTTACTTGCCTGACACTTTTAATTACTTATATTCTTTTGACAGTGGTGATATAAAAGAATTCAACTTTTTTCAAGTACATAAACTTTGAATGTAGTATATAAAGATATAATATCAATGTGAATGTAAAGAATATAATGATATTCATGTATTTTTAAGTGAATCTCTTCTCAAATATCCAAACTTTTCTATTGAATGTATAAGTAAATACAATTTATAATTAACACATATATATTTTAAAATTCATTTAAATAATGACAAATTAAGTCTTTTAAGGAATATTTTATTAATTCTTATTGGTATTCTCTAAATTATTTGGTAAATACTTTTACCAAAATGGTACTCACAATTCTAGTTTCCAATATTCAATATCATTGCCAAGGTAAAGAATCAATGTCAGTCTTTCTTTATGTTATATGATGTATACAAATGTCATAAATATACATATAGTCAGTCTTTCAGTCTTTGCAAGTTCTACATCAGTGGCTGCAACTAAAGTCAGATCAAGAATACTTTTCAAAAAACTTTCAGAAAGTTTCACAAAGCAGAACTTGAATTTGCTGCACATTGGTGGCTGTTTATATAGCATTTGCTGCACAGTGGTGGCTGTTTATATAGCATTTACACTATATTCGGTATTGTAAGTAATCTAGAGTTGATTTGGACTTCCCTGGTAGCTCAATGGTAAACAATCTGCCTGCAGTGTAGGAGACCAGAATTCAATCCCTGGCTTGGGAAAATCCCTTGGATGAGGGCATGGCAGCCCATTCCAGTATTCTTGCCTGGAGAATTCCATGGATAGAGTATAACTTTCTTCTGATTGGTTAGTGGTGAGGTGACAAAGTGGTGTTCCAGGAATCTCATCATCTGTCTGCTTCCCACCAGCCTGGAGTCCATATGCTTGTGCTCAGCTTAAAGTTACTGTCTTCCACCTGAATGAGACTCTAGGTTCTGCAGAAGAACTCAGAGATATGTATTAAATTACTGCGCACAACCCCTGGGGAGTAACCCGGGACCTTGCACTATTGTTTCTTGACCGATTTCCTTGTTCCTGCATTCCCTCACCTCTTCACTTCACTGTTTGAATCTGCCCTTCAGAACTCAGGGAAGGTCTAGGAGACTGAAGCTCTTTTCCTACAAACAAGAAATGGGGGACACAGAGAGATTTTTGTACCCCAGAGAGCTTCAGGAGTCCTGCTTGGCCACCTCACAACTATTGTAAAGCTTCTGCTAATTCTCAGTTATCTTTGAAACTGTGAATTGGAATACAAATGAAAGGAAGAAAATGGAGAATGTGTGCCTTGTAAAAAGAAACATTTGTCAGGGTTTCCCTCCTGTCTAAGACCTTCTAATATTCAAATCCTCTCTGCATTTTGTTCCGGGGCATAGGGAAGGAGATAAGCAAGCACATTTCTTGGCCTGGATGGAGTGAGTCAATGCCATGATCTTAAGTGTCAGCTGACATTATGTCAGCTTTGAGATCAGATCCTAGTGACATGAGTATGCATTTTTAATAATTTAATTTGGTTCTTTGTGATGCATATCCTCTAAAGCATGGAATTCTGGGTAGGGCCTTTTATGTGAATATAAGGGTCCTGGTGCCATTTAAGAAGATTATATCTACTTCAAATCACTAACAAAGGGGCTAGGCTAGAGGTACAGGAATAGAAAGAGAAAAGAAGTTATCCAAAGTTGGTAAAACTTCCACTTTGTATGTAGGGCAAAAGAACCCTTAATATGTTGATAAAGGTTAAGTAATGCGATCTTAGTTTGTAGTCTTCTTTTCTTATTTTTCCTTCATGGTTATGACTAAGCATGTTGGCAGAACATTTTTGTTTCTGTGTTTTAAGTGCTTTTGTAAAGACAAAAGTTCACCTGCACTGATGAAATTTTGCTGGGCTCCTAAGATGGCAAGAGAAATGGGTAGAAGGGGAGTATCTTGAAAACTTCAAAGGGTAGGGAAGGTTATAGGGATTGGCGGTTTCTACAAAAGATATTCATTTATGTCTTGTTTTGTTGTTTCACACACAGATGATAGTAAGATTTTGGAAAGGATGGCTTCCTAGTGTAAGGATGGTAAGGATAGTAAGATTTTGGAAAGGATGGCTTCCTGTTACCCTGAGACAGGATTCATATCTTCAGAAAAAAGCCCAAATATAGCACAGGAAAAAAAAAATCAGCAAAGTTCAAGAATTCAGTAGACAGGGATGTCAATATCTCAACAGTAATCAGCAGACTAACCAGTGAAGAAACTTTTCTGAATGTTCTGCTCTGCATAAGGGGAAAGCAGTAAGGAGAGTAATAATACTGATATTGTTACCAAGTCCAAGCTCATACTGCTTGCCACTCAATGGGCCAATAAATAGAGACAAGAGAGGTTGAGATAAGAAATAGCAACTTTATTCGGAAAGCTAGCAAACCAGGGACTTGGCGAACCAGCATCCCAAAGAACCATCTTCCCCATTAGAATTCAGTCTTCTTTTGTACTAAAACGGGATGGAATGTGACTGGTTGTTGCACACTTGGTTGTAATGCTTTGTTCTTAGGGCTGTCTACATAGTCTGGTCATGATGTTCCTATAAACCTTCAACAAGAAAAGTGTTATTTTCTTGTTATTTAACTTTTAATCTAAATATGAATGAGAAGTATTATGGCTTTAAAGTTCAAGTCGGGGAGGCAGAGCCTTGAGAAAGGGCTAAATATTCTTTTACTTATTGAAGAGACAAAGGTACAGAGTCAGCATGACTAAGCACAGGCAACAGAGCAATAAACTTGGATTCAGGTTTATTTTTATTCTTCTCTGTTGCCATACTGACTTTTCTGCTTTAAAGAAAAATTTAATTTTATTTATTAAGAAATGAAGAAATATGATGTTGCATGTCTACTTAAATTGGTGTTACAAATTATCACTGCATGTCATCATTTTTATATTATATTTAAATATGTCTGCATATTTTATATTTGAATATTTATCATAGTCATCTAGATACTTGGCATCAAGAAACATTTCAACAGTATTTAACACTCTGAACACCAATACTGAATCCTAATTTTACCATACTGTAGCAATTAAATTATCCATATGAATGGACATTATTTTTATCTGTATTTGATGATTGTATAGTTTGGAAAAACATGGTTTCTTTAAAAAATATATACCTTCATCTGGGGGGTTGTATTACCTGAAGATTCACTTTTAAAGATTTTATTTACTGTCCTTTCAAGGCTATATTTTAAAAATATAAATTATCCTTTAAAAGATAACAAAGTCATTACCATGTTAACAGGAAATTTTAGATTTTGGAAAGAATCTGCAGTGTCATTATTGCTGGCTAAAATCTTGGCCTTCTCTGCCCACCAAAGTCAAATGAAAAATATGGAGACAGAATTTGGAGGAAATGCAAAGATGGCTTTAGTTCTCAGCCTGCAAGAGGAGAACACAGTAAGCTTCTGCCTCAAGAATTGTGCCCTCTGCCATGAGGAATCTAGGGGTGCATATAAAATGAGGCACTCAGGAGTCAGTGATGAGGAGCAAAGGTCTTAGGATCTTGATTTCTTCCTCTTGCATTGTTCCAAAGATAGTCATAGGTGTCAGTAACCTAGTAATGGAGTTGGACAGTTCAGTGGCTGTCCGGCCTGCCTTTCTTTCTGATAAGTAACTAGAAGGGGAAGGGTATTGTAAGGCCAAATACCAGATATGGATGTATTTAGGATAGAGTCAAAGGAAAATTGGTGTGAAGCATAGCTCCTGTAGAGTTATGGGACAGAGAAATAAACTTAGTTACAAACATTCAGAGTTGGGGGTGGGGAGGGGGACGCAGAAAAGAAAACTTAGAGACATGCAGAGCTAGGAGCAGTTAAAGTAAAAAAGCTAAGAATGTTCAGGCCTGCTCACTGTTCCCTTTATCTACTTTGTTCTCTGGAAAGGGAAAGAAAACAAACTCATTCCTTTTTTTTTTTTTTTCCTTTTCACTGTAACATCATGAAGATAGTGGGCTTTCTGGGAACAAAAGGGAAATAAAACACACAAAGGTGTAAAATGCTATGAACTAAGGGGCTGATGATTTTATCTGAGTTCAGGCTTGCATCTATAGCTTCAGTTTAGCAAGGTTTCCAATAACTTTAGCAACTCCAAAGACACAATAAAATTGACTACAATGACAGAGCTCTACAATCTTTTAAAATCTGCACTAGTATAGTCAACCAGAAAAATGTTAGCCCAGTCTGAGGAAGCATTCTTTGGATTAAATGAAAGTTTCTTCTCCTCCCCTCTCTGTACACTAATCATTGTCTCCATCTCTTTTCCCATCCCTGTGCTCAGAAAGGCCGTGTATGGGGGACCATAGCACTTGATACAGATGTTATTAGTCTCAAGTGTCAAAGTAAAGAAAAACATGTGACAGGAGAGTTGTGAATTTAAGTAGTATTCAAGGTCTTACTGAAGACTACAGCTTGGGAGATAATCACTCAGTAGCCCTGAGTAAACTACTGTTAGGAGGTAGGGGAGAAGACAGTATGCATGTGATTTGGGGCTAGGGGGCGCTGGGAAATTCATGTAGTCAAGCATACATTTTGGCTAAAGATTACTTCTAATAATAAGGAACAGATATCTCAAGTTAATAATTTTAGTGCTGTTCTATGAATGGGAAGTTGCAAGAATTTGGAGTCATTGAAATTCTTCCTGAGGTATGCATCTTAACTTTCTAGGGTCCATTTATTGAAAACAGAATATTTCATCTTGGTTTTCATCCTAAATTTCCCTCAGAGTGCACTGTCAGTGGGTGACTTTAGTGGGTTGTGATTTAACCCTTTTATACCTGGTTGATGAGGGACACTCATTGTTTTTTTTTTTAATTTCCATACATAGTTGACATTTTTGACTTAGCCAGATCCATGCCTGTTTGGAAATGTGTATAAGGTCAAATCAATGGGGCATAAGTGAGAAGAAATGATTTGCATAAAGATATAATGTTTGGAAATAAAAGTTCTTTTGGCATATACCATGTTGAATTACTTTTTCAAATAGGAGAGAATCTCAGTCATGATATTCCTAGACACTGTTTGTAAATATAAATTATTTACCTTTTTTGGATTACTGTGAGATCAGTGTTGGTTTCTTGAAATGGCAAAGGCTGACCTCAAAATATTACTGACTGAACATTGCCTCAGATTGGCAGGCACATGCTTTCTTTTTCTTTCATGTTAATGTCCTTAGCATCACCTTCAAAACGACAAATTATGAGACTACAGTTAAAATAGTCAGATGTTTGCCATTTGGTTATGCTTCAGTCACCAATATGATATCAATCAAGCATTATACCTCATACCAATCAAAGGTTATATATGGCTTTCTATGTTTTCCAAGTATTTTCCCATATCTTTTCTCATTTTATCTTTACTCTGACCAACGAAGTCAATGTGGAAGGTGTTGGGGAGGAAGAAATTTTCCTCTACTCGTCTAGATTTTTCCGGGTGGTTTAAAAATTAAGTTGACATAAAACAGATTAACAGAAGATCATCAAACAAAAGTTAATAATATAGTTACATGAAGAGACAAGGAAAACTGAGTAACTCATAGACATTGCCAAAATACTCACCATCTTCAAGACAAAAGAGGATG
Organism: Procapra przewalskii; assembly: GCA_006410515.1. Taxonomy (NCBI): domain Eukaryota; kingdom Metazoa; phylum Chordata; class Mammalia; order Artiodactyla; family Bovidae; genus Procapra; species Procapra przewalskii. The sequence goes on from SJYF01001074.1 coordinate 2,036,772, forward strand.
TTGGGAGTAGTAGTTTGGGACTTCAAAGGAGAAGAAGGCAGTTTCCATGGAGGTGGGAAAGTAAATATTTGGTAAGCAAGACCATCAGAGACCATAAGACAGAAAAGAATCTTAACAAATAGATTTGCTGGTTTCCTCTATGTCTACACATCTAATTCATACAAAAATTAGCTATGGATAACTCCCTTCCTAGAACAAGTCCTTTATATTCTTTTAGGCAATTAAGAGAAAGGTCAAAATTCCTTCCTGAGCTTTGGGTTTTGTTGTTTCACTTTGAAATAATTCTTGTGCCAAAGAGACATTGTGAGATAGCAAATTTTGTTCCTCTACAGAAGTACTCACCTAGATCCAGTCATCCTGGAATGTGAAGTAAAGTGGTCCTTAGAAAGCATCACTATGAACAAAGCTAGTGGAGGTGATGGAATTCCAGTGGAGCTATATCAAATCCTGAAAGATGCTGTAAAGTGCTGCACTCAATATGCCAGCAAATTTGGAAAACTCAGCAGTGGCCACAGGACTGGAAAAGGTCAGTTTTCATTCCAATCCCTAAGAAAGGCAATGTCAAAGAATGCTCAAACTACCGCACATTTGCACTCATCTCACATGCTAGTAACAAGTAATGCTCAAAATTCTCCAAGCCAGGCTTCAGCAATACGTCAACCGTGAACTTCGAGATGTTCAAGCTGGTTTTAGAAAAAGCAGAAGAACCAGAGATCAAACTGCCAACATCTGCTGGATCATGGAAAAAGCAAGAGAGTTCCAGAAAAACATCTATTTCTGCTTTCTTGACTATGCCAAAGCCTTTGACTGTGTGGATCACAATAAACTGTGGAAAATTCTGAAAGAGATGGGAATCCCAGACCACCTGACCTGCCTCTTGAGAAACCTATGACTGTGTAGATCACAATAAACTGTGGAAAATTCTAAAA
>SJYF01001074.1:2111889-2126112 GCA_006410515.1 Procapra przewalskii
CAATATTACACTAGCTACTTTCATTCCTTTGCCTTTTCATATAAGTGTTTTAAGACTCAATTTGTCAATATTGGGATTGACAAACTGGGATTTTGGTTTGGATTACACTGAATTTGTAGGTCAATTTGAAAAGAACTGACATCTTGATAATATTGAGTCTTCTCACTCATGCACATGGAGTTTATCTCTATTTATTTAGATCTTGATTTCTTTGATCAATTTTGTAATTTTTCTCATGTAGATCTTGTACATGTTAGATTTATATCTATTTCATTTTTGTTTCTAATGTATTATTTGTTTTTTAATATCAAAATTACAAATTTTTAGTGCTAGTTGTACTAAGTTGAAACTTTGCCATTCCATGAGCTACAGATGCTGTTGATTTTTATCATCATAATGAAAGATTAATAACGCATTAATAATGCATTGTGTACAAAGCACTGGAATCAATGCTATTTCTTTGCCTCTTTCTCCCAGAAAAGTCCACCATGCAGCTGCCAGGAAAAGCTGCAAGGGTGGGTGGGTGTACACACTATGTCAGTGCTGGTATCAGGCAGTGTGGAAGGACAGATGCCTCCTGGATGCAGCTAGACACTAGTTTGGGCAAGGCTGACTGACTGTGCACATATACCCCTATACCACAAAAATTCTAAAGAAAAATAATTACTGAAATCTCTATTACTCCAGGTTTGTATGTCTCATTTCACAGAGTTATCAAGTAGGGACATGGTACTGTTTTCAGAGGCTTTGGAGTGTCTTTGAAGTACGACCTTCAACTATTCTCGATTCACTGAGTAGTTATTCAGCCACAGGAAAGCATTTTCCAACCTATACATTTTAAAAGCCACAAAGTGCCTTTGCTGCAGCATGGCTCAAGGATGGCTGTTATTTGATGGCAGACAGTAAGCTGTTGTCTGAGTCAGCCCAAGCTGCTATAACAGATCACCAGAGGCTGGTGGCGGAAACAATAAACATTTATTTCCTCAGAGTTCTGGAGGCTGGCAGTCCAAGATCAAGGGGCTGGCATATGGAGCTTCCCAGATGACAGTGGTAAAGAATCTGCCTGCAGTGAGGCGACACAAGAGACATGGGTTGGAACCCTGGGTTGGGAGGATCTCCTGGAGGGGAAAATTGCAACCCACTCCAGGATTCTTGTGGATGAGGATAAGAGGCTTGTGTGAGCTTTCTGACGGGAGGGACTGGGCTGTGGGGAAGACTAGCTCTTGCTCTGGTGGGCTCAGCAAAACTTTAATCCAATTGTCTGCTGATGGGTGTTTGGACTGAGGTGACCCAGTCTTGGAGTCTACAGGTTCTAAGGCAAGGCTAAGGGAGACCTCCAAGAGGTATGCCAAGATGCATTTTCCCAGGACTTCTGACGCCAGTGCCCCTGTGCCTGAGGAAGGCCATTGCCAACCCACACCTCTGCAAGAGACCCTCAAACACTCACAGATAGGTCTGGCTCAGTGTCCTGGGGGGTCACTGTTCCTTTCCTGGTGTGCACAGGTTTTGTTTGTGCCCTACAAGAGTAGAGTCTCTGTTTCCCTCAGTCCTTTGAAAGTTCTACAATCAAATCCCGCTGTCTTTCAAAGTCAGATTCCCTGGGGATTTCCAGTCCCTTTGCCAGACCCCCAGGCTCAGGAGCTTGATGTGGGGCCAAGAATCTTCACAAAAGTACAATAACTTCTTTGGTATTATTTTCCCAAATTTGTGGGTCACTCACCTAGAGGGTAAAGGATTTTATTTTATCATGATTGCTTACTTCCTACCATCTCACTGTGGCTTCTCCTTTGTCCTTGGACTTGGGTACCTTTTCTCAGTGGGTTCCAGTGTCCTACTGTCTATGGTTGTTCAACAACTAGTTGAAATTTGGGTGCTCTTGCAGAATAAGATGAATGTACATCCTTCTACTCTACCATCTTGAATCAATCTCCACTCCAATATTCCTGTCTAGAAAATTCCACGGACAGAAGAGTCTGGTGGGCTACAGTCAATGCGGTTGCAAAGAGTTGGACATGGCTGAGCAACTAATACATACAACCATTGTAACAGGCCAATTTTACTCAGAGCATTATATTAGGTTTTGTCTATGTGAACTGCTACATTGTAGATCAGAGGTCCATAAACCACCTGTTTTTATTTTTGCCCTTTTTTTCCCCCTTAAGCAGTCTGTGAACTAAGAATGGTTTACATTTATTAATTGGTCATATTTTAAGTAGTTACGTATGTACCTGCGTAATAGCCTTGATTGAACATTTCGTCCTGCAAATCCTAAAATATATATTTACCATATGACCCCTTAAGAAGAAGTTCTGACTTCTGTTAGAGATTATAGGGAAGATAATGTCTGGGTTACCACGTCAAGAAAGTATTCACTCTCATTCCTGAGTACCACATAGTTCCCTACTCTACCACTCACCCAAACACTACAAGGATTAAAAACTGTTGATTTATAGAAGTGGAATGTAAACTAGTTTAGAACAAGATGTAGACATTTCTCTCTCTCTCTCTCTCTCTCTCTCTGGCTAATGGCTTTCACTGTATTTTTTTAAATTGCACTAGACAGAAACACACTCAAAAATTTTATGTCCTATTCTATTCCTTTTATCTCTTTTTCTTCCTTTACTTCTTTTTCTGTCTTCTTTCTTTTTCTCCTAAAAGGTTGAATGTTCTAGCAGAAGTGGTATGGGATTCTGAATTAGGATCCTCATTTTCAAATGCTGCAAACCACTTCATTATTCTTGCCTCGATAACCCCATGAACAGTATGAAAAGGCAAAAAGATAGGACTGAAGATGAACTCCCAGGTCGGTAGGTGCCCAATATGCTACTGGAGATCACTGGAGAAATAACACTGGAAAGAATGAAGAGATGAAGCCAAAGCAAAAACAACACCCAATTGTGGATGTGACTGGTGATGGAAGTAAAGTCCAACGCTGTAGACAGCCATATTTCATAGGAACCTGAAATGTTAGTTCCAAGAATCAAGGCAAATTGGAAGTGGTCAAACAAGAGATGGCAAGAGTAAACATCGACATTTTAGTAATCAGCTAACTAAAATGGACTGGAATGGGTGAATTTAACTCAAATGACCATTATATTTACTACTGTGGGCAGAAATCCCTGAGAAGAAATGGAGTAGCCATCATAGTCTACAAGAGTCTGAAATGCAGTACTTGGATGCAGTCTCAAAAAAAACCCCAGAATAATCTCTGTTCATTTCCAATGCAAACCATTCATTATCACAGTAATCCAAGTCTGTGCCCCAACCAGTAATACTGAAGAAGCTGAACGGTTCTATGAGACCTACAGACCTTTTAGAACTAACACCCAAAAAGATGTCCTTTTCATTATACGGGACTGAAGTGCAAAAGTAGGAAGTCAAGATATACCTGGAGTAACAGGCAAATTTGGCCATGGAGTACAAAATGAAGCAGGGCAAAGGCTAATAGAGTTTTTCCAAGAGAACGCACTCGTCATAGCAAACACCCTCTTCCCACAACACAAGAGAAGACTCTACACATGGACAACACCAGAGGGGTCAATACCGAAATCAGATTGATTTTATTATTTGCAGTCAAAGATGGAGAAGCTCTATACAGTCAACAAAAAAGACCAGGAGCTGACTGTGGTTCAGGTCATGAACTCCTTATTGCCAAATTCAGTCTTAAACTGAAGAAAGTAGGGAAAGCCCCTAGACCATTCAGGTATGACCTAAATCAAATCCTTTATGATTATAGAGTGAAAGTGAGAAATAGATTCAAGGGATTAGATTTGATAGACAGAGTGCTTGAAGAACTATGGATGGAGGTTTGTGACATAGTACAGGAATCAGTGATTAAGATCATTACCAAGGAAAAGAAATGCAAAAAGGCAAAATGGTTGTTTCAGGAGGCCTTACAAGCATCTCTGAAAAAGAGAAGTGAAAGGCAAAGGAGAAAATGAAAGATAGACCCATTTCAATGCAAAGTTCCAAAGAATAGCAAGGAGAGATAAAAAAGTCTTTCTCAGTGATCAGTGCAAAGAAATAGAGGAAAACAATAAAATGGAAAAGACTAGAGATCTCTTCAAGAAAATTAGAGATACCAAGGGAACATTTCATGCAAAGCTGAGCGCAATAAAGGACAGAAATGGTCTGGACCTATCAGAAGCAGAAGATGCTAAGAAGAGGTGGCAAGAATACACAAAACAACTACAAAAAAGGTCTTCATGACCCAGATAATCACGATGTTGTGATAATTCACCTAGAGCCAGACATTATGGAATGTGAAGCCAAGTTGGCCTTAGGAAGCATCCCTATGAACAAAGCTAGTGGAGGTGATGGAACTCCAGTTGAGCTATTTCAAATCCTGGAAGATGATGTTGTGAAAGTGCTGCACTCAATGTGCCAGCAAATTTGAAAAACTCAGTAATGGCCACAGGACTGGAAAAAGTCAGTTTTCATTCTGATCCTAAAGAAAGGCAATGCCAAAGAATGCTCAAACTACTGCACAATTGCACTCATCTCACAGGCTAGTAAAATAATGCTCAAAATTCTCCAAGTCAGGCTTCAACAGTATGTGAACTGTGAACTTCCAGATGTTCAAGCTAGAATTAGAATAGGCAGAGGAACCAGAGATCAATTTGCCAACATCTGTTTGATCATTGAAAAAGCAAGAGAGCTCCAGAAAAACATCTACTGCTTAATTGACTACACCAAAGCCTTTGATTGTGTGGATCACAACAAACTGTAAAAAAATCTGAAAGAGATGGGAAAACCAGACCACCTGACCTGCCTCTTGAGAAACCTGTATGCAGGTCAGGAAGCAATAGTTAGAACTGGACATGGAACAACAGACTGGTTCCAAATAGGTAAAGGAATATGTCAAGGCTGTATACTGTCACCCTCTAGGCTGGAAGAAGCACAAGCTGGAATCAAGATTGCCGGGAGAAGCATTAATAACCTCAGATATGCAGATGACACCACCCTTATGGCAAAAAGTGAAGAAGAACTAAAGAGCCTCTTGATGAAAGTGAAAGAGGAGAGTGAAAATGTTGGTTTAAAGCTCAGTACTCAGAAAACTAAGATCATGGCACCCGGTCCCATCACTCTGTGGCAACTAGATGAGGAAACTATAGAAACAATGACAGACTTTATTTTGGAGGAGCTCCAAAATTTCATGCAGCCATGAAATTAAAAGACACTTGCTCCTTGAAAGAAAAATTATGACCAACCTAGACAACATATTAAAAAACAGAGACATTACTTTGCCAATAAAGGTCCATCTAGTCAAGGCTATGGTTTCTGTAGTAGTCATGCATGGATGTGAAATTTGGACTATAAAGAAAGCTGAGCTTTTGGAAATTGATGCTTTTGAGCTGTGGTGTTGGAGAAGACTCTTGAGAGTCCCTTGGACAGCAAAGAGATCCAGCCAGTCCATCCTAAAGGAGATCAGTCCTGGTGTTCATTGGAAGGAGTGATGTTGAAGCTGAGACTCCAGCTTTGGCCACCTGATGCAAAGACACGATTCATTTCAAAAGACCCTGAAGCTGGGAAAGATTGAAGGTGGTAGGAGAAGGGGATGACAGAGGATGAGATGGTTGGATGGCATCACCGACTGAATGGCTATGAGTTTGAGTTTGGGAGTTGGTGATGGACAGGGAGGCCTGGTGTGCTGCAGTCCATGGGATAGCAAAGAGTCAGACATGACTGAGCGACCGAACTGAAGTCTCAAATGCTTCAGATTTTGCAGCTGGAAGTGTACAAACCAATCATGACTTATACCTGGAGACTTTGAAATACAGACTCCCAGAGCCTGATGTACACCTCCTGAATGGGCTCAATGTTTTAACAAGATGCTCAACTGTCTCATTAGCACAATAAAGCTTGAGAAAAACTTACTTATGTCACTTAAGTTTCTGAGAAAGTGAAAACTGCGAAGTCGTGTTTGACTCTGTGACCCCGTGGACTATACAGTCCATGGAATTTTCCAGGCCAGAATATTGGTGTGGGTAACCTTTCCCTTCTACGGGGGATTTTCCCAGCTCAGGGATCGAACCCAGGTCTCCCACATTGCCAGCGGATTCTTTACCAGCTAAGCCACTACAGTGTTATTTAATTCTGAGGGTTACAAGAGATAATAAATGTAGTATACGTAGCTCTGGGATAAAGTATAATCAGTGTGCTCTGTGTTAAACTTGTTGGGAACGACAGTCTCATGTTTGGAGTATTTTGATCCCCCACCCCACTCTGGGCTACATAACAGTGGGCCATGGGCTGGATAGGTTCTTACCCAGAGACCAAGGCATACGCAGCCTGTGCTGAGTTTACCACCTTGTGGGGAGTTAACTTTCCCTGTTCTAAACTTTGTTTCTTTGTTTTCCTCAAGCAGGTATGTCATGTGGGACCTGTCCAACCTCAGTACTAATTTTCACAAGGAGGGGATGGGGTCCTTCAGTGCAGCACACAGTCTCTCTCTGCTGGCTACTAGGAGGGACCTGTTGGCCCCAGGGGATCAATGCCCATCACTGAAGCTGCTCTTGCTTTGTCTCTTCTCTGTGAAGGGCAAAGCCTTGTTGCATCTGCTGCTTGACTGTGTTGTCTTTTCCTCGTCAGTTTTGATGCCAAGATGCAGAGGGCAGAAGTATTCTGACTTTTATTCTAGGTGATAGGCAACAAATGCTATTTGTTTGACAATGACAAAAGTTGAAGTTCTAGCCTCTGGTACCTTAGAATGTGACCTTCTTTGGAAATATCCTTTCAGATTAATTAAAAGAAGGTCATACTAGGATAGTATGGGCCCCTGATCCAAAATGACTGATGCCCTTGTAAAAGGAGGAAATTTGGGGACATAGACATACACACACACATACACAGAGTCATGTGAAAATAAGGTAGAGATCAGGGTGATATGTCTGGAAGCCAAAGAATGTCGAAGATTGCCACCTATCACAGCCCTCAGACAGAACTAACCCTGTGAACACCTTGAACTTGAACTTCCCAGCTGCCCAAGCTGAGACAATAAATAAATGGTGTTTAAGCCAGCCAGTTTGTTGGCCTTTTTTTTTTCCCCAGAAGCCCTAGCCAACTAACACACTGTGCTCAGTGAGAATGTCTCTTTTTTCCTGGACCAGAGAATGACTTCTTTTTTAGAGAATATTTCTGTTTCCTTTTCTTTCCATAGTCAAGCTTTATTCTAAAGTTTTTGTGGATCTTGGAACATAACAGAGAAAGTGGCATTCATCAGGCATATTATACTTTTTATGAAAGCACTCTGAGGTCCAGTGTAATTAAATTCCTTAGGTAAAGGATTTTGGTTCTAATATTTCCTCAAGGTTGATATTGGGTTCAAATTTCTATCTACATATTTTTAGTGTTAGGTTACATGACACTGGATTACAAAATAATAAATACCATTTTAATAATTTATATTATTGTCTTTTTAAACCTTGTTCCAGCAGTAACATGAATGCTGGGTGGGGTCAAGCTAAGCTTCCTGTGTTGTATCATTGAGAACTGAGGTTAATAGCCTTTCAGCTCTATCAAGCTGGAAACTTCGCCTTCTTAAAATGCAGTTGCCATGGGAACAGCAGAGTTCTGGGATTTTTGTTTTCAGAAGGTATCGAAAGACTCAATGCCAATACAAGAACACATATTAACGTGAACTTCTGTGCTGTTTTTAAAGTGAAGAGGGGAAGAGATTAACATGGGACCTGAATACTTTCGCTAAACTTACCAAGGAACTCTTGTTTAATCCCCATGCTATATTTGATCTATTTATTTATACTTACCCTTTGTTCCAAAAAGTGATTTGACAGCTTGATTCCTTGAAGTTGTTCCCAGACAACTGAACAAATATGTACAATATGTTTACACCACTTTTAATCACATCCTCTAAAAAGGTGTCTTTTTGTTGAACATGAGGTTAAACGGATTTTTCTTTGTTGAGGCCATAGCCACACTGCTGCTTTACTCTTATCCCAGTGCCAGGTCTTACGGTAAAACCTCTTTTAAGAATATCTCTTTATAATCTTTTAATTAAGTCTTTCATCTTTCTACTTCTTTTTCCCTGATAAAAGAGGACTGAAACCACCCTACTGATATGTATTTAAGCACCTAGGAGAAAGGCCACAAGGCTCTGTATACAAAGCTATAGGGGGTTACCATGATTTGGAGGTGAAATCCCAGGGAACTGAATTTCTTGCTCAGCTTCAAACTAACTTTGAATTCATTAAAAACAAAAGAGATAACACCTGGTAATAAGAATAGCTGTTTGAACCGACATTGATAATGAAAAAAACTTGTACCGGTTCTTCAGTTAAAATAAGCCTCCTTTTGTGATTCTATTGACCTAAAGGTATGTTCCAAAAAGATATTATCAGGAAGTTATCAGTCATGGGCATTCTATGAATGACTCCTCTCAAAACTCTTCCAGAGGGCAGATTGTGATAAATAGCCCACAGTGTAGTGGAAGCGGACTTGTCAAGGTTCAAATCATGGCTCTGTCACTTGCTCTAATGTTTCCGGAGCAACTGCCTTTTAAGAAATAGATTTTTTTTGGATCATTTTTAAAGTCTTTATTGAATTTGTTACAATATTGCTCCTGTTTTATATATATATAAAACTCATATCCAAGAGGCACGTGGAATCAACTCCCTAACAGGGTTCGAACACTGCAGACATTGGAAGATGAAGTCTTAACCAATGGACTTACCACTTGTGAGGGCGGTCCTGCAACTACATTTTAAGGTGGGATAGGATGGTGACAGGATGGTTAGTTCTGTCCATTCTGGAAGATACAGAAAGCAGCATGTGAGGAAGGATTGTGTGAACAATGAAATAAGCATAATAACTGAAGTAAGTTATTTAATCACTGGTCACCTCTGATTTCCAGAACCATATCTAGCACATATTATGTATTCAATAAGTAGCTGCCAATGGTAGTAGATTCACTTGGAGAATCAATGTATTACTCTATCAGGTTTCTTCTCTCACCATTGCTCTCAGGAATTCAGCTGAGGAATTGGTACTTATTCCCGCAACTTTGGCCTTTGCAGGAACAGAAGTTCTGGAACACTAGAAGTAGGTAGGATATTGGAAAGGTGGCTGATGCTTTCATTATGGATACAGTAAACTTTCTGTTAACTTAATGCTATGACTTCCACATGGTCATTTTAGCTCCTCAAGCAGTCAAAGAATGGAGCTACTGAACTACAGGAAGTAATTGGTTCTGATTTTCTGAAAGAACTGATATTTGCTAAATAATAGTGTAGGCTGTGGTCCATGGGGTCGCAAAGAGTCGGACACGACTGAGCGACTTCACTTTCACTTTTCACTTTCATGCATTGGAGAAGGAAACGGCAACCCACTCCAGTGTTCTTGCCTGGAGAATCCCAGGGATGGCGGAGCCTGGTGGGCTGCTGTCTATGGGGTCGCACAGAGTTGGACACGACTGAAGAGACTCAGCAGCAGCAGCAGTAGCTGTTGTTTTGTTGCTCAGTTGTGTCCAACTCTTTTGCGACCTGGTGGTTGCTATTCTTTTGTAGTCCACCAGGCTCCTCTGCCCATGAGATTTCCCAGGCAAGAATACTGGAGTGGGTTGTCATTTCCTTCTCCAGGGGATCTTCCTGACCCAGCGACTGAACCCACATCTCCTGCCTTGGCAGGCAAATTCTTTACCACTGAGCCACCCTATATATGAAACTATAAGGCATATTGTATTTGTCTGAACGTCCTCATGTCCACTGATAATAGGAAAAGGACCAGGTGTCACCTGTGACCTGACAAAAGCAAGATAACCAGAGCTCAAAACTCTAAATGATGAAGGCAACCTCTCTATGTGAAGTGCTGGGAGAATAGATGGGAGAAAAGGCAGATGATTAACATTAATTTTGCTCTTGGGACAAACTTCAGTCTATGTAGACAGCAGTTTATTCCAATAATCCTCTCATTTTTTCAAAAGTACAGCTAGATTTTCACCTGGAGTGTGTTGAGTCCTGCATCACACAGTGCAAAAAATACCACATCAGTCACAAAAATCAGTTTCAGATGGACCATGAATACAGATGTGAAAAGAGAATTCCTTAAATATTTAGTTTAAATTTAATTTAAACATCTTTATGACCTTGGGGTAGATCAAAAAATCACTATTAAGAATATTTTGATAACTGAAATATATTGAAATTAAGATGTGTTCATTAAAAATCATTACCAAGAGAATAAAAAGACAATATTCACATTAGGATTAGACATCAATCTGATAAATAACTAGTTTCAAAAATATGTTAAGGGCTCTGTGAATCAACAAGAAAAGGAAAGATAAGTTTGATTAACATGGGCAAGAGGTTTGAATAGCCATTCACAATGGTGGTGGCTAGTCACTAAATCATGTCCAACTCTTGCAACCCATGGATTGTAGTTAGTCAGGTTCACAGTTCATAGTATTCTCCAGGCAAGAATCCTGGAAGGGCTGCATTTCCTTCTCCAAGGGATCTTCCCTGACCCAGGGATCTGACTGACGTCTCCTGTATTGCAGGTGATTCCTTATTGCTGAGCCACTGGGAGCCCTGGCTGTTCACAATAAAGAAATCCAAATGGCCAACCAATGTAAATTACGAAAAAGTGGTAAGTTTTCCTCTTTTAGCAATCAAAGAAGTGCAAATTTAAACCAAAATGTGGTACCAGTATCAGTTCAGTTCAGTCACTAAGTCATGTCCGACTCTTTGCAACCCCATGAATTGCAGCATGCCAGGCCTCTCTGTCCATCACCAACCCCCAGTGATGGACACCAGGAGTTTGAGTTCACCCAGACTCATGTGCATCAGGTTGGTGATGCCATCCAGCCATCTCATCCTCTGTCATCCCCTTCTCCTCCTGCCCCCAATCCTTCCCAGCATCAGAGTCTTTTCCAGTGAGTCAACTCTTCACATGAGGTGGCCAAAGTGTTGGAGTTTCAGCTTCAGCATCAATCCCTCCAATGAACATCCAGGACTGATCTCCTTAGGATGGACTGGTTGGATCTCCTTGCAGTCCAAGGGACTCTTGAGAGTCTTCCCCAAAACCACAGTTCAAAAGCATCAATTGTTCAGCACTCAGCTTTCTTCACAGTCCAACTCACATCCATACATGACCACTGGAAAAACCATAGCCTTGACCAGATGGACCTTTGTTGGCAAAGTAATATCTCTGCTTTTTAATATGCTATCTAGGTTGGTCATAACTTTCCTTCCAAGGAGTAAGTGCTTTTTTAATTTCATGGCTGCAGTCACCATCTGCAGTGATTTTGGAGCCCCCCAAAATAAAGTCTGCCACTGTTTCCACTGTTTCTCCATCCATTTCCCATGATACCGGTATACACCCACCCAAATGGCTAAAATGGAACAAAACAAAATGAAACAAAACAGGAAAAAACAAATGTTGACAGAATGTCAAAACCAAAATGCTCCTTTGCTGCTGTTGCAGGTGTAAATTGGTATGCAACTTTGGGGAAATGTTTGGCAGTATTTAAATGTATGCATGTATTCACTAACAGAGTTGTACTGAAATTTTCATAAAAGCATATGTGAAATAAATAGCCCAAATCTGCAAATTGCCATTAACAATGAAATAGATAAATAGTGTATATTCACACAACTGAATGCAGCAATGAGAATGGACAATACACAATTACTTGCAAAATATAAATAAACCAAGCAAATACAATGCTGAGTGAAAGTGGTCAAATACAAGAATACATTCCGTGTGATTCCATGTGCATAAATAATAACAGGCCACAACAACCTAGGCTGTAGAAATTACAATAGTGTTTCCGCTTGCAGGAAAAGGGGCTACAGGCACTGAAATAAGAGGGGCTTCTGGGGTTCTAGTGATATCCTATTGTTTGATAGGATAATGGTTATGACTGTATTCAAATTGTGAAAGTTTTTGACTTGGACACTAACTTTCACTTTCCCTCTCTATATATCAATGAAAAGTTTAAAGCAAGAAAAAAGTTGTAACCTCCTCTGTGGTTACAAATTCAAGGATATCTGCACTACATACTTAAAAGATTAGAGCTATTTATAGATAAAACTTTAAATTATTAACAATGGTTGTGTTTAGGTATGGTGTTACAGATGATTTTTCTTCTATTTATATGCATTTAATGGTCAAATATAGCTTCAAAATGAAAAATATTTTAAGCTAAATCTGCTTTTCCATAATGTTAAATTAAATCCATTTATCATTTTTTAGTGGTAAGAACACAACAAAAGAGATTTGCAAAGACTAGCAATATAATAGTATTTAATACCTCTACATGCCTCTAATATTCAGAGCCATGAGGATGGTATTAGTACCAATCAAATATTGTCTGGCTGTTTCCTCTTTCTCATTTTTTATGATAAAGTCAACCCTTGATCAACATGAGTTTGAACTGCATGAGTTCAGAGAGGGAGAGCCAATTGTGAAGCTATCACAGACCTTCTGCTGTGCTCCGTGCCCCAAGTCACGGCTTTGTTCAACAGACCATTGTATTGTGGTAGATGAAATCAAGATGCCTTGACTACATGTTTTTAACATCCTTCTCCCTACTTCCAACAGATTAAGCATGTTTATCCTTGTGGTCATTCAGTTGCTCAGTCATGTCTGATTCTTTGCAACCCATGGACTGCAGAACACCAGATTCCCTGTCTTTCATCATCTCCCAGTTTTGCTCAAACTCAGGTCCATTGAGTTGGTGATGCCATCCAACATCTCATCCTCTGGTCCCCTTCTCCTCCTGCCTTCAATCTTTCCCAGCATCAGGGTCTTTTCAAATGAGTCAGTACTTTGCATCAAGTGGCCAAAGTATTGGAGTTTAAGCCTCAGCATCAGACCTTCCAATGAGTATTCAGGACTGACTTTCCTTTAGGATGGACTAATTGGATCTCCCTGCTCTCCAAGGGACTCTCAAGAGTCTTTGCCAACACCACAGTTCAAAAAGCATCAATTTTTTGGTGCTCAGCTTTCTTTATAGTCTAACTCTCACATCCATACATGACTACTGGAAAAACTATAGCTTTGGCTAGATGGACCTTTGTTGGCAAAGTAATGTCTCTGCTTTTTAATATGCTGTCTAGGTTGGTCATAGCTTTTCTTCCAAGGAGCAAGCATCTTTTAATTTTATGGCTGCACTGATTTTGGAGCACCCCAAAATAGAGTCTCTCACTGTTTCCATTGTTTCCCCATCTTTTTCCTGTGGAGTGATGGGACCAGATGCCATGATCTTAGTTTTCTGAATGTTGAGTTTTAAGCCAACTTTTTCACTCTCCTCTTTCACTTTCATCAAGAGGCTCTTTATTCACTTCCTAGCATAAGGGTGGTGACATCTGCTTATCTTAGATTATTGATATTTCTCCTGGCAATCTTGATTCCAGCTTGTGCTTCATCCAGACCAGCATTTCACATGATGTACTCTGCAAATAAGCTAAATAAGCAGGGTAACAATACACAGCCTTGATGTACTCCTTTCCTGATTTGGAGAGAATCTGTTTTTCCATGTCCAGTTCTAACTGTTGCTCCTTGACCTGCATACAGATTTCTTAGGAAGCAGGTCAGGCGGTCTAGTATTCCCATCTCTTTATGAATTTTCCACAGTTTGTTGTGATCCACACAGTCAAAGGCTTTGGCATAGTCAGTAAAGCAGAAATAGATGTTTTTCTGGAGTTCTCTTGTTTTTTCAATGATCAAACAGACGTTGGCAATTTGATAGCTGGTTTCTCTGCCTTTTCTAAATTCAGCTTGAACATCTGGATGTTCACAGTTCACATATTGTTCAAGCCTGGCTTGGAGAATTTGGAGCATTACTTTGCTAGCTTGTGAGTTGAGTGTGATTGTGCAAAAGTTTGAACATTCTTTGACATTGCCTTTCTTTGGAATTGGAATGAAAACTCTATATACTTATCACCTTCTTATAGTCTACACAATTCATTATTATTTTGTACAAAATGCATTGCTTGAGTGAGGGTATAATTTATTTATTTATTTATTTATTATTTTTTTTAAATTTTAAATTTTTAATATTATTGTTATTTCCCTACATTACAATACTGTATTTGTTTTGCCATATATTGACATGCATTGGCCACAGGTGCACCCAACCTCCCAAGGCCGAAGGCTCTTCCCACCTCCCACCCCATATCTCCCTGGATCACCCTGTGCGCCAGCCCCAAGGATCCTGTATCCTGTATTGAACATAGACTGGCACTTCGTTTCTTACATGATAGTATA
>SJYF01001074.1:2138335-2150708 GCA_006410515.1 Procapra przewalskii
AACAAAAAACTCTCCTTATCCAACCAATTTGAATCTCCAAGTTAAAGATTTTAATAAGTCAAATTAGTCACCATTTTCATTATTGGATAAAGATTTTCTTACAATATTTTTCCATTAACTATTCTCCAATACATAGTCTGGTTGTCCATGAGCCTCATGACCTGCCCTGATCCCATCAGCTATAGCTAAGAAAGCCATCTGAAACCTAGGTAGAACTCTGTGGTTAAAGATTCACTTAGGACAAGTGAGATCTCCTCCTAAAAGTCTGTTGGCAGGGCATCTATCCTAAGTCTTGCTCTAATGTTCTAATTAAATCTCAGTTAAAAAGTGATAGAAAGAAATATTACTAAGGGTGGTGAAATGAAACATGAGAAGCAAGCAACAGAAACTCGGAGGATATTTTTTAATTTAAAAAAATTTAAAAGATGAAGACACATGGAGACTAGAGGGCTACAAGAGTGCTGGAATTGCTTAGACTGTGCTGAGCTGTGCTTAGTCACTCAGTCTTGTCAGATTCTTCTCTTTGTAACCCCATGGACTGTAGCCCACCAGGCTTCTCTGTCCATGAGGATTCTCCAGGCAAGAATACTGGAATGGGTTGCCATGCCAACCTCCAGGGGATCTTCCCAACCCAGGGCTTGAACCCCGGTCTCTCACATTGCAAGTGGATTCTTTACCATCGGAGCCACCAGGAAAGCCCCCTGCTTAGACTAGTGGTTCCTAAAATTTGGTATCTGGAGCACCAGCAGCAGCATCCCTACTCTAGACTAACTGGATCAAGAACTCTAGAAATGGGGCCCAGCAATCTGTGCTTTAATTCACCTTTCAACTGATTTTGAAGCATGCTATAGTTGAGAACCTTTTCCCTGCATTTCCCAAAAAGTAATGGGCGTATGATCATCTGGGTGTCTTGCATTAAAATGCAGATTCTGATTCAGCAGGTCTAGGATGAGACCCAGTATTCTGCCTGTATGACAAGCTGCCAGGTGATGCTAAGGCTGCTGGTCCGTGGGCCACACTTTGAACATCAAGGATACATTTCCAGCTCTTTCAGAACAGAATCAATTTTGTCATTTTTAGTCTTTATTCAAAACAAGTAATTTGCTGGTGTTAGTGGTAATATCTGTACACAGATGTATAAGCAGCAGAAAAAGAGGATTTGAAACACTTTCTAAAAGGAGCTTTGGGATTGAAACCATCATGCTATTGTGACTGAATTTGGGCAATCCAACAATTTTCTCCAGGTTCTCCAGTACTGTTTCACTAAAAAGCTTGCCTTGCTTACCTTGAAGTAACCACCTCTTCAGTGGAACTCCCTAACTCTGAACCCTAATTTCCAGAATTAGGACCACATCTTGCTTGGTGTGCTTCCTCATGGACCAGGCATCTGCTTACCCAGACTGATAAAGCTCTCTCCACATGCCAGCAGTCAATTACAATCCCAAACCCTCAACTCCCTCTCTCAGTTTTAGTCAAAAAAATCCTAGGCAAATGATGAGATAGCTTAAACTAATCTTCTGCAATTAATTATTTCCTTCTCCCTCACATAAACGTCTCTACTTCTTCCATTTATTGACTGTGCTTTGTTCTCTCTGTAGGTGACCAGAGTGCCCAAAGAAATGCTCACCTAGACTTGATCTCATAATTAACCCTTTCTCCTCTAAGACCTTTTTAAGAAATCCAACGTCTTCAAAATCTTTCACCTTTATCAGTACAGTAGAGCTATTATGTGCAGTTGATCAGTGAACAAGTCTGAACTGCATAGGTCCACTTATTTGCAGATTTTAAAAAAAAATTAGAGCTACAGTACTACAGAAGCATGGCCACTGAAACGGCACAGAAGTGCGGCCGAGAGGAGCTATCCCATGTCCGAGGTCAGGGGCGGCAACCCAGAGGAGCTGCCACACGTCCGAGGTAAGGAGCAGCAGCTGTGCTTTGCTGGAGCAGCCATGAAGAGATACCTCACGTCCACGGAAAGAGTAAACCAAGTAAGACGGTAGGCTCTGAGAGAGGGCATTAGAGGGAAGACAGACTGAAACCACAATCACAGACAACTAGCCAATCTGATCACATGGACCGCAGCCCTGTCTAACCGAACAAAATTAAACCATGCCATGTGTGGCCACCTAAGACAGGCGGGTCATGGTGGAGAGGTCTGACAGAATGTGGTCCACTGGAGAAGGGAATGGCAAATCACTTCAGTATTCTTGCCTTGAGAACTCCATGAACAGTATGAAAAGGCAAAAAGATAGGACACTGAAAGATGAACTCCCAAGGTTGGTAGGTGCCCAATATGCTACTGGAGATCACTGAAGAAATAACTCCAGAAAGAATGAAGAGATGCAGCCAAAGCAAAACCAACACCCAGTTGTGGATGGGACTGGTGATAGAAGCAAGGTTTGATGGTGTAAAGAGCAATATTGCATAGGAACCTGGAATGTCAGGTCCATGAATAAAGGCAAATTGGAAGTGGTCGAATAGGAGATGGCAAGAGTGGACATAGACATTCTAGGAATCAGCGAACTGAAATGGACTGGAATGGGTGAATTTAACTCAGATGAACATTATATCTACTACTGTGGGCAGGAATCCCTCAGAAGAAATGGAATAGCCATCATAGTCAATGAAAGAGTCCAAAACGCAGTACTTGGTTGCAATCTCAAAAACAACAGAATGATCTCTGTTCGTTTCCAAGGCAAACCATTCAGTATCACGGTAATCCAAGTCTATGCCCCAACCAGTAACACTGAAGAATCTGAAGTTGAATAGTGCTATTAAGACCCACAAGAGCTTCTAGAACTAACACCCCCAAAAGATATCCTTTTCATTATAGGGGACTGGAATGCCAAAGTAGGAAGTCAAGAAACACCTAGAGTAACAGGCAAATTTGGCCTTGGAGTAAGGGCCAAGGCTAATAGAGTTTCACCAAGAGAATGCACTGGTCATAGGAAACACCCTCTTCTAACACAAGAGAAGACTCTACCCATGGACATCACGAGATGGTTGACACCAAAATCAGATTGGTTATATTATATGCAGCCAAAGATGGAGAAGCTCTATACAGTCAGCAAAAACAAGACCAGAAGTTGACTGTGGCTCAGATCATGAACACTTTAGACTTAAATTGAAGAAAGTGTAGAAAACCACTAGACCATTCAGGTATGACGTAAATAAAATACCTTATGATTATACAGTGAAAGTGAGAAATAGATTTAAGGGACTAGATCTGATAGACTGAGTACCTGAAGAACTATAAATGGAGATTCATGTTATTGTACAGGAGACAAGAATCAAGACCATCCCCAAGAAAAAGAAATGCGAAAAAGCAAAATGGCTGTCTGGGGAGGCCTCACAAATAGCTGTGAAAAGAAGGGAAGCAAAAAGCAAGGAGAAAAGGAAAGATATACCCATTCGAATGCAGAATTACAAAGAATAGCAAGGAGAGATAAAGCCTTCTTCAGTGATCAATGCAAATAAATAGAGGGAAACAGTAGAATGGGGAAGACTAGAGATCTCTTCAAGAAAATTAGAGATACCAAGGGAACTTTTCATGTAAAGATGAACACAATAAAGGACAGAAATGGTAGGGACCTAACAGAAGCAGGAGATATTAAGAAGAGGTGGCAAGAATACAAAGAACTGTACAAAAAAGATCTTCATGACCCAGATAGCCACGATGGTGTGGCCGCTCACCTAGAGCCAGACATCCTGGAATGGGAAGTCAAGTGGGCTTTAGCAAGCATTCCTATGAAAAAAGTTAGTGGAGGAGATGGAATTCCAGTGGAGCTATTTCAAATCCTAAAAGATGATGCTGTGAAAGTGCTGCACTCAATATGCCAGCAAATTTGGAAAACTCAGCAGTGGCCACAGGACTGGAAATGGTCAGTTTTCATTCCAATCCTAAAGAAAGGCAATGCCAAAGAATGTTCAAACTACTGCACAATCAGACTCATCTCACACATTAGTAAAGTAATGCTCAAAATTCTCCAAGCCAGGCTTCAACAGTACGTGAACTGTGAATTTCCAGATGTTCAAGTTGGGTTTCGAAAAGGTAGAGGAACCAGAGATCAAATTGTCAAAATCCACTGGATCATCAAAAAAGCAAGAGAGTTCCAGAAAAGCATCTATTTCTGCTTTATTGACTATGCCAAAGCCTTTGACTCTGTGGATCACAACAAACTCTGGAAAATTCTGAAAGAGATGGGAATACCAGACCACCTAACCTGCCTCTTGAGAAACCTACATGTAGGGCAAGAAGCAATAGTTAGAACTGGACATGGAACAACAGACTGGTTCCAAATAGGGAAAGGAGTACGTCAAGGCTGTATATTGTCACCCTGCTTATTTAACTTATATGCTGAGTACATCATGAGAAATTCTGGGCTGGAGGAAGCACAAGCTGGAATCAAGATTGCGGGAGAAATATCAATAGCTTCAGATGTACAGATGACACCACCCTTATGGCAGAAAGTGAAGAAGAACTGAAGAGCCTCTTGATGAATGTGAAAGAGGAGAGTTAAAATGTGGCTTAAAGCTCAACATTCAGAAAACTAAGATCATGGCATCCAGTCCCATCACTTCATGGAAAATAGATGGGGAAACAGTGGAAACAGTGTCAGACTTTATTTTTTGGGGCTCCAAAATCACTCCAGATGGTGACTGTAGCCATGAAATTAAAAGACACTTACTTCTTGGAAGGAAAGTTATGAGCAACCTAGACAGCATATTGAAAAGCAGAGAGATTACTTTGTCAACAAAGGCCCATCTAGTCAAGAGTATGGTTTTTCCAGTGGTCAAGTATGGATGAGATATTTGGAATATAAAGAAAGCTGCACACCAAAGAACTGATGATTTTGAACTGCGGTGTTGGAGAAGACTCTTGAGAGTCCCTTGGACTGCAAGGAGATCCAACCAGTCCCTCCTAAAGGAGATCAGTCCTGGGTGTTCATTGGACTGATGTTGAAGATGAAACTCAAGTACTTTGGCCACCTGATGCGAAGAGCTCACTCATTTGAAAAGACCCTGAAGCTGGGAAAGATTGAGGACAGGAGGAGAAGGGGACGACAGAGTATTTGATGGTTGGCTGGCATCACTGACTCAAAAGACATGAGTTTGGGTGGACTCTGGGAATTGGTGATGGACAAGGAGGCCTGGCATGCTGCGGTTCATGGGGTCTCAAGGAGTCAGACATGACTGAGTGACTGAACTGAACTGAACAGTACTACATAATCCACAAATGATTGAATCCATGGTAGGGTAAATCCACAGTTGGTTGAATCCTTGGATGTAGAACGTTGGATATGAAGGGCTGACTATAAAATCATACATAGATTTTCAACTGAGCAGGATATTTGGCACTCCTATAAATGACATTGTGCAAGGGTCAATTGTATATTCTAAGGTGATAGGAACTGACAATAATTTATTATACTATCCTACTTAGAGATATTTTAATGAAAAGGCAGACCAGTAGTTCTTAAGCTTTGTGATCCTAAGAATCACCTGAGATGTTCATTTAAAAATGCAGACTACTATCAGGTCTGCAGTCTATTGAAATCTCAGATGTGAGGCACAGTGTTTCCATGTGGGACTTTCTCCTTGATGTTTCTCAGGCAACGTGCACTGTTTTTTCCCCCAATATAGAGCATACTCTCTCAAAAATCAAGAACACAGCAAAAAGTATTTTAATTCCCCTGCAAGTATTCAACAATGGACTTAGAGTCTATCCTGATTCGAAGATATTCACTGACTCTAGTCAAGCAAAAGCATGGACATTCAGAGTGCAAAGTCAAGGTCAACTATTCTGGGAACCAATACAGGAACAGGTGAGAGAGAACCAGCTCAGTGGTCAGGATCCCATCAGCCACTCTTGCTAAGAGCTGTTGCCATATTTTGAGTGTCTATTCATGGCCTTGTCTGCTTCTAAGTGTGACTCATTCTTACAACTAAAACAAATATTAATATGTTTAACATAAGATGTCTTGAACAAATTCTTTGGTGTCTCAAAATAGCAAGTTTGGGAATCAAAATCAGTTATTTATGATGTGTGATTCACTGTACTGCTATTAATCTTAATAAGAGATACAGATATTTTGTCATTTAAATACTAATCAATAATCATCCCTGGCATTTTCCAGTCTGAATACTTGTCATAGGTGAATATAGATTGATGAAAGCAATACTGATTTCATTCAGAAAGAAACAAATAAAATCAGGGCAAGCAGACAAAGCATTTACCAGGTAAAAGAGAAAATAACTTATGAGGCATATGTACCCTCTTTTCCCAACTTGTAGAAGATTTTGGATGCTTTCTTAACAATTCAACCAAAAATGAAAGAAACTTTGAAATTTCTTTACACCCAGAATATCTACTAGGAAACAAACATAAAGACAATCAGACAAGGCAGTTAATGCTTTGAATGTTTTAACACTTCATATTAAGTGGTAGTTTTAAACATTTAATATTTGTGGTAATATCTTTTCATTTTTAATGACATTTATATGATATTTATCCCATGTCAATGTTCCCACATTTTAATATTTCCTATTTCCAAAGCCTATAACAAATAGAGAACATTTTTTGTTTGCTATTAAAATGTACAATTGTAACACACCCCCATCCCTGGGATTCTCCAGGCAAGAACACTGGAGCGGGCTGCCATTTCCTTCTCTAATGCATGAAAGTGAAAAGTGAAAGGGAAGTCACTCAGTCTTGTCTGACTCGTAGTGACCCCATGGACTGCGGCCCACCAGGCTCCTCCATCCATGGGATTTTCCAGGCAAGAGTACTGGAGTAGGGTGCCATTGCCTTCTCCAAGAGGGACACTGAGAGACGGTCTTTCTGGTTCTTGTAACTATTCTTCAAATTACATCACAGATACTGCAGCTAAATCAGATTACTCACATATGACATATGTCTATCATGGTATGATAGCTATTTCTTTGGTTTCTTGTGATAATGTAAACAACACATCAAAGCACCTTCCTAGAATCACACCTCAGTTCAGTTCTGTTCAGTTGCTCAGTCGTGTCCGACTCTTTGCAACCCCATGAATCGCAGCATGCTAGGGCTCCCTGTCCATCACCAACTCCCGGAGTTCACTCAGACTCTGTCCATCCAACCATCTCATCCTCTGTCATCCCTTTCTCCTCCTGCCCCCAATCCCTCCCAGCATGTCTTTCCCAATGAGTCAACTCTTCACATGAGGTGGCCAAAGTATTGGAGTTTCAGCTTTAGCATCAGTCTTTCCAATGAACACCCAGGACTAATATCCTTTAAAATGGACTGGTTGGATCTCCTTGCAGTCCAAGAGATTCTCAAGAGTCTTCTCCAACACCACAGTTTAAAAGCATCAGTTTTTTGGTGCTCAGCTTTCTTCATAGTCTAACTCTCACATCCATACATGACCACTGGAAAAAAACATAGCCTTGACTAGATGGACCTTTGTTGGCAAAGTAATGTGTCTGCTTTTTAATATGCTGTCTAGATTGATCATAACTTTTCTTGCAAAAACAAGACCTGGAGCTGACTGTGGCTCAGATCATGAACTCCTTATTGCCAAATTCAGACTAAATTAAAGAAAGTAGGGAAAACCACTAGACCATTCAGGTATGACCTAAATAAAATCCCTATGATTAAATAGTGAAAGTGAGAAATAGATTTAAGTGACTAGATATGATATATAGAGTGCCTGCTGAACTATGGATGGAGGTTCATGACATTGTAGAGGAGACAGGGATCAAGACCATGCCCATGGAAAAGAAATGCAAAAAAGCAAAATGGCTGTCTCAGGAGGCCTTACAAATAGCTGTGAAAAGATGAGAAAAAAAAAGCAAAGGAGAAAAGGAAAGCTATACTCATTTGAATGCATAGTTCCAAAGAATAGCAAGGAGAAATAAGAAAGCCTTGCTCATTGATAAATGCAAATAAATAGAGGAAAACAATAGAATGGGAAAGACTAGAGATCTCTTCAAGAAAATTAGAGATACCAAAGGAACTTTTCATGCAAAGCTGAACACAATAAAGGACAGAAATGGTAGGGACCCAACAGAAGAATACACAGAAGAACTGTACAAAAAAAGATCTTCATGACCCAGATAATCACGGTGGTGTGATCACTCACCCTGAGCCAAACATCCTGAAAGGTGAAGTCAAGTGGGCCTTAGGAAGCATTACTATGAACAAAGCTAGTGGAGGTGACAGAATTCCAGTTGAGCTATTTCAAATCCTAAAAGATGATGCTGTGAAAGTGCTACACTCAGTACACCAGCAAATTTGGAAAACTCGGCAGTGACCAGAGGACTGGAAAAGGTCAGTTTTCATTCCAATCCCAAAGAAAGGCAATGGCAAAGAATGCTCAAACTACAGCACAATTGCCCTCATCTCACACACTAGTAAAATAATGGTCAAAATTCTCCAAGCCAGGCTTCAGCAATACGTGAACCGTGGCTTCCAGATGTTCAAGCTTGTTTTAGAAAAGGCAGAGGAACCAGAGATCAAATTGCCAACATCCGCTGGATCATGGAAAAAGCAAGAGAGTTCCAGAAAAACATCTATTTCTGCTTTATTGACTATGCCAAAGCCTTTGACTCTGTGGATCACAATAAACTGTGGAAAATACTAAAAGAGATGGGAATACCAGCCCACCTGATCTGCCTCTTGAGAAACCTATATACAGGTCAGGAAGCAACAGTTAGAACTGGACATGGAACAACAGACTGGTTCCAATAGGGAAAGGAGTGTGTCAAGGCTGTATATTGTCACCGTGCTTATTTAACTTATATGCTGAATACATCATGAGAAACGCTGGGCTGGAAGAAGCATAAGCTGGAATCACGATTTCCTGGAGAAATATCAATAACCTCAGATATGCAGATGACACCATCCTATGGCAGAAAGTGAAGAGGAACTAAAAAGCCTCTTGATGAAAGTGAAAGACGAGAGTGCAAAAGTTGGCCTAAAGTTTAACATTCAGAAAACTAAGATCATGGCATCTGGTGGGAAGTAGATGGGGAAACAGTCAAAACTGTAAGATTTATTTCTTTGGGCTCCAAAATCACTGCAGATGATGATTGCAGCCATGAAATTAAAGGACGGTTACTCCTTGGAAGGAAAGTTCTGATCAACCTAGAATCACGTCTGGCCCATGACAATTCCCTTCCTCCTTTCCCTATCTTGTCCACCTTAACCTTCCATGAACCCAGAGTTCCATAGGTACATGTTAACTATAAATTCAGGACATTAGCACTGTTCAATAAATCACTCTGTATGGCCATCCACATAAGCCTGAGAAAATTGAGATGAGAATAGCTATGATGTTCCCACAGATGGCCAAGAGGTAAGTGTTGAATGCTACTACATTGGGTTACTTTGGGTCTGTTAGAATTCATCTCACACCTCTGCTGTAAACATGGATACCACAGTCCTTGCAGCAGATGCCAAACCATTTCTAGATTCCTGAAGTGATGGCTCTATAAGCCTGTGCTTTGAGAATTACAGTCATAAACACAGAAAAGCAGCCCATAAACAGTAGTTTAGGACTCTTGCTTGTTTTATGCTCTACACTAATTGACTTAACCAAATGATTTACGTTTATGTAAAGTGTAATTTCAACAGGACGTTAAGGTTCTAAGAGAATGTATTATATAAACCTACTTTGCATGAAACATCACAAGCATATCACGGAACATTTTAATTTCAAAATCTTGTGTTTGTAAGTCAGTATTTGAATTTTTTATACATAATTTATAGAAAAGTAGACAGTGGAATGCAGCTGTCAGCTTGATTGTATTATTTCTCTAGTTAGACAGTTAAAAGAAATAGACACTCTTATAAAAGAACTGAATACATATTAATATTTCCACATCTCATCGGATTGTTAGCCTGACTCTTTGAACACTCCTCATCCCACAGACTTCAGTCACTAATGTTTGGGTTTGTGCTACATCTTTATTCCCTGAATGTATACTTAATTAAAAGTACTTACTACTACTTGGGAGAGATGAATCTCTGTGAATGATAACTGTGTCAGCCTGGCACTTCCAAAGCCATAATTTGAGCACTCTGCATCTGGATGTATTTTCACAACTGTATACCCTAGGTTCCCTCTTTTTATTGAAACAGAACTTCACTCAGCTTTTGTACTTAGTGTGCCTGAGGCCCTACCCGAGCCTTGCATTAAGGAGGTATTCATAAGTATGCAATGTATGAAAGAATTCAAGAGAGTCAGAAGCCCATATTCTTTCATCTGGCTTCTGAAAAAGTGCTTATGGTTTCCTCTGCAAGCATTTTTGTATCTTCTAAACTTACCCATAGGCTTCTCTGGTGGCTCAGATGGTAAAGAATCCGCCTGAAATTCAGGAGACCTGGGTTCAGTCCCTGGGTGGGGAAGATATTCTGGAGAAGGGAATGGCAACCCATTCCAGAATTCTTGCCTGGAGAATTCATGGACAGAGGAGTCTGGCAGGCTACAGTTCATGGGGTCCCAAGTAGATGACATGAAGAGCAACTAAGCATCAGTACTGACCTGCGGGGTCCTTGTGTAGGACCTAAATCACTCCCACAGGAGTGGAACATAGTTAGTCCTTCCTTTCACCTCTGGGCTTCTCCAGGTTAAATATCACACACTCTTCAGTTTATCCTCAAGATATCTAAAGTCAAGCACAGGATGGAAGACTTGCATCCTCAAATACAAGTCAGCCAGCACTGGACAGAGCTGTTATCCAGGTTATTGCTGACAGCTGAGTTGAAATTCAACCAAACAGAATAAACACAGGGTAATTTCATATATATTCAGAATTATTTATATATTATATATTAGAGAAGCTGCTGCTGCTAAGTCGCTTCAGTCGTGTCTGACTCTGCATGACCCCATAGATGGCAGCCCACCAGTCTCCCTCATCCCTGGGATTCTCCAGGCAAGAACACTGGAGCGGGTTGCCATTTCCTTCTCCAATGCATGTAAGTCAAAAGTGAAAGTGAAGTTGCTCTGTCGTGTCTGACTCCTAGTGACCCCATGGACTGCAGCCTACCAGGCTCCTCCATCCATGGGATTTGTCAGGCAAGAGTATTGGAGTGGGTTGCCATTGCCTTCTCCATTAGAGAAGCTACTGGCCATTATATGCAGCCATTTTTTGTTCTTTATCTTCACCCTTAAAAAATTAAGGGTATAACTTACATAGAGTAAAATTTATCCTTTGTAGTAATATAATTCTTCAGGTTTTGACAAACACACCATCATGTACCCACCATCACAATCAGAATATAAAACAGTTCCTTCATGCCAAAAGTTTACCTTGTGACTTAGGCAGCCTTCCAGTAGTTCCCATGTGTGCGTGTACATGCTAAGTCACTTCAGTTGTGTCTAACTCTGCTACCCTTTGGACTGTAGCCCACTGGGCTCCTCTGTACATGGGATTATCCAGGCAAGAATACTAGAGCGGGTTGCCACGTCCTACTCCAAGGGATCTTCCTGACCCAGGGATGGAACCTGCAACTCCTCTGTCTCCTGCATTGCAGGTGGACTCTACCCTCTGAGCCATCAGGGAACCTAGGTCTTTGCAACCACTGATCTGTTTTATCTCCCTATAGTTTTGCCTTTTCAAGAATATCATAAGAATGGAATCGCAGTGTGTAGCCTTTTGCTTCTGGATTCTCTTACTTAGTATTAGGCAATTAATAATCTTCTGTGTTGTCATATGTATCAGTAGTTCATACGTTACTGAGGGGTAATTTTATTCCTTTGTGCAGATGTGCCAGATTTGTTTATTCATTCTCCAGCTGAAGGCCATTTGGGTGGTTTCCAGTTGGAGCAACTATGAATAAAATCACTACAAATATTTGTGTGTAGATTTTTGTGGGAGCACAGAATTTTTTTTCTTTTTACTTGTATACTTACCTAGGAGTCAGAAGCTGAGTCTTATGGTAAAAGTATAATTAAAATTATGAGTTTAGAAAAGTTTTTCTAAAGTAGCTCTATCATTTTACATCCCCACCTGTAGTGTATGAGTTCCAGTTGCTCTGCCTTCCACCGTGCACTCATTATGGTCAGTGTTTTTAATTTTGAACTTCTTAATAGGTATGTATTGATACTTCCTTGTGATTTTATTTTTCATTTCCCTATGACTAATGATATTGAGCATTTTTTCATGCATTTATTTGATATTTGCATATCCTCTCTGAAGTATCTGTTTAAATCTTTTATCCATTTTGTATTAGGTTTTTGTGTCTTTTTGAGTTTTGAGAGTTTTTAGTATATTATACAATTTCTTCTTAGGTGTGTGATTTTCAGATCTGTTTCCCTATTTTATGCTTTGCCTTTCATTCTCTTAATACTGCTTTTTGAAAAATAGAATTTCTTAATTTTTATGAAAT
>SJYF01001074.1:2160533-2171668 GCA_006410515.1 Procapra przewalskii
GGATCTTAAAGAAAATTTAAAAATAAAAAATTATGCTTTCTTCTCTACATAATGCTGGCTTAAAAAAAAAAAAGCACAATATAACAGTGGCAAGTTAAGTTTTATTTGGGGGCAAAATGAGGACTGCAGCTCAGGATATATCACCTCAGATAGTTCTGAGAAACTGCTCTGAAAAGGTAGGGGGAAGGTCAGTATATACATGATTTTGGAATAAATGCAATCAAGCACATATTTTTTCCAGAAGCTTTCTGCTAGTCACAAGAAACATATGTCATCATGAAGGATTTTAGTACTTTTCTAGATATGAAAAGATACAAGAACTAGGCTCATACAATTAGCTCCTAAAAATATCCATCTGAAGACCTGTTCTGCCAGTTTTTCCCCAAGCACAGAGTTCATTGTTTCTTCTCTCCACCCTAAACTCTTTTCAGGTCTGTTGAAGGTCAGCTGCTGCAGCAACACATGGCTTATTTCTTATAAAGGTAGATGGCAAGCACCCATAGCAAGTGCCAATTTATACTTGAGAATAGTGTCTTGGATTTAGGCATATTCCAAAGTTCCAGAGAAAATACTGGTAGAAAAATTTCTTAGTGAACATCAAGACCACCCAGACATGGCACTTCATGATAATAGGGCTTAGAGAAATTCTTCCACTTACATTTAGAAGCAGAAAACCTGGCCTTAGGCTTCAGTTCTGTCACGAAGTTGTACTACAGTGGCCAATTTGTTTAACCTCTCTGGTCCTGTTTTGCTCTCCTGAACAATCAAAAAGTGGAGTCATTCTCTAAGGTTCTTTCTAGATCTCCAAAGTTTATGATTTTTCCGTTCTAAATCAGTCAATTCATATATATTTAAGAAACTTCTATTATTGTCAAAGGACATCTTTAGTCTTATGTATTTGCTTTATAACATTACATTTTGCTTCAGTATATGATAATCATTTGGGATGTGGAACAATCTTGCTGAAAAAAGTCAATCAATGAATATTCAGCTCTGTGTTAGCATAAATTTTTATAAATGCTTTTGACCATTTTTGTCTTCAAAAATTGTCCTTTTAAAAAAGTAACACTCTGATCCTACAAACTTCATGTCAGTTAGGTGAAGCCTAAATCCTATTAACAAAATGTCTTTTCAGAAGCACTTCTTTCTATTTATTTCACTGAAAATATCAGATATCTTATTTTCTGTACATAAACTCTTGATTTCCATTTCCCAGAAACATTTCCCCTGCAAACCACTACAAATGATGACTCCAATTAGAAAAATGTAAGTGTATGCATAGGCTGATTAGGAAGTAGGAATCATGGAGACATAGTAGTCTTTAGTCTTAGCAGGCAGTGTATCCCTGTGAACTGTGCTTAATTTTTCCACAGAGTACTGAGATAATCAAATGGAAAACAAACATAGGGTCTGCCCAAGTGGGGAAGTCTAACTAGAGATCTCACAGAAATGACTGGAAAAATCAGTATAAAAATTATCTAGAAATAAACCCACCCCCCCATCCAACCTCAATTCTTAAAAAGAAATTTGGGTATCTACAAGCCTGGTAATGATGCCAGGGGGGCGGGGAGGAAGATTCCTTTTGAGATGCTGAAACCACAAGTCCCTTTCCAGGAGTTTGCAGCATAGATTCATGTTACCTAGTTTTTGACAAAGAAAATGAAAAAAGACTAAATTAGTTGAAAGTGATCTGGCATACTGTTGCTCCCAGGCATGTTGCAGAAATAAACACATAACTTTCTAGCTACGCAGTGAATCCAAAGGTGATTTGGAACAAATTAGCAAAAGCTTCTCTTTCTTCAAAAACCTTACCACCATCTTAAGAAAATCCCATTTTATGGTAGCTCTATAATCACTACACCGACTCAATGGACATGAGTTTGGGTAAACCCCGGGAGTTGGTGATGGACAGGGAGGCCTGGTGTGCTGCAACTCCTGGGGTCGCCAAGAGTTGGACACAACTGAGCGATTGAACTGAACTGAAAAGCACCACGGGAGAGGCATCCCTTGAGTTCATGCAAAAGCTCAACTTGAACAACCATGAGCATCAGATTGGCTATAGGGTTCTCAAAGAATGTGGAGATTCCAAACACAAAAAACTGATAAAATTGTACCCACACATAAAATATATCAAAACCCCCAAATCCTAGGGATAAGATGAAGAAGAAACTTGAACAGCAGTTAGAAGGCATACACTTAAAGATTCTTTGCTGGATCAAACTTTAGTCAGATTCTTGACTATCTCTTAGATTCACCTGTTCACTTTCTTATAAAAATCCAGTTTTAATAAAAACTCTGCATGTGAATTTAGCAAGAACTGCCCACTTCAATATCTGGTTACTCTGGTGATCAGATTCCTCATCCTTTCCCAGATAATGCCTTATTACTCCAGTTTGTTTTTAGTAAGAATTCTGTTAGGTCAGTTTAGCCAGAATTTAATAATAATCCCTGATGTTTTCTCTTATTTTTTCCATCCCCTGAACCCTGACTTTGGCTTTAAATTCTGTTGCCCAGTGAAAATTCACACATAAATGCATATTTATTGATTAGTAGGACTTCCCTGGGGGCTCAAAGGTTAAAGCGTGTGCCTTCAATGCAGGAGACCCAGGATCGATCCCTGAGTCAGGAAGATCCCCTGGAGAAGAAGTGGTAACCCACTCCAGTATTCTTGCCTGGAGAATCCCATGGATGGAGAAAACTGTAGCCTACAGTCCACACGGTCGCAAAGATTTGACACGACTGAGCGACTTCACTTTCACTTTATGAAAATTCAGTGAAGGAGTGATGAAATTTTCAATAAATGTTAGAAGGCTAATTGTCTGTATAGGGCAAAAAATATAGAGAAATATATGGAAAAAAGAAAATCCAT
This sequence comes from Procapra przewalskii, assembly GCA_006410515.1. Taxonomy (NCBI): domain Eukaryota; kingdom Metazoa; phylum Chordata; class Mammalia; order Artiodactyla; family Bovidae; genus Procapra; species Procapra przewalskii. The sequence goes on from SJYF01001074.1 coordinate 2,163,403, forward strand.
ATGAATTTGAATCATATGTGAAGGACAGTTATAGCAATTTTAGAAGAAAACAAAAGAATATTTTTATGGTAAGTACCAAAATGGATCAAGATTGATAAATACTTCTATAATAAAATTGAGAACTTTTATTCACTGATGTACTTCCCAGAATTGATGATCAAGCAAAAATGATTCCTTTCAAAATATTATTGCTCCTTGACAATGCACTTGGTAACCCAAGAATTTTGATGGAGATGGACAATGAGATTGACACTGTTTTCATGCCTGCTAACACAACCTCCATTCTGCAGCCCATGGATCAAGGAGCAATTTTAACTTTCAAGTCTTATTATTTAAGAAATACATTTTGTAAGAACTGCCATTGATAGCAATTCTTCTGATGGATCTGGCAAAGCCTATTGGAATATTTCTGGAAAGGGCTACCATCCTAGATGCCATTAAGAACATTCATGATTTGTGAAAAGTCAAATTGTCAGTATTAACAAGTATCCCTGTAAATCCTCATTCTGTCTTATTTTAAGAAATTGTCACAACTATCCCAACCTTCAACAACAGCACCCCTGATCAGTCAGCAACCATCATCATCCAGGCAAGACTCTCTACCAGCAAAAAGATTATGATTCACTAAAGGCTCAAATAATGGTTAACATTTTCTAGTAATAAAGTATTCTAAAATTAAATTGATGTGTGCTCAGTTGTGTCCAAGTATTGCAACCCCTGGACCATAGCCAGACAGGCTCCCCTGTCCATGGGATTTCCCAGACAACAGCACTGGAGTGGCTTGCCATTTCCTTCTCCAGAATTTTTCTGACTAGGGATCGAACATTTCAGGTGGACTGTTTACTGCTGTGCCACCAGGGAAGCTCTGCGCACTTTAATAGACTACAGTATGATTTAAAAAAAAGTTGACGTTTACATCCCCCGTGAAAACAAAAAATTCTTGAGACTCGCTTTATGGTGATAGTCATTTTACTGCGGATGGTCTGGAACTGAACCCACAATATCTCAAAGTGTGCCTGTACATAGCAAAACTATTAAAAAAGCAAGGAAACGATAAACCTCAAATTCAGTATTACTTGTTATTCCCAATGAAGGAGAGAAAATAGAAGACGTGTAGGACAAATAAGAAAGTTCAAAGATAATCATAAATTTCTACTTTTTAAGCTGGTGGTGGTTTCATAGGTGTTTGTCACTATCTTTTATACCTACACAAAGTAGGTCTAAACTTTCTTGAGTATACTCAATGTCAAGTAAAAAGGGGGGAAAATGAAATGAAAACAAGGTATTTATATCTTTTATCTATTCTGGACACAACTTGCTCTCCGGCAAGCATCTTGCAAGAATGTTTATGAAGAACTATATAAAAACAAATTGGATCTAAAGGCAAGTATCTCATTCATTACATTATGTTTTACAGATTTAACATAGTGGTTAGAAGCAAAATAATAAAAAATCTAAGTTTCTCTGTCTTCTCTGTTGTGATTAAAGGGTGATTGATAAGATGTTGTCTTCTTTATGACTGGAGGAAGACAGAACAGTATTGTATTTTGCTTTATAGTTTACACAGTGCCAACAGGTTTTATTTTAATTAGAGGATTTGTAGTAAAAGAAAAGAATCAGAAAAGTATTATGAACTGTGGAGTATAAAAAAGTATCTTGGAGCCTTTGAAGTTTGCTACAGCTTTGACAATTTTTTTTTCTGCTGTTTTTTATAAAATGTATTTGTTTTTCTACCCTGTAAGAAAAATAGGAGCTAATTACACGTAGTATTCCAAAAACAGATAAAAGCTTCACCCAGCTATGTGACCTTAGGCAAAATCATTATTCACTATAAGTTTCAATTATTTTATTTGCAAATCAGAGTGGTGGACATCAGCTCTAAAATTCTTTTCTGTGAGGATAATCCAAGGAGATGGAAAACCTTTTACAAATACATTATTATCTACAATTACAAACCTGCAAGCTGTATTCTATTATGGGTAACATAAAGCAGAAAATACATTTCAGTAATGTTCACTGCATTGCAGCAGTTTGCAGTGAACAATACAATACGTTTTCACAGATATAACTGGGAACCTGAAGGAGCATTGGGTTTCTTGTTCCCATGGAGATATAACCTCAATTAAAATTCTATTCTCATCTCTATGAAACTGTGAAGAAGAATCCAAAAATCAAGAATGATACTGAGAAACCTGCTGAGCTTTGTAACAGTCCATACTCTCCTGCACTGATTTAATTAACTCTTATTAATCAGAATGTGCAGCATAATAGCTTCTGAAGTATTTCCAAATTATGTATTACCAAACCCCACTCAGGGCCACTAAATCAGAATTTCTCAGGGTGTGTCTCTGGTATATGGATTGCATTGGGTGATCCAAGGATGGAAACACTGATTTAACAAAACTCAGCTTCCAGACATAATCTGCAATGGATTAAAAAAAAGAGAGAGAATAGGATCAAGAAGACATCTTTAACAATAAAAATGTTAATATCCCCAAAGAGCAGTCCACAACTCTTCATTGTCATTTGTTGGAAATTTTTCATACTAACTGTCCAAGAAGCAATGACTATGATCAGAAGAAAAGTTATGACCAACCTAGACAGCATATTAAAAAGCAGAGACATTACTTTGCCAACAAAGATCCATCTAGTCAAGGCTATGGTTTTTCCAGATGTGAGAGTTGGATTAAAAAGAAAGCTGAGCACCAAAGAATTGATGCTTTTGAACTGTGGTATTGGAGAAAACTCTTGAGAGAACCTTGGACTGCAAGGAGATCCAACCAGTCCCTCCTAAAGGAGCTCAGTCCTGAATATTTCATTGGAAGGACTGATGCTGAAGCTGAAATTCCAATACTTTAGCCACCTGATGCAAAGAACTGACTCATTTGAAAAGACCCTGATGGTGGGAAAGACTGAAGGTGGGAGGAGAAGGGGACGACAGAGGATGAGATGGTTGGATGGCATCATCGACTCAATGGACATAAGTTTGAGTAACTCTTGGAGTTAGTGATGGACAGGGAGGCCCGGCATGCTGCAGTACAAAGGATTACATAGAGTCAGACATGACTGAGCTTCCAAATTATGAGCTGAACTGAACTGATGATGGGAAGTGAGACGTTAGGTCTTTGCAAAGAACCATTTACCCACCTATGTAGCAGCTATAATAAATACCAGGTTTTGAAGCAGCCTATCTATTAAAACATAAGGAAAAGAGGAACTAGTAAACCACAAACTCAAAGGAGAGTGATTTCTATTACCTATAGGATAATAAGAACTGATATCTGTTGGATATTTATCCAGGTCCAGACATCATGCTAGAAACTTAATAGATTCTTTCTAGTCATAGTCAGTTAATTCCCCATTAGAAGATGAACAAATGGAAGCTAATTGAGGTAAAATACTTCCCAAGGGCTTGAAATTAATAAATAGCAAATTCAACGCATGTAAAATCAGGCCTCATGATTGCAAATTTTGCTGGATATGATATCAGTGATGGCATTCCCCATTATTTGGAATTATATGGACAGAAAGAAAAAAGTTTTCATTATGCTACTATCTCTACTGTTGATACAAACATCATTGGTATTATAGAAAGCAAAGGCCCAAAGCAAAAAGAACAAAGGGAGATGCCTTTGTTCTGTAGCCATCCCCCAAAAGAGGAGAAAATTCCAGAAAACAAAATGCATAGACAGTCTTCCTCCCTCTCCACTGTGGCATGTGGAGGCAGAGTGAACTATAAACCGGTTGGTTTTCCTAAAAATATTATTTGGATGTGGGTGTAGGTTGGATTTGACTGCAAATAGAGACAGGTGTCAAAATGAAAAGTGCATACAGGGCATAGAGTGAAAAGCCAAAGTGGAAGGATTAGGAGACCCTGAAGATGAGTAGGCAGTGGGAAGTCTTTTATGGAAAAGAATAAGTCAAAGAGGGGCTTCTCTTGTGGCTCAGTGGTAAATCATTGGCCTGCCAATGGAGGAGACATGGGTTCGATCCCTGGGTAAGGAAGATCCCCTGGAGAGGAAATGGCAACCCACTCCATTATTCTTTCCTGGGAAGTTCCATGGACAGAGGAGCCTGATTGCCTATAGGCCATGGGGTCACAAAAGTGTTGGCTACAGTCCATAGAGTTGGACTAAATGAGAGCAAAAGTCAAAAACAGCATTAGATGGAAAGAGATGTGTTGCTACTCTTCAACCCATTTGGACAAAAAAAGAGGATAAATTCTCACTCTCCTCCATGAGATCTGTTCAATCACTGCCTCAAAAAGGAAGAAAGCAGTATTTACATGTAATAAGAAAATCAAGTACGGAGCATAATGTTAATAACAGTTACTTTTGTACATCTATTCAAGTTCCTCAGTCAAAACAGAGTCAACCCCAGCACTCACTTTTTTAGTTAAATGTTTCAGGTATATCTTTCTCTTAAAGAGTTTAAAATATTTTGGATGGATTCATTCTTATTCCCACACATACACACACAAAGACTGTGGATTGGCCAGGCTGACTCACTACTATTATTCCATGAAGAATTTTGAGGTTCCTAATATACGAGGGTGGATCAGTAGTAGGTCATGAGCTTTTAGAAATGAAAGGGATGGGCAAAAACAACCTTCATTTGTTAATGACGAAATTCAACTGAGAGAAAGTGAATGATTTCCTGATGGTCCCAGTAGCCCTTAGTAGCAGACTTGTGCTTGTTATACTTTTGACTCTGACTCCAGGGCTCTTTCTGTTTTGTTTTGTTTTTCAGGGGGTTTTAACACACGTTTCACCAAGCTTAAAGATAAGCTATGACGGCTACTGCCTCTGCGGGGAGTTGAATGTTAACTGCAGCTAGCAATTCCAGGATCCCAAGGTGGCATCTGCCCCAGCAGATGTGTCAGCTGCTGGTGGAAAGCAGATTAACTCAAGCGTCTTTAGATGAGGACTGGGCAACAATTTGTCTTTTCCTTCAAGCAATCTGATTTTAATTAGACTTCTCCATTTGTAATTCTGCAGCAGAACCATCATGTCTTAATATTATGCTTTATGTATCTTATCACGCACAACTTTCACATTGCAAGAAGTAAAGCAATGAAAAGATGTTAGTTGGATTCCCTATCTTATTTTACTCCCCCATTATCTGAAAGCACTAACTGGATAACAAGAAAAATAATCATTGAAGACCCAGCCAGAGCATGCATGAGTACTAAGTTGCTTCAGTTTTGTCCCACTCTCTGCAACCTTATGGACTGTAGCCTGCCAGGCTCCTCTGTTCATGGGATTCTCTAGGCAAAAATACTAGAGAGGTTGCCATGCCCTCCTCCAGGAGATCTTCCCAAACCAGGAGTTAAACCTACATTTCCTGAAACTCCTGCATTGCAGGCATATTCTTTACCATGGAGCCACCTGGGAAACTCCAGCTGCAGCATACTGAAAGTCCAAATTCTTCAGAACTGGGTGCTATAGGATATAGTATTAATAATATACTATTAATAATTTCTCCTATATTCATAGTTACTCTTAATGGCTTCATATTGCTCCATAACTTACACAATTCATCTTTTATTTTTTATTGTGGTAAATATACATAACATAAAATTCAGCATTTTAACCATTTTTAAGTGTACAGTTCAATGGAATTAATACATTTACATTGTAACTGTCACCATTATCCTTCTTCAGGGATTTTTTTTTTTTCCCAAATGAAACTCTGCGCCCATTAAACAATAACTTTCCATTATCTCCTCCCCTCAGTCTCTGGCAACTACTGTTCCACCTTCTCTTTCTATGAATTTGGCTATTCTAGGTACCACATGAAAGAATCATATATGATTTGTTCGTGTCTTCAAGGTTCATCCACATTGCACCGTGAGTCAGAATTTGCTTTCTTTTTAGGACTGAATAATATTTCATATCAATAGTACGTATGTACTATGCTGATAGTATGTATGTACTATGTCACTCAGTCGTGACAGACTCTTTGCTAACTTGTGAACTGTAGCCTGCCAGGCTCCTCTGTCCATGGGATTCTCCAGGAAAGAATACTGGAGTGGGTTGCCACGCCCTCCTCCAGGGGATCTTCCCAATCCAGGGGTCAAATCCAGGTCTCCTATCCCTGGTTAATCTATCCCTTCTCCAGGGAATCTTTCCAACCCAGGAGTCAAAACCATGTCTCCTGCTTTGCAAGTAGAGTCTTTACCAGCTGAGCTACCAGGGAAGCCCATTTTGCTTATTCATTCATCTGTGGATGGATTGCTTCTACCTTTTGGTTATCTTGAATAATGCTGCTATGAGCAAAACTGTACAAATATCTCTTTGAGCATCTGCTTTTAATTATTTTGGGTGTATACTCAGAGTGGAATTGTTGCATTATTTGGCAATTCTATTTTTAAAATTTTGAGGAAAAACCACACTGTTTTCCACAGCAGTTGAACAACTTTATATTCTCTCCATGAGTGTACAAAGGTCCAATTTTTCCCTTAGCTACATCCTCTCCTACAGTTGCAGTTTCTGTTTTGGCTGGGTTTTGTTTTTTGTTTTGTTTTGTTTTGTTTTAAATAATAGTGATCTTAATGGGTATAAAATTATATCTCATTTTGGCTGTGATTTACATTTCCCTAATGATTAGTGATAGTAAGTGTGTTCATGTGCATATTGGCCATTTATATACATTCTTTGGAGAAATGTTTATTCAATTATTTGCCCATTTTTAAATTACTTTTCTTTATTGTTGAGACTTAAGGGTTTTCTGTATATTCTGGATATTAACCCCTTATCAGACATATGACTTGCAAATATCTTCTCTCATTCCATGGATTTCTTTCTTACTCTGCTGATAATGTCATTTTTGATGTAGCCTAATTTGTCTTTTTTTTTTTTTTTTGCTACCTGTGCTTCTGGCATCTTTCCAAGGAACCATTGACAAGTCCAAGATTATGAACATTTGCCCTATGTTTTCTTCATAAAATTTTATAGTTCTTATATGATCTTTTGAACTATTTTCAGTCAATTTTCAATATGGTATAAAGTAAGGATCCGGCTTTGTTGTTTCGCATTTGAATAGCCAGCTTTCCCAACATTTGTTGAAGAAGCTGTCCTTTCCCTACTGTATCCTTGTCAAGGTCATTTGACCATATATGTGCGATTTGTATCTGGGTTCTTCATTCATCTACTCCATTGGTCTATATTTCTACCTTTATGATGGCACCACACTGTTTTAATCACTGTAGTTTGTAGTAACTTTCAAAATTAATGAATATGAAATCTCCAAATTTGTCCCCCCTTTTTAAGACTGTCTTGGCTATTTGGGTTTCCTCAAGCTTCCACGAAGGATTTTTCTGTTTCTGCAAAACCAGTGTTTTCATAGGGATGACACTGAATCTGAAGATTTCTTTGAGTATTTTTGCTGTCTTAATAATATTATTGGTTTTTTTAATCCATGAACACAAAGTGTCTTTCCATTTATTGCTGTCTTTAATTTCTTTCAGCAGTATTTTCTAGTTTTCAGTATATAAATCTTTTGCCTCCTTGGTTAAGTTTATTCCTCAGTATTTTTTATCTTTTTCATGATATTGTAAATGGAATTGTTTTCTTAATTTCCTTTTCTGATCATTCACTGTTAGTGTTTAAAAGTGCAAATGATTCTTTCACATTGATTTTGTATTCTGAAACTTGTTGGATTTGTTTAATAGTTCAGTGGTTTTGGTGTGTGTGTGCTTCAGGGTTTTCTACATATAAGAGTTCTCATCTGTGAACATATGAGAGATAATTTCACTTCTTCTTTTCTGATTGGAATACCTTTATTTATTTATGTTTTACTTTCCCGATTGTTTTGGGTAGGACTTCCAGTACGTGTTGAAGTCTTACCCAAAGAAGTGGTTAAAGTGGGCACCCTTGTCATGCTCTTGACCTTAGTGAAAAGCTTTCATTATTTACCAATTTAATATCTTAGCTGTAGAATTTTTATGTATGGCCTTTATTATGCTGAGGCTATTTCTTTATTATGGAGATTTAAAAATCCAAGGAAAGAACCATTCCTATAAGAGGTTGATTTTGCTTTGGTTTCACTGAATTGAAACCTAGCCATGTCCAATGTATGACTAAGAGAACTGGCATAAATTGTACTGGCTGAGACACTTAAACCTGACCTTCAAGAATGGAGTAGGAAAGCGTAAGAGGGAAACTTGGATCCCCTGGACACCACTTTCACTGCTTTGATTAGTGAAGAAGTCTTACTGAAGACTTGTAATTTTATTCAAGAAGCAGTACTAAGGGTATAGATTTGT
>SJYF01001074.1:2267750-2292361 GCA_006410515.1 Procapra przewalskii
TCCGCTTTATTGATAAGCAACTTGGATTTCCATGTTTTTTAAAATAAGTGTAAAATAAATCTCTTTCTTAGAGCACTCAACTCAGAATACTTCAAATACCTCTAAATATTTGAGACAGGTTCTTTGTTTAGAAGAAAATATCTTTTATCAATATTTCTACTAGTTCACTTAGAAATCCTTAAATATTAGTATAAAACAGTAAAATACTTGAAGACATAATTGGACATATCTTTTTATGTGTTTATTGTATATGGCTAAAGTGCATTAAACATTTTGGACTGCAATGGAGACAACAACGTCTATGTCTATCATGAAGCCCAACCCTTACTGGACATACAGAATGTTCCAGGTTACAAAGCACCTTCCCTCGGCTGCACAAGGGTAGCTGAAATCCCAATAATGCTCTAAGTTTGAATTTCAATGGGAATTAATTAAATTCACTTGAAAATCCTTGCAGCACTTAAATCTCATCTCTTTTTTTTTTCTTTTAAATTGAGATATAGTTGATTTACAATGCTGTATTAGTTTCAGATATATAGCAAAGTGATTAACACATGCACACACGGTCTTTTTCAAATTCTCTTCCATTATATATTGAATATAGTTCCCTGTGCTCTATACAGTAGGTTTTTTTTTTGTTTAGTTCATGCATAGTAGTATGTATCTGCTAATGCTAAATGTATTGTTTATCCTTTCCCTCCACTTTTCCTCTTTGGTACCCATAAGTTTGTTTTCTGTCTCTGAGTCTGTTTCTGTTTTGTAAATAAGTTCATTTTTATCATCCTTTTAGATTCCACATATAAGTGATATGATAGTTGTTTTCTGTCTGACTTACTTCACTTAGTTGGTAATTTCTAGATCCATCCATGTTACTGCAAAGTACATTATTTCGTTCTCTTTTGTGGCTGAGTAATATTCCATTGTATGCATGTATGTGTATATATATGTATAACCCATGTCTTCTTTATCCTGATTAAAGTGTTGGTGGTAATGGTGTGTTATCTTCTTTTGTTATTTTTGTTTTGCTTTGTTTAGGAACTGAGATCTGTGCTATGTTCTTTCCAAGGACTGCTTCTGAAATAATTACTATTGCTCAGCCCAACTGGATAGAACACTATTGTATTAATGTTTAAAAAGCTATTTTACTTTTGGTTATTCATCCAAAGAATAAAAAGCACTACATACAACTATATGTTCATTGCAGCATTTACAGTAGTCAAAATATGGAAACACTCACACATATATATGTATGTATATGTGTGTGTGTGTGTATGTATACACACACATAATGGATGTATACACACTCATAATGTATATATACACACGCATAATACAGCTGCTGCTGCTGCTAAGTCGTGTCAGTCGTGTCTGACTCTGTGCGACCCCATAGACGGCAGCCCATGAGGCTCCCCTGTTCCTGGGATTCTCCAGGCAAGAACACTGGAGTGGGTTGCCATTTCCTCCTCCAACGCGTGAAAGTGAAAAGTGAAAGTGAAGTCGCTCAGTCGTATGCGACTCTTAGCAACCCCATGGACTGCAGCCTACCAGACTCCTCCGTCCATGGGATTTTCCAGGCAAGAGTACTGGAGTGGATTGCCATTGACTCAGCTATAAAACGGTGAAATCTTGCCATTTGCAACAGTGTAGATAGTACTTGTGGCACCCCACTCCAGTACTCTTTCCTGGAAAATTCTATGGACAGAAGAGCCTGGTAGGCTACAGTCCATGGGGTTGCTAAGAGTCGGATACAACTGAGCAACTTCACTTTCATTTTTACTTTCATGCATTGGAGAAGGAAATGGCAACTCATTCCAGGGTTCTTGCCTGGAGAATCCCAGGGGCGGGGGAGCCTGGTGAGCTGCCGTCTATGGGGTCGCACAGAGTCGGACACGACTGAAGTGACTTAGCAGCAGTAGCAGCAGATAGTACTTGAGGGTATCATGCTCAGTGAAACAAGTCAGGAAGAGAAAAACAAACACTGTATAATTTTACTCCTATGTGAAATATTTAAAAAATTTTAAAATAAATGAATAAACCAAACCAAAGCAAACACACAGATACAGAGAACAAATTAATGGTTACAAAAGAGAAGTGGGGAGGAGGGAGGGTGAAATGGTTAAAGAAGTGCAACTGTATCGTGACAGAGAGAAACTGCACTTCAGGTGATGAGCATGTTGTAGGGTATACAGAAATCAAAATATAATGTTGTGCACATGAAATTTATCATTCAGTCTTGTCCAACTCTTTGTAACCCCATGGACTGCTGCATGAAATTTATATAATATTATAAACCAATGTTACATCAGTTTTTTATAAAACTGCAGACTGTGGTGTTAGCAAACATGGTTTCAACTACAACGTATTTTATGTGTAACAAGCAAATCACTCAGCTTCACTTGCTTCTTGTCCCTTATTTGTCCCATGGGAATTAGGATAGTCCATTCTTATAGATCTGTTTATTCGTTCATTACTTCATTCCATCAGTCAACAAAGAATTCTTGAGCATCTGCAGGTTCCAGGCAGTGTTCCAGCTGCTGGGGAGCCTACAATGAATAAATCAAGTCTTCTTTCTGCAAATTACAGTGGACTATTTTGAGGACTAAAAAGAAAGTTTGTAGATAAAACTCTCAATACCTGGTGCATAGTAACCTCAAAATATATTAACTATTTTCAAAACTAACCCAGAGCATTTCCTTTACCATATGAGTTTAAAAGGATAATCAAACTTCAGCCTGTAGGCCCTGAAAATCTCTATGGAAACACAGAGATTATCAACCAAAGAGAAATAACAATTTGAAAGTTATATTGAAACACAGCTATAGGGTGGTTAATTTTGCTTAAAATTTCATGAAAAGCTTGGCAGAGGAGGGTTTTTGACATTTCATATTTGATCAGAATATGAAGGAGAAGGAATTAACAACTGGGTAAGAAAATAAATGGTGGGACTTCCTTGGTGGTTCAGTGCTTAAGACTTCACCTTCCAGTGCAGAAGGTGCAGGTTCGATCCCTGGTCTAAGAGCTAAGATCCAACATGCCTCAAGGCCAAAAAGTTGAAAACATAACACAAAAAGTATTGTAACAAATTCAATAGAGACTTTAAAATAGTTCATATTAAAAAAAATTCTTTAAATAAGAAAGAAAAGAAAGGGCAACTGGGATCTGGGTGGAAGAAACAGAATGAGGAAAAGTCAAGCAATATGAAGATGTATTGTGAGAAAAGGACCAAAATGGTATGCACAGAAGCTACAAGACAAGAGATGAAATTGGTAAGGCAAAGAGTAGTCATATTGTAAACAGCCTCAAATTCATACATGTTAAGAAGTTAGAAATGATACTAACTATAATGTGGAAATATATGAAGCTTTTAAACCAGACAATGATAGGATTCAGTTCAGTTTAGTAGCTCATTAGTGTCTGACTCTTTGTGACTCATGAGCCGCAGCGCCAGGCCTCCCTGTCCAGCAACAGCTCCCGGAGTCTACCCAAACTCATGTCCATTGAGTTGGTGATGCCATCCAACCATCTCATCCTCTGTCATGCCCTTTGCCTCCTGCCCTCAATCTTTTCCAGCATCAGGGTCTTTTCAAATGAGTCAGTTCTTCCCATCAGGTGACCAAAGTATTGGAGCTTCAGCTTCAGTATCAGTCCTTCCAATGAACACACAAGACTGATTTCCTTTAGAATAGACTAGTTGGATCTCCTTGCAGTCCAAGGGACTCTCAAGAGTCTTCTCCAACACCACAGTTCAAAAGCATCAATTCTTTGATGCTCAGCTTTCTTTGCAGTCCATCTCTCACATCCATACATGACTACGGAAAAACCATAGCCTTGACTAGATGGACCTTTGTTGACAAAGTAATGTCTCTGCTTTTGAATATACTATCTAGGTTGGTCATAATTTCCTTCCAAGAAGTAAGCGTCTTTTAATTTCATGGCTGCAATCACCATCTGCAGTAATTTTGGAGCCCCCCAAAATAAAGTCAGCCACTGTTTCCAATGTTTCCCCATCTATTTCCCATGAAGTGATGGGACCAGATGCCATGATCTTAGTTTTCAGAATGTTGAGGTTTAAGCCAACTTTTTCACTCTCCTCTTTCACTTTCATCAAGAGGCTTTTTAGTTCCTCTTCACTTTCTGCCATAAGGGTGGTGTCACCTGCATATCTGAGGTTATTGATATTTCTCCCGGAAATCTTGATTCCAGCTTGTGCTTCATCCAGCCCAGCGTTTCTCATGATGTACTCTTCATATAAGTTAAATAAACATGGTGACAATATACAGCCTTGATGTACCCTTTTTCCTATTTGGAACCAGTCTGTTGTTCCATGTCCACTTCTAACTGTTGCTTCCTGACCTGAATACAGGTTTCTCAAGAGGCAGGTCAGGTGGTCTGGAATTCCCATCTCTTTCAGAATTTTCCACAGTTTCTTGTGATCCACACAGTCAAAGGCTTTGGCATAGTCAATAAAGCAGAAATAGATGTTTTTCTGCAACTCTCTTGCTTTTTCAATAATCAAGAGGATATTGGCAATTTGATCTCTGATTCCTCTGCCTTTTCTAAAACCAGTTTGAACATCTGGAGGTTCACAGTTCACATATTGCTGAAGCGTAGCTTGCAGAATTTTGAGCATTACTTTACTAGCATGTGAGATGAGTGCAACTGTGTGGTAGTTTGAGCATTCTTTGGAATTGCCTTTCTTTGAGATTGGAATGAAAACTGACCTTTTCCAGTCCTTTGGCCACTGCTGAGTTTTCCAATTTGTTGACATATTTAGTGCAGAACTTGCACAGCATCATCTTTTAGATTTGAAATAGCTCAACTGGAATTCCAACACCTCCACTGGCTTTGTTCATAGTGATGCTTCCTAAGGCTCACTTGACTTTACATTCCGGGATGTCTGGCTCTAGGTGAGTGATCACACCATTGTGATTATCTGGGTCATGAAGACCTTTTTTGTGTAGTTCTTCTGTGTATTCTTGCCACCTCTTCTTAATATCTTCTGCTTCTGTTAGGTCCAGACCATTTCTGTCCTTTATTGAGCACTTCTTTGCATGAAACATTCCCTTGGTATCTCTAATTTTCTTGAAGAGATCTCTAGTCTTTCCTATTCTATTGTTTTCCTCTATTTCTTTACATTGATCACCAAGGAATGCTTCTTCCCTCTCTTTGCTATTCTTTGAAACCCTGCATTCAGCTTGGTATATCTTTCCTTTTCTCCTTTGCCTTTCACTTCTCTTCTTTCTCAGCTATTTGTAAGGCCTCCTCAGACCATTTTGCCTTTCTGCATTTCTTTTTCTTCAGGATGGTCTTGATCCTTGTCTCCTGTACAGTGTCACAAACTTCCATCCATAGTTCTTCAGGCAATCTATCTATCAAGTCTAATCCCTTGAATCTATTTCTCACTTCCACTGTATAATTTTAAGAGATTTGATTTAGGTCATACCACTTTAGAAACATAGCCATACAGATTGCAGTCTGAAAACACAGAGATAGAAACATCCATTATCATCTGTGGAAAATGTAACTTAGTTGAGATACAAAGAAGCAGCACAGTGAGGTGAAAATGTGGACAAACAGATTACAAAATCACTCTAAAGGAGAAACAGGACAATTTGGTGAAAATAAGTAGGCAAGGAAGAGGCTAAGGGAAGTGAATTTTTTTTTGAATGCCATTTTCATCCTGTTTTAAGAGGTAATATTGAATATGAAGGAGTCAAGACTCAGAAAGAGTCAGAGTGAAGAAGAGAGGAAGAGAACAAAGTAACAGTTGGAGGACATGGTGCCAGGAGTTTAGAGATTAATCAGAGATAATATATGTGTGTGTGTGTGTGTATGTGTGTATAATAGTTACATATATAGCAATTGTTATATATATATATATATGTGTGTGTGTGTGTGTGTGTGTGTTTATAGACATATATTTGTATGTATTTATATATATTGCAGCCTTGAAATTGAAAGACGTTACTCCTTAGAAGGAAAGTTATGACCAACCTAGACAGCATATTAAAAAGCAGAGACATTACTTTGCCAACAAAGATCCATCCAGTCAAGGTTATGGTTTTTCCAGTAGTCGTATATGGATGTGAGAGTTGGACTGCAAAGAAAGCTGAGCACCAAAGAATTGATGCTTTTGAACTGTGGTGTTGGAGAAGACTCTTGAGAGTCCCTTGGACTGCAAGGATATCCAACCAGTCCATTCTAAAGGAGATCAGTCCTGTGTGTTCGTTGGAAGGACTGATGTTGAAGCTGAAACTCCAATACTTTGGCCACCTGATGGGAAGAACTGACTCATTTGAAAAGACCCTGATGCTGGGAAAGATTGAGGGCAGGAGGTGAAGGGGATGACAGAGGATGAGATGGTTGGATGGCATCACCAACTCAATGGACGTGAGTTTGGGTAGACTCTGGAAGCTGTTGATGGACAGGGAAGCCTGGCATGCTGCAGTTATGGAGTCTCAAAGAGTTGGACACGACCGAGTGACTGAACTGAACTGAACTGATATATGTGTGTGTGTGTGTGTGTGTGTGTGTGTGTGTGTCTGTGTGTGTTGTTATTGTTGTTCAGTTGCTCAGTTGTGTCCAACTCTTTGCAGTCCCATGGACTGCAGCATGCCAGGCTTCCCTGTGTATATATGTAACTTTGTTGCCCTTGGTAAGTGGCTATATTGCTATAGTTTTTAAAATTCAGGAACAAAATTCAAAGAAATCAATCAAGCAGCATGCAGAAACAGGACACAATAAAGAAATATGGTCCAATTTCACACACAAAAACAACTATAGTACAATAGATTCTGGATGAAGAAGAGAGCATATACAGGGACTGCAGCTGCTGCTGCTGCTAAGTCACTTCAGTTGTGTCAGACTCTGTGCGACCCCACAGACCACAGCCCACCAGGCTCCTCCGTCCCTGGGATTCTCCAGGCAAGAACACTGGAGTGGGTTGCCATTTCCTTCTCCAATGCATGAAATTGAAAAGTGAAAGTGAAATCACTCAGTCGTGTCCAACTCTTAGCGACCCCATGGACATAGCCCACCAGGCTCCTCCATCCAAGGGATTTTCCAGGCAAGAATACTGGAGTGGGGTGCCATTGCCTTCTCCGATACAGGGACTAGTTGAGCGTAAAGGAGGAGGCCTAATAACTACACTGAGGACTTTTATAATCTAAAATGGCACCATAGACAGGATTTTTTCCTAACAAATTTCAGTACATTAAAAATAAAACAATCTAAAACTAGAAATTAGAAAAGCCCAGTGAAATAGGGAGGGAAATAATCATTTTGTTTTATGAGGAAATTAAGGTGCAAAGAGGCTTCACAGCTAATAAAGAAATCTGACACTCAAACTCCAATCTTTTTTTTTATAATTTGAAGGATCTTTTCACTGCATCAGTCTTTTTGTGTTTCAGATGTAAAATAAGAAACTTACTGATGTAACAAAAGAATCCTAACTTATTGGATGAGGTGAACTTGGCAAGATACTAACAGAAAGCAATTCTATTTTCCCTTATCATTTCTTTTACTGCTAGTTATTGGATAATATGTAATTAATAATATGACCAGGAAAGTTCAATATTAAAATTTTCAAGTTTCTGCCAATTAAAGACATCTTTACCTCTCGGTTTAGCTCTATCTTAGGTAAAATACTCTGGCTTATCGTTTCTCTGCTACTGGCTCTATTTCCATGCTTCCTCAGAATGTGTACCTGGGGCCTCAATAGGTTAGGGGTCAGCAAAGGTCATAACGGCTGGTTTAAGGATTTTAATCTGGTCTTCTGGGTTTCTTTCACAAGATGTTTTTATGAATTTCTCAGAAACATCAAAGGACTTCCCAGGTGGTGCTACTGGTAAAGAACCCGCTTGCCAAGACAGAAGACCCAAGAGATGTGAGTTCGATCCCTAGGTCAGGAAGAGTCCCTTGGATAGGAAGTAGCACCCTCATTTCCATATTCTTGCCTGGAAAATGCCATGGAAAGGAGCCTGATGGGCTACAGTATACTGGGCCACAAAGAGTCGGACACGACAGAAACTGAGCAGCAGCAGCAGGAGCATCGATCTTAAGTGAATTTTTGATTGCAGTTTCATGGAGTTGGAAACGCCACCTTCCATCTGGCTGTCAGCTTAGAAAGTAAAGCACCTTTATCTTGAGCTTCTGTGCCTGGAAATCCACCCCCACACTCTGAAGTGTTCCCATCATTCCAGGCAGAAAGCCTTCTTGAACTGAGTCATCTCAAGATGTCTTCCCCTTCCATCATTCCACCTCTGAGGTAGTTGAGACCGACCCCCAAATGGCTTCTTCGATATCAATAAACACATCAGCCCAAGAGTCAGGCACACGTCATCGCATCCCCCAGATTACACCAGGGCCTATCGGGCTCTGTGAGAGGCTCTCATGGAATGTGGAGTACAACTTGAAGCACCTCCTTCTCATCTTCAGTTGAGGTTGGCGGCTGTGGTACGAAGTTTCTAAGAAGACCTTCATAAAGAATATGTCAGTTTTGTTTCTCCCCCACACTTCTCAGGGATCCTTCTCACATCTCAACCACACAAATGCAAACGCATTTTACATTAGAAGTTGAAATTTCTATATTAGTTTTCTGTTTTTCTGTGCAGATTGTTGAGAGCAAATGATGAACATCCCTGTTTTCTCTCTTGAGGGGCAAGGGGCATCGCAGGAAAATAAAGCCATACGTGTTGTTCAGTGACTCTCTCAAGTTTTAATCTACAACACATGAACACTTCACATACCATCTGCTACAATAGGAAAACCAGAAACAAAGTAAGCGCTTCATGTTTATTCAAATATATCATGCTGAAGCCAGACATAACAAAGAGGTTCTCATCCTGTGCTTCTTCTTCCAGGACTTCCTGTTGGCCCGGCTCCCTCTTCCTCCTTCCCTAGCCTTTCTCTGACTTCCATTCATTTCACTTTTCCTTTTTATGACATGTTTCCTTTATTTTTTTTAATTCTCCTTCCTGAAAAATGTTTGCTGTAGAGAGTTCACAGAACTGCGCTCACTGCAGTTTAGACCGTCTTCCCAGTACATGGCAGGACATTCATTTCACAGGCAGTTACATCACCTGAACTGGCTCAGGGTCCAAGGAGAAACCTGCTATTACTTGAACCATCTCAATCAGCAACTTTACACAGGAAACAATGCTGTCTTCATGCACAAGCATTGTGACAACTGTTTCCAATAAGAAAGTATAAAAGATATAAAATAATAACATATTAACTTGAGAATACTAAAAATTGTGAATAAAGTTACTTTTGTATGGATTATGCCCCATACGTACAATGTATGGGGCATACAATGCCATGTTCATAAATATGATGCTATGCAGATTTCCAGAGAAGATAACATGTGATGTGACGTTGCTAGTACTGATCCTAAAATGTAGTGATGTAGCTAGAAAGTCTAATCCAAGTTAGCCTCCATCATTATGTCCTGAATTGGGGTTTTCTATCTCCTGCCAATAACAAGGCTGTGTCCCATGAGTCCTTATATACTCTAGCCCCACTAGACTTGACACAATTGATCAGGCAATGTCCTTTTGCTCTCTCTGGCTTTATAACATTGTGATCAACAATATATGCCTGGCAGACTTGACTTCCGTGTCAGCCTTCCCTCCTAACACTCATTTTGTCCTCCATCCCTCTGAACACATACCAACACTTACACATATGTACAAATCTGTATGCACAGCACTTAGCAAGTGCTTACTGTTTACTGAATAAATGAGAATGAGAGAGTTAATGAGTGAAAGTATATTAAGGATACATTGCTAAGTGGTTCTCTGATGGAGCTGAAGTACAAGAATTAGACACTTTGATTGACCATCCCAATCCACAGACTAACTTTGACCATTTGTAGGAATGGTAGCTGCAATGATCTCTTCCATTCTCTTCTTAAAAACTATTCTTCAAGTTCTGTCTGATGATCTGGCATTCACAGATGATAATGTTCTTCTATGAATTACCTTCTTCAAACAGAAATTATCAGTCACTCTGCATGACCTTCTGTTCTCAATCTTTTACAGTGTAGCTGTCTTCACTATCAGACAATAGAAATTGTTCTCACCCAAATCAACAAAAATCTTTGAGTGGCTAAATTTAATCTATTTTCAGTCCTACATACCTTCCTTGTAGTACTTGGCATTGTTCACTCTTACTGACTCTTTCTAGTAATCTATCTTGATATCTGTCTTCCACTCTCTCCATTGTCTAGTGATCATGTGACCATTCCTATTCTTTCTTTTGTTGGCTTATCATTTGTCCATTCTCTGTGTGTTAGCCTCCCACACTAGAGAGCTCTAAAACTTGGACCAAAGATTCTACCTTGGAAACACCCTCACATTGCTTTTAGCTATAAGCAAATTTCAATTATGTCTTTGCTGTTGTTCAGTCGCTCAGCCCTGTCTGACTCTTTGGGACCCCATGGCCTGAAGCAAACCATATTTCTTGTCCTTCACTATCTCTTGGAGCTTATTCAAACTCATGTCCATTGAACCAGTGATGTCATCTAACCATCTCATCCTCCAACATCCCCTTCTTCTCCGGCCTTCAATCTTTCCCAGCATCAGTCTTTTCCAGTGAGTCAGTTCTTCACATCATGTGGCCAAAGTATTGGAGTTTCAGCTTTAGCATCACTCTTTCCAATGAATAGTCAGAGTTGATTTTCTTTAGGATTGACTGGTTTGATCTCTTTGCAGTCCAAAAGACTGTCAAGACTATTCTCCATCACTACAATTTGAAAGCATCAATTCTTCAGCACTCAGCTTTCTTTATAGTCTAATCTCACATCCATACATGACTACTGGATAAAGCATAGCTATACAGACCTTTGTTGGCACAGTGATGTTTCTACTTTTTAATACCCTGTAGGGCTTCCCTCAGAGAAGGCAATGACATCCCACTCCAGTACTCTTGCCTGGAAAATCCCATGGATGGAGGAGCCTCGTGGGCTCCAGTCCATGGGATCGTTAAGAGTGGGACATGACTGAGTGACTTCACTTTCACTTTTCCCTTTCATGCACTGGAGAAGAAAATGGCAACGCACTCCAGTATTCTTAACTTGAGAATCCCAGGGACAGAGGAGCCTGTTGGGCTGCTGTCTATGGGGTCACACAGAGTTGGACACGACTGACACGACTTAGCAGCAGCAGCAGCAGAGTTTCCCTGGTGGCTCAGCAGTAAAGAATCTGCCTGCAATGAAGAAAATCTGAGTTCGGTCCCTGGTTTGGGGAGATCCTCTGGAGGAGGGCGTGGCAACCCACTCCAGTACTCCTGCCTAGAGAATCCCGTGGACAGAGGAGCCTGGCAGGCTGTGGCCCATTGAGTCTCACAGAGCTGGACACAACTGAAGCAACTAAGCAGCATCAGCAGCAGAGTTTTGTCGTAGCTTTTCTTCCAAGGATCAAGAGCCTTTTAACTTCCTGGCTGCAATCACCATCCTCAGTGACTTTCGAGACCAAGGATAGTCTGTCACTGTTTCCGTTGTTTCCCCTTCTGTTTGCCATGAAGTGATGGGACCCGATGCCATGATCTTTGCTTTTTGAATGTTGAATTTTGAGCTAGCTTTTTCACTCTCTTCTTTCACCTTCATCAACAGGCTCTTTCTTTCCTCTTCACTTAGCTTTCACCTATTTTCCAGCCTGTTAAATCCAAATTCCCAGTTGTCTCCTGGAAAAAGTAAACTTTGATATGGTATAGCTTCAAATTAACGCTTAGAACAAAGTTCTTAACACCTAGAACAAAATTCTTAATACCTTTATTCATATACAGAATATACTTCATAGATCTCCATCAGAGAAAAAGCATGTTTAGTATTCTATAGCATGGACTCATTGCTTGGCATTAAATATTCATTCTAGTATTCAGTTCTATGGCTTTGGACAAGTTATCTAATGTTTCTGTGCTTTACCTGCTCACATGTAAAGTAGGAATAATGATGGCGTCATTATTACTAACATTGTTATAAAGATATAAAAAGGTTGTTCATGTAAAATATTTAGAAGTGTTGCTACGGAATGAATGTCTGCATCCCCTAAAAGTCATTTTTTAAAATCCTCAACTCTCAACACGAATGATATTAGGACATGGACCTTTGTGAGGTAATTAGGTCATAAGAATGGAACTATGATGAATGAAATCAGAGTCCCTTAAAAACAATTAGAGTTTACATTCTCTCTCTTTCTGTTCTACACTGTGTAAGGATACAGGCTTCTCTGGTGGCTCAGTGGTAAAGAATCCTCCTGCCAGTGCAAGAAACATGGGAGACACAGGTTCAAGGGTTAGAGTTAGGGTTAGATCTTCCTGGGTAAGGAAGATACCCTGGAGAAGGAAATGGCAAGCCACCCCAGTATTCCTGCCTGGGAAATCCCATGGACATAGGAGTCTGGCGGGCTACAGTCCACGGTGGTGCCAAAGGGTCAGACTCAACTTAGGCGCTTAACAACTACAGCAATGTGAGGACACAATGAGAAGACAGCATCAGCAAACCAGAAAGTACATGCCCCCATCAGACACGGGATCTTTCAGGACCTTGATCTTGAACTTCCCAGACTCCAGAACAGTGTGAAATATGCTTGTGGTGTTTGAGCTATCCAACCTATGTTACAGCAGTCTGAAGGACTAAGTCCAGTGGCTAGTATGAATGAGCCTTAGAGAATCCCAGTTATTATTTAAGATTAAAGGGTGACATTATTAATCATTATTGCATTTACTATAGCATAATTGACAAGAGGATGCACTAGTCATAGCAAACACCATCTTCCAACAACACAAGAGATGACTCTACACATGGATATCACCAGATGGTCAATACTAAAATCAGATTAATTATATTCTTTGTAGCCAAAGATGGAGAAGCTCTATAATGTCAGCAAAAACAAGACCAGGATATGACTGTAGCTCAGATCAT
The DNA here is from genome assembly GCA_006410515.1 of Procapra przewalskii. Taxonomy (NCBI): domain Eukaryota; kingdom Metazoa; phylum Chordata; class Mammalia; order Artiodactyla; family Bovidae; genus Procapra; species Procapra przewalskii. The sequence continues at coordinate 2,280,673 of SJYF01001074.1, forward strand.
GAACTCCTTATTTTGAAGTTCAGACTTAAATTGAAGAAAGTAGGGAAAACCACTATGACCTAAATCAAATCCCTTACAATTATACAGTGGAAGTGAGAAATAGTTTCAAGGGGTTAGACCTGACAGAGTGCCTGAAGAACTATGGATGGAAGTTCATGACACTGTACAGGAGACAGGGATCAAGACCATGCCCAAGGAAAAGAAATGCAAAAAGGCAAAATGGTTTTCTGAGGAGGACTTACAAATAGCTGAGAAAGAAGAGAAGTGAAAGGTAAAGGAGAAAAGGAAAGATATAACCATTTGAATGCAGAGTTCCAAAGAATAGCCAGAAGAGATAAGAAAGTGTTCCTTGGTGATCAATGCAAAGAAATAGAGGCAAACAGTACAATAAGAAAAACTAGAGAACTCTTCAAGAAAATTAGAGCTACCAATGGAACATTTCATGCAAAGATGGGCACAACAAAGGACAGAAATGGTATGGACCTAACAGAAGCAGAAGATGTTAAGATGAGGTGGCAAGAATACACAGAAGAACTATACAAAAAAGATCTAAATGACTCAGATAACCACAGTAGTGTGATCACTCACCTAGATAAGACATCCTGGAATGCAAAGTCAAGTGGGTCTTAGGAAACATCACTACAAATACAGCTAGCGGGAGTGATGGAATTCCTATTACAAATCTTAAAAGATGGTGCTGTGCAAGTGCTGCACTCACTATGCCAGCAAATCTGGAAAACTTAGCAGTGGCCACAGGACTGGAAAAGGTCAGTTTTCATGCTAATTCCAAAGAAAGGCAATGCCAAAGAATGTTCAAACTACTACACAATTGCACTCATCTCACACACTAGCAAAGAAATGCTAAAAATTCTCCAAGCCAGGCTTCAACAGTACATGACCTAAGAACTTCCAAATATTCAAGGTGTATTTAGAAAAGGCAGAGGAACCTGAGATAAAATTGCCAATATCCATTTGATCATAGAAAAAGCAAGAGAATTTCAGAAAAAATATCTACTTCTCCTTCATTGACTATGCTAAAGCCTTTGACTGTGTGGATCACAACAAACTGGAAAATGGTTCAAGAGTTGGGAATACGAGACCTCCTTACCTGCCTCCTAAAAAATATGTATACAGGTCAAGAAGCAACAGAACCTGACATGGAACAATGGAATGGTTCCAAATTGGGAAAGGAGTACGTCAAGGCTGTATATTGGCACCCTATATTTAGCTTATATGCAGGAGTGCCAGGCTGGATGAAGCACAAGTTGGAATCAAGATTTCCAGGAGAAATATCAATAACTTCAGATATACAGGTGACACCTCCCTTATGGCAGAGCGTGAAGAGGAACTAAAGAGTCTCTTGATGAAAGTGAAAGAGGAAAGTGAAAAATTTGGCTTGAAAATCAACATTCAAAAACTAAGATCATGGCATCTGGTCCAATCACTTCATGGCAAAGAGAGGCGGAAAAAGTGGGATCAGTGACAGACTATTTTCTTGGGCTCCAAAATCACTAAGGATTGTGACTGCAGCCATGAAATTAAGAGATTCTTCCTCTTTGGAAGAAAAGTTATGACCAACCTAAACAGCATATTAAAAAGCAGAGACATTACCAACAAAGGTCCATCTAGTCAAGGCTATGGTTTTTTCAGTAGTCATGTATGGATGTAAGAGTTAAACTATAAAGAAAGCTGAGCACCCAAGAATTGATGCTTTTGAACTGTGGTGTTGGAGAAGACTCTTGAGAGTCCCTTGGACTGCAAGGAGATCCAACCAGTCCATCCTAAAAGAGATCAGTCCTGGGTGTTCATTGGGAGGACTGATGTTGAAGCTGAAACTCCAATATTTTGGCCACCTGATGCGAAGAGCTGACTCATCGGAAAAGATCCTGATGCTAGGAAAGTTTGAAGGGAGGACAAGGGGATAACAGAGGATGAGATGGTTGCATGGCATAGCCAACTCAATGGACATGAGTTTGATCAAGATCCAGAAGTTGGTGATGGACAGGGAAGCCTGGTGTGCTGCAGTCCATGGGGTTGCAAAGAGTCAGACCAGAGAGACTGACTGAACTGAATCAACTGAAATTGACTTTTAATCCTATGTTTGCCCAGCTCAACACAGAGATTCTTGATGGTAGGAAGTGTTTCTCAGTCATCTTATGCCAGGTTCCTAAGTAACTCTTAGTGCATGGAAGACAATCAGCGAAAGAAAGGAGTGTTAAACATCTGTGTTCTCAAATTAACTTATTGACCTACCACTGTTCGGTCTCAGGGCTGGCTGCCCCAAAAATATGCCTCAGTGGCATATGGATTATTTTGAATTAAAGTGTCATAAGAAACAGACAGTTAGGGGAAATTATTAAGACAACCACCCTCTGACCCAACTCTTTCCCCCTTGAAAGGAGGAAATAATTCTCCCACATGAAGGTATGCTCCCTATGCCAGCTGTATTGAAAGCAATCTCATCACTACAGCCATGGAATTCAAGGCTAAGAAAGTGGTGTCAACAAACTTTGTTAATTCCTCCTTAGTCTGCTACCCCAAGTATAAGCCCTTTTATTTCATTAAATCTTCACAAATAATTGGTTCTTTGTCTAAAAATTACATATAAACAGCCTTCTTTGGTCACTGTGGGGGTCCGATTTCTATGGGACTTCAAAGCATAGAAACAAAATTGTTTTTTCTCCTGTTCATCTGTCTTGTGTCCCCTATCCACTCCCCATGGAGAATTCTCATCTCACATCACTGGAGCTGTTGACATAGCTCTGCAACTTAACATCCAGAACAAAATTATTGAGTTTCTTTGTCAAGACAATCACACATCTCATCTCTAGATTTCTTTTCTTCAAAAGACAAATAATTGGTCATATTACTTCTCAGGTTGAAAGTCTCTGCTGCCCACAAAAGAAAATCCAAACGCCCCAGTCTGAGGTGTAAAGAAATTTCAAACTCTGCCCCCTCCCTGTACCATCTCCTGCCACTTCCCTGGTGGTGGCACCTTGGTTGAGGCACTTGCCTTAGTTTCCCTAGGCCTGTTTTCATCTCTAAAAACATCAGAATGATCATATGAACACTCCTTTCTGTGCGAGGTCCAGTCAGTCAGCAACATGACTGACCAAAGTGTAGAATTCTACTAATTTTTTTAAAAAAATGTAGAGTATGTTGAAAACATCTGAACATAATAAAGTCCAAAATTAGACAAATGATAATTAAACCTACAATAGCCACATTACACCTTTGGGTCAAATTCTCGTGTTTCCATTCTTAAATGACAGTTGTAGCTGGTGATATTGAAGAACTGAATGATTTCCCAATAAAAAACCTTTGAAAAATGGCAAAACTAGGATAAGTCATGCCAGGGTTCTTGTTTGTATGTGAATATGTACATAGCTCAATGTGTGTTTACAGTTCCCTATTGTCCATTACTTCATTTTGTTTTTGATAATTAACACAATTAACCCCTTTCATAGTAAAGGGGGAAAATGTCTGCCCTCCTGGAAAAGAAAATTATCTGAATTGAGCCCATTATTATTTCCATAGAAAGAAGAATTATTGCTACATTTCTCCTTAACAATTATAGACAGGAGACTGTTTGAGGCCTTTAATATTAATCCACCTTTCTCACTCCTTGGGAGAAGCAAACTTTAGAAAGAGCACCTTTTAGAAGACATTAGGTTCTCATTTTTACCCCTCAGACCGTCTGTGTCCTTGCTTATAGATTTTGCCTTCAAGACCCTGATCTGCAAAAAGTTGCAGTTAAGCTAAATAAAAAGCCAATAAATATGCTTGTTCCTATTTTTAGACTTTTATTCCTCTAAATGAAATAAATGAGAGCAATATTAGTTACATCAATGGCACTACTAAAGCATTCATTGAGCTTCCATAATAAGAGTAACAATAACATTTTATGACTCTTTTTCTCAAAGGAAATTGAAACACTTTACCAACATTATTGTCTCATTAATCTCATGTCTTTGAAAAATGGTGAAGGGGTGTGTGGATAGAAAGATACAAGCCAGGGTGTCAGAGCTGTTTTCTGTTTAGGTACCTGCAAATCATTTCAGTAATGAGTAAATGAGATAATGGGCATCATGTATGTGCCTTCATGGCAACCACTCAACACATAATTCTCTCTCCCTCCTCTCTGTCTCTCCAGACCCAGTCATTTCTCCCGTCTTCTCTCCCCACTGCTCCGGCAACACCTTTCCTGTCCCCTCTTTCCTTTTACAGTAGTGTGATCTGAGACAAGTTTGTTGGGGGTTTTTTTTTTGTTTATGTCATGTTATTGACCCAAAGCTTCCCTGGTAATTCAGTGGTAAAGAACTAGCTTGCCAATACAGGAGACCTGGGTTTGATCCCTGGGTCAGGAAGATCTCCTGGAGACGGAAATTGCAAACCACTCCAGATTTCTTGCTTGGGAAATGCCATGGACAGAGGAGCCTGGCAGGCTATCGTCCATGGGGTCACAAACAGTCAGATAAGGCTTAGCAACTAAGCAGTAACAACAACAATAGTGGCGCTATAGTAAAGAGCCCATCTGCCAATCAGGAGACAAGGGTTTGACCCCTAGGTCAGGAAGATCCCATGTAGGAGGGCATAGAAACCCAGTCCGGTATTCTTTCCTGGAGAATCCCATGCATAGAGGATGCTGGCTGGCTATAGTCCATAGCACTACCCAGAATCAGACACAACTGAAATGCAACAACTGACCCCAAAGCATTCTAATCACCTCTGAGAGCAGTCATGCTGCTGCTAAGTCACTTCAGTCGTGTCCGATTCTGTGCGACCCCATAGACGGCAGCCACCAGGCTCCCCCGTCCTTGGGATTCTCCAGGCAAGAACACTGGAGTGGGTTGCCATTTCCTTCTCCAATGCCATTTCCTTCTCCAATGTGAAAAGTGAAAGTGAAGTCGCTGAGTTATGTCCAACTCTTTGCAACCTCATTGCCTGCAGCCCACCAGTCTTCTCCATCCATGAGATTTTCCAGGCAAGAGAGCAGTCATAAGAGCTTGTTATCATGATTCCACTGTCCTGTGTGGGCAATAGAGTTCAGCTCCCACTTTCAGCCAGGTTTTCAGAGACTAGGCTAAGTGTCTTCTGTCTCAGCATCACTCTTCTTAGATACAGAAGTGTCTTAAGTATGAAGCATCATAGTGTCTACGTTTTGGGCACCTGGCTGAAACAGAAAATATCCAACTGGAGCTAAGACAAAAATTAATATGGAATGACACCTATAATTCCAAGAACTTAAGTTATAATCTGCATGCAAGATTCTCTTTATGTGTGTCCCTATGTTTGCCCCAAGTCCTTCACCGCAGCACTGTTTAAATGTTGTATGCTTGCCTTTGGACATTATGGGAAGGCCTGAATGTCCTTTCTTGGATCAGGATAGTAAGCAGTAAGCAACGCAGGACTTGAGGGCAGCATGGTGAGGTGGTGGAACCAGTGTGGAGGAAAGAGAAATAACCACAAGAACCTCTCCACCTTCCACTGGCAGGCTATTTTGGAATGAAAGTCAGATATTTAAGATTCAACTGAGGGTTTTCCCACTCCCCAACACCTTTGTGGGCTTCCTTGGTGGCTCAGATGGTAAAGAATCTGCCTGCAATGTGGGAGACCTGGATTTGATCCCTGGCGGAGGGCATGGCAACCCACTCCCGTATTCTTGCCTGGAGAATCCCCATGGACAAAGGAGCCTGGCAGGCTACAGTCCATGGGGTCATTAAAAAAATAATAATTTTATTTATTTATTTATGGCTGTGCTAGGTCTTTGTTGCTGCATGGGTTTTTTTTTCCAGTTGTGGAGAATGGGGACTACTCTCTAGTTGCCCTGAGTGGGCTTCTCATTGTAGTGGCTTTTCTTGTTGCAGAACAAAGGAGCCAGGGTGCATGGACCTTAGTCGTTGTGGCGCATGGGCTCGGCAGCTGCTGCCTGCGGGCTCTAGGGCACAGGCTCGGCAGTTGTGGCGCATGGACTTAGTTTGCTCTGCCGCCGGTGAGATCTTCCTGGATCAGGGATCCAATCTGCGTCTCCTGCATTGGAAGAAGAATTCTTATCACTGAGCCACCAGGGAAGCCCCTAGTGGAGATTGTTTTTTCTCTCCATTTCCAAGCTAGCTGAAGTGGGAATTTTGTAACTGCAAAATGTGGATTTTATCTTATAGAAGATAGTGTAACACAGCATTTTTAAATATTAATGCATGTAGATGGAACATCTTATTCAAGAGTCGATCATGTAACTATCCTCAGGTTTTGCCCAGAGCAAGAGATATTAAATAACAGTATATTTATTCACATATACACGTGTGTGTGTGCTTAGTCACTCAGTCCTGTCCAACTCTGTGACCCCAAGGACTGTAGCCCACCAGGCTCCTCTGTCCATGGGGTTTCTCCAGGCAAGAATGCTGGAGTGTGTTGCCATGCCTTCCTAAAGGGGATCTTCCCAACCCAGGGATCAAACCCAGGTCTCTCGCATTACAGGCAGATTCTTTAGCAACTGAGCCATCAGGGAAGTCCATATATATATATTTAAGTTTGAGCAGGCTGAAATTCCAGGAAGAATCTAGAATTGTGGTATACTAAACTTAATAATATCTTGGAAAAAATAAATCATGGCTTTAGGAACTGACAGCAAGTTTCTGATTCATGGTGAAATTGTGAGGTCCAGTCACTGGCTTGAGCACCATAATCATTTTCTATAAGAAAGGAGCAAAACTTCTTGATTTGTATAAGCACACACGTACACAAAATACAATTATATGAAACATAGTTCCTGAATTAGACTGAATGGGAGTGTAATGAATAACCCCTTAGAAAAGCAGTGGGGATTTAGATGAATTTAGCAATGAGGGCTGATTTCTAAGGTAGTATTTTAAGAGGGAAATTTGTATAGCATGGCACAAATAATTACAAGGGAAGATAATAACAATGTTGTAGTATTACAAGGTCATAGGTTTTAAAGACGGAAGCAAAAGAAAAGGTGGTTGCATTTTTAAAGGCTATTGCAGGGCAGAACAATGTGAAATTAGGCAAAAGAAAAGCTGGGCTGCTCTCAGCAACATTTTCTCAACAGGAAGACACATTATTGGACAGTAGAGTCTCCCCAGGGCTGCCTGAGGTGTTTCGCTGCTCGTGTCATTTCACGTGGAGTGCATAAAGCTGCCTTGGGAGGTGGACAAGGTGACCTGGCGGGTCTCCTGTCTCTAATTTCTATGATCTAAAGGTTCTGTGCTATTACCCAGCAAGAAGCACAGCTTTTTAGTGATTCCATTTGTAAAATGACCCTACAGGTGTTTCCTCTTAGCTTCCACCTTTGTGGGACTCTCCCCCTACCCCACACCTATGCAGTCAGACTCAAGATCATAGTATTCAGCATCACAAGTTGAAAAGGGTATGGAGGGAGGGTTACACAGGAGTAAATGGTTGCTTACTTGGGAAAAAAAATTAAGAGGGAAGGAAACAAGAGGAGAAGTGAGAAGATCATTATATTAGTGACTTTCTCTGCATCTAAATGGAATTTTGATTTAGACACCACATTCCTGTAAGAAAAGCTATATTGAGTGCAAAACAAAAGGAACATTAATCTTCCTTTTGACAAAAAAAGGAAGAAACAAACAAAGGTACTAATTTAACATGGGCTTATTGAAGTTTTCAGATTGCAATTTAATTCTCCAGGAAGCCACAGGGTAGGGACAAGCTTTCAATGACACTGAATGTTTCTGACTTTTTAAAAGGCGTTTAACAATAATTCCAGAATGTAATCTGTGTGTGCCATTTACATGATCTGTATAAAACTTTATCTTTTGGTCCAGAAGGACTTGGATACACAAGATGAAAAAAAAAAAAAAGACTTCAGTAAGCAACCCTTGCTGGGTTTTAAGTACAAGATTTAGTCTGAATCTTTTTTATCCCTGATTTTTATAGGAGTATAATTGGAAAAGACTCTGATGCTGGGAGGGACTGGGGGCAGAAGAAGAAGGGGATGACTGAGGATGAGATGGCTGGATGGCATCACTGACTCGATGGATGCGAGTCTGAGTGAACTCCAGGAGTTGGTCATGGACAGGGAGGCCTGGCGTGCTGCGATTCATGGGGTCGCAGAGTCGGACACGACTGAGCGACTGAACTGAACTGAACTGATAGTTGATTTACAGTGTTGTTAGGTTCAGGTATACAACAAAGTGAACCAGTTATACATATATGAATATCCACTCTTTTTTAGATTCTTTTAGGCCATTACAGAGTAGTGAATAGAGTTCCCTGTTTTATTCAGCAGGTCCTTATTGATTATCTATTTTACATATAGTAATGTGTATACATCAATTGTGTTCTTATTTCCCTTTTGTGGTCAATTATGAATGGGGCACATTGTGAATACTGTGTGTCTTATAAGAGACTGGATCACTGGTAGCTGCAACACACTTCAGCAGGATTCAAATCTGATTTTTGGTTCCCATATTAAAAGAATATTAAACTAGATTTAATGTTTTAGGCTATAGTAGGATAGCAAAGGGACTTCTTACCAATTACCTAGGAAGACATACTCTACCACTGAAGCATGATGAAATAGTAAAGAAACTCTAAGTTTTTTGTCTAAAAAGAACAATTATTAATATTAATATCATAAAGTAGCAAATGCTTAGAAAATACAACTGGCTTTCCCATTCACAACAGCTGAAACCCATTAATAGAACTGTGGCATTCACTTTTTGTTGCCTACAAGGTAAACATTAATTCCCATCTTTCTCATGGGAAGATGTTCAAATTCTTATTTCTCAAAGAAAGGTACACCATTCCCAGCCCAGGAGTAAATTCTTGAAAGGCTATAGGAATTATTGATTCTTATCATCCTCTCTGCTTTTGATTGGTTTTCAGGTAACCTCTGAACCAGTGAATAGTACACAGGATATGCAATAGGTGTACTTCAGAAAATATGAGTGCTTGCTTTTAAAACATTACACTGGCAATTTTTCTAGTAAAGTTTTCCATATTTGGCTGCAATGCCTCAGTGACAAGGAGGGAGACAAGAGAGGGCAGAAAAGAGACCTTAAACATGATGGAGCTGAAGGACAGAAAGAGTCTGTATCCTTGATGAATGCTGAAGTCACCAAACTTACCAATCCTAGAACATCTACTCTGAAATTTGTGCTGCATAAATACATTAATTTCCTTATTGTTTAAAACTCTTAACAAATAAGAGAAACAATCAGCTCAGGAGTATTATTAGCAATACACATAACCAATCAAGAATTAACATCCAGAAAGGAAAGAGAAAGAAAGTGAGAGAGAGAAGAGCTCTTATAAATTAATAATAAAACTATAAATAATCAAATATAAAAATCAACAAAGGATGTGAAAAGGAAATTTACAGAAAAATAACAATAGAATATTCATGAACATAGAAAAGTACACCAACTCAGTAGAAATCATAGAAACACAGAGTGAAACACTAGGGGTATAATTTCCACTCATTAGACTAGTAAAAGGAAAAAAAAGTCTGAAAAAATTAAAATCACATTGATGTTGGTATGGAAATTATGAACTATCAAGGAGGCTAATGGAAGAATAAAATGATATAACACATAAAGCAATTCAACCATGTCTACAGATGACTATATCCTTCAATCCAGTAGGCTACCTTCTTGACACAATTCCTGGAGAAACTCTAGCACATGTTCTCAGTAATAAATGTACAAGAATATCTAATAGGATGTTTATGACAGATAAATGAAACTGCTTAAATATCTATTATAAGGAGAACTATTATTTATACAACAGCATAGAATGCCATAGTTTAAATGCATAAAATAGATACATGTGTGCTGTGCTGTGATTAGTTGCTCAGTCATGTCTGACTCTTTGCCACCCCATGGACTGTAGGCCTCCAGGTACCTCTGTCCATGGGAATTCTCCATGCAAGAATGCTGGAGTGGGTTGCCATACTCCTCCAGGGGATCTTCCCAACTCAAGATCCAATCCAGGTGTCCCACACTGCAAGCAAATTCTTTACCAGCTGAGATACCAGGGAAACCCAGATACATGTATAGCCTGGATAAACCTTATAGATTCCAATATGCAGAGAAAATAGTGGTCATATTATCTATCTATTATGGTGTTCATTATGTAGAATTTTAAAATGTTAAAAACATATATTATTTGGAGTATATTATCACATACTAGTAATAAAAGCAGACACATGGAACTTTCCTGGTAGCTCAGTGATAAAGTCTCTGCCTCCCAATGCAGAAGACATGGGTTCGATCCCTGACCCGGGAGGATTCCACATGCCTCGGAGCAACTAAGCCCATGGGTCACAGCTATTGAGCCTATATTCTAGAGCCCAAGGACCACAGCTACTGAGGCCCAAGTGCCCTGGAGCCCATGCTCTGCAATAGAGAAGCCACTGCACTGAGAATCACATGCACCTCAACTAGAGAGTAGCCCCTACCCACTGCAACTAGGGAAGAAAGCCCGGAACAATGAAGACCTAGCATTGCTAAAAAAAAAAAAAAAGAGAGAGAGAGAGAGAGAGAGAGAGAGAACTAAAATTATTTAAAAACAAAACAAAACAATGAGTATGTGTGCTAAGTCACTTCAGTTGTGCCCTGCTCTGCGACCCTTTGGACTGTAGCCCTCCAGGCGCCTCTGTCCATGGAATTCTCCAGGCAAGAATACTGGAGCAGGGTGTCATTCCCTTCTCCAGGGGATCTTCCTGACCCAGGGATCAAAACCATCTCTCTTACATCACCTTCATTGGCAGACAGGTTCTTTACCACTAGCACCACCTATGACACATGAAGATAATAAAAACTAAATTTAGAAGCATAGGTACAGAGAAGCTTCAATTTTAAAAAATTTTCACTTTTGCACTCTTTTGAAATTCATCTTTTTAAAAGTCCACATTTTAAAAACTGACCACTTGATTTTAAGAACAATATATGCACCAAAAATTTTTAAATGAAAAAATAATCCTCTTTTCCAATGTTTCCTATAATTCCTTATTTAATGAAAAATCCATTTATCCAGGTACTCAGATGAAAATCCCTGGAAACACTCCCAACTCTTCTTTATCCCTTACATATTACATCCAACCCAATATCCAATTTTGATGATTTGAATATCAAAATATGTATAATATATAGAATTGAATCACTCCTTACCAATTTCACCACCACTCTAGTTAAGTATAACACTATCTCTTGCCCGGACCACTGCAGTGGTTTACTTTTTGTGTGATATAATATTCTTTAATTGTACTACTTAAGCTTTTTGTTAATCTTTTATTCATAATTTTTCCATTGCTATTCATAAATGTGATCAGTCTGTGGTTTTGTTTATTGTTTCTTGCTTTCTTTTTTAAAAACATTTTTTGCTAGATATTTGTGTTCTTGCTATGTTGCTTTTTGCTGTTTATTTTTAATTGTTTAAATTGGAGTATGATTGCTTTACAATGTTGTGTTAGTTTCTGCTGTATAGCTATGTGAATCAGTTATATGTGTACATATATGCCTTCCTTCTTGAGCCTCCCTCCCACTCCACCCCCTCTCACCCTCTAGGTCATCACAGAGCACAGAGCTGAGCTCTGTGTGCTATTAAGCAGTTTTCCACTACTATCTATTTTTTTTTTTACTTTTTCTTTTTAATTTATTTTTTTTTTACATGATAGTATACATGTTTTTATGCCATTCTCCCA
>SJYF01001076.1:0-29230 GCA_006410515.1 Procapra przewalskii
TTACTCCTTGGAAGGAAAGTTACGACTGACCTAGATAGTATATTCAAAAGCAGAGACATTACTTTCCCAACAAAGGTCCATCTAGTCAAGGCTATGGTTTTTCCAGTAGTCATGTATGGATGTGAGAGTTGGACTGTGAAGATAGCTGAGTGCAGAAGAATTGATGCTTTTGAATTGTGGTGTTGGAGAAGACTCTTCAGAGCCCCTTGGACTGCAAGGAGATCCAACCAGTCCATTCTGAAGGAGATCAGTCCTGGGTGTTCATTGGAAGGCCTGATGCTAAAGCTGAAACTCCNAAGAGTTGACTCATTGGAAAAGACTCTGATGCTGGGAGGGATTGGGGGCAGGAGGAGAAGGGGATGACTGAGGATGAGATGGCTGGATGGCATCACCGACTCGATGGACATGGGTTTGGGTGAACTCCAGGAGTTGGTGATGGACAGGGAGGCCTGGCATGCTTCAATTCATGGGGTCACAAAGAGGCAGACACGACTGAGCAACTGAACTGAACTGAAATGATTTGAGGATGACAAAACTGTTCAAAAACAGACTGTGCTGATGGTTGCACAATCCTGGGAATACACTAAAAACCACTGAATTGTCCACTTTAAAAAGGATGAATTGTATATTCAGTACATGAATTATATATTAATAAAGCTATCAGCAGAAAAACTTTCTGAAAAATGTTCAGGGTCTTGAGTGAGGAACAGTGCTTTTAGACCTAACATAAAAAAAAGTACAATCCATAAAAAGGAAAAAATTGACTTCATCAAAATTAAAAGGAATCTGTTAAAAGGATGAAAAGCAAAGCTACAGTTTTGGCAAAATATTGCAAACCACATATCTGATGTAGGACTAAAATACCATACCACCTTACCTGTCTCCTGAGAAACCTGTATGCAGGTCAAGATGCAGTAATTACAACTGGTCATGGAACAGCAGACTGGTTCAAAATTGGGAAAGGAGTATGAGAGGCTGTATATTTTCACTCTGCTTTTTAACTTACGTGCAAGGTAAATCATGCAAAATGCCAGGCTGGATGCATCACAAGCTGGAATCAAGATTGCCAGGAAGAATATCAACAACCTCAGATATGCAGATTATACCATCTTAATGGCAGAAAGTGAAGAGGAACTGAAGAGCCTTTTGATGAGGGTGAAAGAGGAAAGTGAAAAACCTGGTTTGAAACTCAACATTCAAAAAACTAAGATCAAAGCATCTGGTCCTATCACTTCATGGCAAATACAAGGGGGAAAAGTGAAAACAGTGACAGATTTTTCCTTTCTTGGGGCCTAAACTCACTGCAGATGGTGACTATAGCCATGAGATTAAAAGACACTTGCTCCTTGCTCCTTGGAAGGAAAGCTATGACAAACCTAGGCAAAATGTTAAAAAGCAGAGATATCACTTTGCTGACAGAGTGATCTCGGGTCATTTCCAGGGCAAACCATTCAGCATCACAGTAATCCAAGTCTATGCTCCAACCACTAATGCTGAAGAAGCTGAAGTCAAACAGCTCTATGAAGACCTTGAAGACCTTCTAGAGCTAATACCCAAAAGATGTCCTTTTCATCATAGGGTATTGGAATGCAAAAGTAGGAAGTCAAGAGATACCTGGAGTAACAGACAAGTCTGGCCTTGCAATACAAAATGAAGCAAGGCCAAGGCTAACAGTTTTGCCAAGAGAATGCACTAGTCATAGCAAACACCCTCTTCCAACAACACAAGAGATGGCTCTACACATGGACATCACCAGATGGCCAATAAAAATTTCAATACTGATTATACTTTTTACAGCCGAAGATGGAGAAGCCAAAGATACAGTCAGCAAAAACAAGACCAGGAGCTGACTGTGGCCCAGATAATGAGCTCCTTGCTGAAAAAATCAGACTTAAATTGAAGAAAGTAGGGAAAACCACTAGGCCATTCAGGTATGACCTAAATCAAATTCTTTATGATTATACAGTGGAAATGACAAATAGATTCAAGGGGTTATATCTGGCAGACAGAGTGCCTGAAGAACTATGGATGGAGGTTCATGACACTGTACAGGAGGCAGTGACCAAAACCATCCCAAAGAAAAAGAAATGCAAGAAGGAAAAATGGCTGTCTGAGATGGCTTTACAAATAGCTGAGAAAATAAGAGAAGTGAAAGGCAAAGGAGAAAGGGAAAGATATACCCATCTGAATGCAGAGTTCCAGAGAATAGAAGGAGAGATAAGAAACTCATCTTAAGTGAACAATGCAAAGAAACAGAGGAAAACAATAGAATGGGAAAGACTAGAGATTTTTTCAAGAAATCATACACACCAAAGGAATATTTAATGTGAAGATGGGCATGATAGAGGACAGAAATGGTATGGACCTAACAGAAGCAGAAGATATTAAGAAGAGGTGGCAAGAACATAACAGAACTGTACAAAAAAAAGATCTTCACAACCCAGATAATCATGATGGTGTGATCACTCACCTAGAGCCAGACATCCTGGAATGTGAAGTCAAGTGGTCCTTAGGAAGCATCACTATGAACAAAGCTAGTGGAGGTAATGGAATTCCAGCTTGGCTATTTGAAATCCTAAAAGATGATGCTGTTAAAGTGCTGTATGCAGGATGCCAGCAAATTTGGAAAACTCAGCAATGGCCATAGGACCAGAAAAGGTTAGTTTTCACTCCAGTCCCAAAGAAAGGCAATGCCAAAGAATCTTCAAACTACCATACCGCCACTGCCACCAAGTTGCCTCAGTTGTGTCCGACTCTGTGCGACCCCATAGACGGCAGCCCACCAGGCTTCCCTGTCCCTAGGATTCTCCAGGCAAGAACACTGGAGTGGGTTGCCATTTCCTTCTCCAATGCATGAAAGTGAAACATGAAAGTGAAGTTGCTCAGCCGTGTCCAACTCAGTGGCACTCATCTCACATGCTTGCAAGGTTAACACTCAAAACACTTCAAGCTAGTCTTCAATAGTAAATCCAAGAACTTCCAGATGTACAAGCTGGGTTTGGAAAAGGCAGAGGAACCAGAGATCGAATTGCCAACATTCATTGGATCATAGGAAAAGCAAGGGAATTCCAGAAAAGTATCTACTTCTGTTTCAGTGACTGCTAAAGCCTTGTGTGGATCACAACAAACTATGGAAAATTCTTAAGGAGATGGGAATACCAGATCACCTTACTTGCTTCCTGAGAAACCTGTATGCAAGTCAAGAAGCAACAGTTAGAACTGGACACGGAACAATGGATTGGTTCAGAATTGTGAAAGGAGTATGTCAAGGGTGTATATTCTCACCCTGATTATTTAACTTGTATGCAGTGTATATCATGCAAAATGCTGGGCTAAATGACTCACAAGCTGGCATCAAGACTTCTAGGAGAAATATCAACAACCAATATGTAGATGATACTACTCTAATGGTAGAAAGGAAAGAGGAACTAAAGACCCTTTTGATGAAGTGAAAGAGGAGAGTAGAAAACTGGCTTAAAACTCAGCATTCAAAAAACATGGCTGATTCACATCCATGTATGGCAAAAACCACTAAAATATTGTAACTAGCCTCCAGTTAAAATAAATTAATTAACTTAAAAAAACTGAGATCATGACATCCAGTCCTATCACTTCATGGCACATAGATGGGGAAAAATAGAAACAGTGGCAGATTTTATTTTCTTAGGCTCCAAAATCAATGTGGATGGTGACTGCAGCCACAAAATTAAACGACACTTGCTCCTTGGAAGGAAAGCCGTGGCAACCCTAACATATGAAAAAGCAGAGACATCACTTTGCCAAGAAAGGCCCATATAATCAAAGCTGTGGTTTTTCTGGTGGTCATGTACAGATGTGAAAGTTGGACTATAATGAAGGCTGAGCACCGAAGAATAGATGCTTTCAAAATGTGGTGCTGGAGAAGACTCTTGAGAGTCTCTTGAACAGAAAGGAGAAAACCCAGTCAATCCAAAAGGAAATTAACCCTGAATATTCACTGAAAGGACTGATGCTGAAGCTCTCATACTTTGGTCACCTGATGTGAAGAGCTGACTCATGAGAAAAGATCATGATACTGGGAAGACTGAGGGCAGGAGGAGAAGGGGATGACAGAGGATGAGATGGTTAGATGGCATCACTGACTCAATGCACATGAATCTGAGCAAACTCCTGGGGAAAGTGGAGGACAGAGGAGCCTGACCTGTGGCAGTGCATGGGGTCACAAAAATTAGGACTGAACTTAGTGATTAAGCAACAACAAAAAATTTAGAATATATAAAGACTTCTCAGGACTCCATGGTTAACAGATAATGCAACTGCAAAATGAACAAATGATAAGAACAAACATTTCACTAAATAGTATATAAAATGGAAAATAAGTGTATGAAACAACTTCTAGTATTACTAGCCACTGGGAAAATGCAAATTAAAACCACAAGGAGAGAGAGCCACACACCTTTGAGAATATGTCAGATGAAAAATAGTGTCAAAACCAGATGCTGGTTAGGACACAGAGAAACTGTATTGCTCATATGTTGCTGGAGGGAACATAAAATCGTGCAGCTGGATAAAGTGTCCCATTGGGAAAAGTGTTGCAGTTTCTCAAACAAAACAAAAAAGCCCCCAAACTGAACATGCAGCCACCCCACAACTCAGCAGTTACACTCTTGGGCCTTTGTCTCGGAGAAATGAAACCTTAAGTCCACACAAGAGCCTGCACGTAGGTTTTCATACCAGCTTTATCTGTGTATCAGTCTCCTACCGCCATTGTGATAAATGACCGCAAACAGTGGCTTAAAGCAACATAACTTTATTCTTTTACAGCTCTTGAGGCCAGAAGTCTGAAATTAATCTTACGGGACTACAAAGTCCCTGGCAGGGCTGATTCCTGTAGAGCCCCTCAGGGGGCATCTGTTTCCTTGCCTTTTCTACTGGGAGCCAAGTGCATTCCTGAGCTCATAACCCTTTCCTCGCATCACCCTGCATCTTCTCCCCTGCCTCCAGGATCACATCCCCTTCTGCATCCTTATGCAGAAGGACACTATGGTGACACCAGGCCCACCTGGATAAGCCAGGATCACCTCTCCATCACGAGATACTGAATTTAAGCACATTTGCAGAGCCTCCTTTTCTAGATGACGGTGACAGGGTCTAGAAATTACAACTCAGACTCTTTGGAGGCTGTTATTCATTCTGCCACAATCTGTCATAGCCCGAAACTGCAAATGACCCACCTGTCCCTCGATGGGTGACTGGTTAAACAACTGTGGTCCATCAAAACCATGGGATTCTACTCAGCAATTTTAAAATGACATATCCACAACAACTTGAATCTTGATAATTATGTTCCAGTAAAAGAAAGTGAAAGTGTTAGCAGCTCACAAGTGTCCAACTCTTTGCAACCCCACATGGACTGTAGTTCTCCAGGCTCCTGTGTCCATGGGATAAGAATACTTGAGCGGGTTGCCCTTCCCTTCTCCAGGGGATCTTCCTGACCCAGGGATCAAACCTGTGTCTCCCACCTTGCAGGCAGATTCTTTACCATCTGAACCACCAAGCCAATCCCAAATGTCATGTGCTACGTGGTTCCACTTCCATGGCACCCTGGAAATTATAAAACTGTGGACCTGGAGAACGGATTAGTGGTTTTCCTGAATTGCGGAGGGCTGGGGGTGAGAGGGCGGTGGGGCCTATAAGGGGCCGCCCCGGGATCCTGCGCGGACTGAAATGCTCTGCGTCTGGACCGCCTCTTGTCAGTGTGTACCTGTCGATGTGCTGTTAGTGACGAACTACAAAGCTGACCCTTGAACTACGGAGGGGTTAAGGCCTTTGACCCTTGGGCAGTCAAAAATCCACTTATAACTTTGGATTTGGGTTTCTCCATATACACAGTTCTGTGTCCAGGGATTAATGAACCCTGGATCATGTAGCACATATTTACTGAAAAAAATCCACACGTAAGTAGACCTGTGTTGTTCAAGGGTCAACTGTTGTAGAAGATATTGCCACTGGCAGAAACAGTGTACAGGGTGCATGTGATCACTGGGCATTAAGCACATGAAATGATTCTCAGCATCATCAGTCATTGGGGAAAGGCAAATAAATACCCACAATGAGGTAACACTTCACCCTGACTTGGATGACTATAGTCAAGGAGATGGACAATAACACGTATTGGTAAGAAGATGGAGAAACAGGACCCCTCACAGCTTGCTGGGGGGAATGGGAAATGGTACATGTAGTCTGGCAGTTCTTTGGCAGTTCTTCAAAAAGTTAAACACAGAGTTACCATTTGACAGCAGTCCACTGCTAGGGATCCATTCATGACAAGTGTAACAAAGTACACGTCCATACAGAGATTTCTGTACAAATATTCACAGCCATGTTACTCTTTTATCTACTACTGTGGGCAAGAAATCCTTAGAAGAAATGGAGTAGCCCTCATAGTCAATAAAAGACTCTGAAATGAAGTACTTGGGTGCAATCTCAAAAACGGCAGAATGATCTCAGTTCATTTCCAAGAGAAGCCATTCAGCACCACGGTAATCCAAGTCCATGCCCCAACCACTAATGCCAAAGAAGCTGAAGTTGAATGGTTCTATGAAGACCTACAAGACCTTCTAGAACTAACACCAAATAAAAGACATCCTTTTCATCATCGGGGACTGGAATACAAAAATAGAGAGTCAAGAGATACCTGGAGTAATAGGAAAGTTTGGCCTTACTATACAAAATGAAGCAAGGCCAAGAAAACACAGTAGTCATAGAAAACACCCTCTTCCAACAACACAAGAGACAACTCTACACATGGACATCACCAGACAGTCAATACCGAAATCAGATTGATTATATTCTTTGCAGCCAAAGAAGGAGAAGTTCTATTCAGTCAGCAAAAACAAGACCAGGAGGTGACTGCATCTCAGATCATAAGCTCCTTATTGTAAAATTCAGGCTTAAATTGAAAAAGTAGGGAAAACCACTAGGCTATTCAGATATGACTTAAATCAAATCCCTTACGATTAAACAGTGCAGGTAGTGAATAGATTCAAGGGATTAGATGTGGTAGAGTGCCTGAAGAATGAGGGATGGAGGTTCTTAACATTGTATAGGAAGTCGTGGCAAAACCATTCCCAAGAAAAAGAAATGCAAGGAGGCAAAGTGGTTGTCTCCTGAGAAGCCTGTATGCAGGTCAAGAAGCAACAGTTAGAACCAGGAATGGAACAATGGATTGGTTCCAAATCCAATTTGGAGTACGTCAAGGCTATATATTGTCACCCTGCTTATTTAACCTATATGCAGAGTATATCACGTGAATGGCTGGGCTGTATGAATCTCAAGCTGGAATCAAGACTGCTGGGAGAAATATCAACAATTTCAGATATGCAGATGATACCACTCTCATGGCAGAAAGTGAAAAGTAACTAAAGAGCCTTTTGATGAGAGTGAAAGAGGAGAGTGAAAAACCTGGCTTAAAATCAACATTCAGAAAACCAAGATCATAGCATACAGTCCCATCACTTCACGGCAAATAGATGGGAAAAAATAGAAACTGTGACAGACTTTATTTTCTCAGGCTCCAAAATCACTGTAGAAGGTGATTGCAGCCATCAAATTAAAAGACGCTTGCTCCTTGGCAGGAAAGCTATGACAAACCTAGACAGTGCATTCAAAAGCAGAGACGTTACTTTGCTGACAAAGGTCCATCCATCTAGTCAAAGCTATGGTTTTTCCAATAGTTATGTCTGGATTTAAGAGTTGGACCATAAAGAAGGCTGAGTGCCGAAGAATTGATGCTTCCGAACTGTGGTGTTAGAGAAGACTCTTGAGAATTCCTTGGACAGCAAGGAGATCAAATCAGTCAATCCTAAATATTCAGTCAATCCCTGAATATTCACTGGAAGGACTGATGCTGAAGCTGAAACTCCAATTCTTTGGCCACTTGATGCGAAGAACCAACTCACTGGAAAAGACCTTGACGGTTGAGAGACTGAAGGCAGGGGAAGCAGGCAGCAGAGAGTGAGACGGTTAGATGGCGTCGCTTTGAGTAAACACCAGGAGACGGTGAAGGACGGGGAAGCCTGGCGTGCTGCAGTTCATGGGGTCGCAGAGCTGGGCACAACTCAGTGACTGAACCACAACAAGAACGGGGAGGAGACAACCCAGATGTCCCTCCACTGGAGGACAGATGAACAGAATGTGTCTGTCCACACAGGGGAATAGTTTTCAGCATAACAAGGACTGAAATACTTCTACGTGCTGTGATTTGGATGAATCTCAAAAAATATGCCTGAGGAAGCCAGAAAAGATAAGATTACATTTTATACAACCCCATTTATATGAATTGTCCAAAGTAGGCAAATCTATGGAGACCACTGGCAAGTTGCCGGGGGTTGGGAGCAGGAATAGGGATTAACTCTAAACTGGCAGGATGGGTTTACAGTGGGCTGGGAGATGCTCCAACCCTAGACTGTGGAGATTGATGGCACAAGTTGGTAAATTACTAAAGTCACACCCCAAATCGGTGAATTCTATAGTAGGCAAATTAAGCATCAATAAAGCACTTAAATGCTGGGAAGGATGTGGAGAAAAGGGAACACTTCTGCACTGTTAGCAGGAGTGTTAACTGATACAGCCACTGTGGAAGAAAGCATGGAGATTCCTTACTGAACAAGGAGTGTATCTACCACATAACCCAGCAATCCCACTACGGTATATATGCCCTAAGAAAGCCACAATTCTAAAAGACACATGTGCCCCAATGTCCACTGCAGCAATATTTACAATAGCAAAGACATGAGAGCGACCTAGATGTCCATCAACAGGTGAATGGATAAAGAAGATGTGGTATATATATACAATGAAATATTACTCAGCCAGAAGAAGGAACAAACGTGAGTCATTCAGAATGAGGCAGATGAACCTACAGCCTCTCATACATAGTGAAGTAAGTCAGAAAGAGAAAGACAAGTCCCATACGGTAACACATATATGTGGAATCTAGAAAGACGTACTGATGGACCTTGTAGAGAACAGACTTGTTGACGCAGCAGAAGGTGAGGGGGGAAGAACTGAGTGAGTAACACTGACATATACACCATCGTGTGTAAAACAGTTAGAGGGGCGTTGGTATATAGCACAGCGAGGCCCGCCTGGTGTGCTGTGATGACCTAAAGGGTTGGGATAGGGGCAGTGGGGCTCTTTCTCTATATGTGTGTGTGTGTGTGTGTGTGTGTATGTGTGTGTGATTATGGCTGATTCGCATGTTGTACAGCAGAAACCAACGCAATATTGTGAAGCAATTTTCTACCAATTAAAAGAAAGCTGGAAAAGGAAAAAAACAAGTTTTAAAAAGTGTCCCCAACTAATTTTCAAATGAGTAACAACCACATTGAAAAGAGAGGAGGGAGAGGAGAAATCACTAATCCTACTTATTTGAAATTAGGAGAGTGTTAGTCACTCAGCTGTGTCCAGCTCTATGCGACCCTATGGACTGTAGCCCATCAGGCTCCTCTGTCCTCAAAGGGATTTTCCCGACCCAGCGATCGGACCCAGGTCTCTTGCATTGCAGGCAGATTCTTTACCATCTGAGTGCCCAGGGGAGCCCATGTTTGAAACTATAGTATTTCACTACAAACCCTTAATCTTGAGTAGGGTGATGTGGACAGTTACAGACAGATCCTGGACGCATGTCAGTAGTCTTGATTCTGTACTGATGAGGACAAGGAATTAGGAGAGAGCTGCACACGCACTGTCGACTGAGCAGCAGGTCTGCACGTGGTTGTGATGGGGAACCAGGCATCTCCCAGTGGGCAGAGGGACTTGCAGACGAGGAAGAAGCAGGTCGACAGAGAAGGATCAGCCCGCTGGTTGGGACCCAAGATTTCCCAAGTGTGAACATGCCCCATGTGCGCCTCTCTGTGTGTATCTGTATCTGTGTAAGTGCACGCAACTCTGTGTACAGAAAGGGCCTAGAAGAAAGGACGTCTAATAGCACTCGAAGCGCCCAAGTTTGGGTTTCCAGTGATTTCATTCTCCGTGAAAAGGAACCACGGCTCCTGGGAAAACTGATGTCAGAACTGGGGAAGAGCCCAAATCACGTCACGCCAGGACGCACAGCACTGCCAGAAGCAGACCAGCAACAGCCGAACGTGCGCCACAAGGACACCGATGTCAGCTCAAAGGGTCTCCTGCTAGGCAAATCTGGGACAATTTAATATCAAAATAATGAAGGCCAGTAAAGGATCCTGATACAAATCCGTAAGCCCTTGGATACAGACCATCAGTCAACAGAAACAAATCAGCGGAAGAGCAGAGTTTCCTTCTCACAGGAGCACGTTGAGATACTTTTTCTTGGAATACTATTCTAGTGAGACGGTATTTTTTCTCTTAGCACTTCCGAGGAAGGGGCGCTAGGGTTGGCAAATCAGCATGCTACAGCCACTGTAATAAAGTCTGGTTCTGTAATAAAGAAAAGCCTTTAAATCTGGGAGGCATTTTTTGATAAGGAGCTGGATTATTTGCATAACCTCAAAGTATGCCCCCCAGATACTTTATGGGTTCCAAGGCAAGAGTGTCCTGTGCAGAAAAATAACTGGACAGTGTTCACAGCGGGTGATTAAAGTTTGAGGCAGATGCCTTCATGTCCCTTCGTGTGCCTCAGGGGTCGGACAGCCCCAGAGGAACTCCACGTCGCATGGGACGTGTGAGCTCCAGGAGTGCACCACTCGAGTCTGACCACTAGGAAACATCCACCCCACCCCACCCTCCACCCAGCAATGGCTGGACTGCACCCTTCAAAAATGCCCATGTCATGGAAGACAGAAATCGGAACTGATCTACATTAAAGGAGGCTAAAGAGATGATGGTGAGATGGCACCAGCGACTTGGTGGGCTCGGAGCACAGTGGGCAACAGTGGACAGGGAAGCCTGGCACACCGCAACCCACAGGCTCACAAGGAGCCCAGCACGGCTTAGAGGCTGAGCAGCCAGCAACCAAGAGACATGCGCGACTGAAGGATCTGGGCTCCTGCCTTGGAGGGAAGAGAAGCTGATCCTAAGGACGTTGTCACGTCTTCTGACAAAGCCAGGAGGCAGATGGTGCAGTGGGGAAGGACTGGATCGACCTCTCATGGCGGGATCTGATGGCCACGCTAGAGCTTTCACAGCACTCCTCTTTGCTTTTTTCAGAAATACACAGCGCAATGTTTAGGGGCCTATGGGTATAGAGTATGCAACCTACTCTCAGAGAGTTCAGAAAAAAAATGTGATGTGAATATACACACAGAAAGGGGGCTCTGATGGTCCAGTAAGTGGGCACAATGCTAGCAGTCAGTGAATCACATCTTAGTCAAGGGTCTGCATGTTTTCTATCTCAATGTTACAGTTTTTCCGTAATTAAAAATCACTTCCAAATAAACAATTGAAAAAAAAAAACAACCAAACTCTGAGGCATCCCAGCGGTTCTCACTGTGCGGTTTTGCAAGCCCCCCAACCCACAGGGCATTTAGCAAGATCTAGACTCTTGAGAGTCCCCTGGACTGCAAGGAGATCCAACCAGGCCATTCTAAAGGAGATCAGCCCTGGGATTTCTTTGGAAGGAATGATGCTAAAGCTGAAACTCCAATACTTTGGCCACTTCATACAAAGTTAACTCATTGGAAAAGACCCTGATGCTGGGAGGGATTGGGGGCAGGAGGAGAAGGGGACGACACAGGATGAGATGGCTGGATGGCATCACGGACTCAATGGCCGTGAGTCTGAGTGAACTCTGGGAGTTGGTGATGGACAGAGAGGCCTAGCGTGCTGTGATTCATGGGGTTGCAAAGAGTCGGACACGACTGAGCGAATGAACTGAACTGAGACATTCTCATTGCCATAACCAAGGGATGCTGCTAAACAGCCCACAACGTTAGCCCCCACCTCCACAAAGAATGATCAGCTCCAAATACCAACAGACCCTCAACAGAGAAACCCTGCCCCACTCGGCTGATGAGATGGAAGATTGTACTGCCAGCGACGGCTGGCAGGTGTCGGAGTGCCCTTGAGGAGGGTGGCCTGGCAGTGCCCTCTGAAATGAGACACATACCCAGTAACACCCATGTCACAGCCAAGTCATGTGCCCAGATTTCAGATGCTGAAGCTCTAAAAGTCAGCACCTTAGAATGTGACCATATTTGGAGACAAGGCCTTTAAGGAGGTGATTAAGTTAAATGAGGCTGTTAAATGAGACTGGTGTCCTTATAAGAAGTTTGGACACACAGCACCAGAGACACGCACACACAGAGGAAAGACCATTCAAGGATGTGGCAAGAAGGCAGCCGTCTGCAAGGAGAGAGTGCCCAAGAGAAAGCAACCCTGCCGACCCCCTGACTTCTGGCTTCCTGCCTCCGGGACACTCAGACTTCTGTGGCTTCAGCCACCTGCTCTGTCGCGTCTTGTTATGGCAGTCTCAGAAAAGTGACACATCCTGGAAATTGTCATAGACGGTAGCCCTCCCTTATTTGCCAGGGACACCTTCTAAGATCCCCAGTGGATGCTTGAAACTGAGGACAGTACCAAACCCTGGATGTTTTCTCTTATACACATAAAACCTGAAGTTTATATATATATATAATTGAACTATAGTTGGTTCATAGGATTGTGTTAGTTTCAGGCATACAGCAAAATAGTCATATTCTGAATATACAAATTCATTATATACAAATATATACAAATAATATATAATTCAAAGTTTTACAAATATACAAATATACATGTACAAGTTATATACAAATATAAAACATATTTGCTTTCTTTTTGAGACTCTTTTTCCATGATAAGTTATTGTGAGACGCTGAGTCTCCCTCCCCGTGCTATACACTAAGTCCTACTTTATCTACTTCATACACGGGGGTGTGTTAGCCTCTTACTCCTGAATTGCCCTCCTCCTTTTCCCCCTTGGTGACCATAAGCTTGCTTTCTAAGTCTGTGAGTCTGTTTCTGTTTTGTGAGTGAGTTGGTTTGCACCATTTTTTAGGTTCCGCACATGAGTGATCCAGGGTCTGTCTCTCTCTGGACTCCTTCACTTGGAGTGATGGTCTCCAGTCCAGCCGCGTCGCTGCAGAGAGCGTGCTTTCTTTTCGCGGCTCTGCAGCGTTGCATCATGCATACATTCCACGTCTTTATCTACTCATATACTGATGGATGCTTAAGTCGCCCATGTCCTGGCTGTTGTAAACAGAGCTGCGATGAACGCTGGGGTGCATGTATCTTTCCAAATTATGGCTTTCTCTGGATATATGCCCAGGAGGGGGATTTTACTGAATCATATGCTAACTCTATTTATAGTTTTGTATTAAGGAATCTTCATACTAAATATAATAAATCTTATATTTAAATTGTATCATAATTTAGATTGTTTGACATATAAATTAAGCACAGTAAGAGATCAACAATAATACAGAATAGCAATATGCTACCATAAAAGTTATGTGAATGTGGTCTCTCTCAAAATATTTTATTGTACAAACATACGGCCTTTTCCATCTAAAGCACTGTGACTGTCGTGGGCAGTGTGAGATGTAGCAGCAAATTAGCATGAAATCCTCTCTCCTTCATTCTTACACAGAAGATTTGTTCTCAGCACAGAGCTTAGCAGTCTAAGCATAGAATTTTTTTTTCTTTCCTTAAAAAGTTGAAAACTTTCACCTTTTTGCTTAAAGGAAACACCTTATGGTTTCTCTTCGGGCCATCAAACAGCCAGCCTCAGTCCTTTTGCTTTTGGGAGCCACTGTGAAAGGAAACAAGGGTCGCCTGACAAGCACACAGAGGTCGATCTGATAACCAAGACAGCTAACAAGTCAGTAAAGGGCAGGACGCACTGGACAAAGGGGCGATTCATACCCTGGGGGGACAGAGCGGGATGGAATGAGACTTCACCAGGCTTCTTAGACGGGCACACAGTCTTATGGATTGCTTATTTCTGGAAAACTTATGGATTGCTTATTTCTGGAAATTTCCATTTAATATTTTTGGACCATGGTTGACCGCAGGTAACTGGGACTGTGGGAAGCGAAACCGCAGATGATGGGGGCTACTGTACTCGTATGTAGGGAAGTGGGGCTCAAGGGAGGTTTTTAGAAAATCTGCCAAAACCTGATGCAAAATGGATTCTCAGCAATAGGGAACACTGGCATGTATATACGAAGGGGAATAAAGGAGAGATTTAAATTTTATTTTTTACTTTTTGGCTGTGCAGCAGGTGGGGTCCCCCTGCATCAGAAGCATGGAATCTTAACCACTGGCCCACCAGGGAGTCCTATGGTTTAAATTTTAGAATGAACTGTTCTAGCATCCTTGGAGGGAGTCTTATTATGTTACTGAATGGGAAAGGCAAGATAAAGAAAAGCATATATGATACAATCCCATGTGTTTGGAAATCCATGATAAACACTTTTTAAATCATATATACTTAGTTCACTGTATATTATGAGCACTGGGAAAAACACAAGAATAAATCTTGGGTTGTTAACATAGGTCACAGAAATAAGATAACCAAGCAAACATGAAGAAAGGGCTACAGGAGAACATAGATTAAAGGAGACCAAACCAGTCCACGCTGAAGGAGACCAACCCTGAATATTCACCGGAAGGACTGACGTGAAGCTGAAGCTCCAATACTTTGGCCACCTGATGCGAAGAGCCGACACAATGGAAAAGACCCTGATTCTGGGAAAGATTGAGGGCAGGAGGAGAAGGGGGCGACAGAGAACAAAATTGGTGGGCGTCACCAACTCAATGGACATGAGTTTGAGAGACCATGAAGGACAGGGAAGCCTGGCGTGTTGCCGTCCACGGGGCCACAGAGAGTCGGACACGACTTGGCCATTGAACAGCACCGGTGCACGCCTGTAGAGTTACGGGCGGATTACAAAGTAACAAAGCCGAAAAGGCCAAAAGGTAAAAGCCCAGCCCCGGGCTCCGTGGCGTGAGGAGCTGAGTGGGAGGCAGGGAAGCGGGAAGGGGTTGGAGCGGAGGCCAGAGTCACCAGCCTGCTGGCTCCACGCGGCCCTGGGGCACCCGTGTGTCTCTGCTCACTCGGCCGTCGCAGCGCTGCTGGGTGCAGCCCTGTGAGGACTCTGACTTCATGGGCACAGAGACTGGGCACAGAGACGGCAGTAGCTGAGCTTGGCCTCGGCCCAGGCAGGCCGGCTTTCAGACTGCGCTCCCAACCACTCCGTGAGTCTGCCCCTTGACTTTTGAAAACTTGATTGTGAAGAAAGGATTTACCATTTCAGAATTTGGCAAATGTGTTGATTAAAAAATAAAAAATAAGGAAGGTTGGAGCAGATCTGAATGACACATGAGTAAATACATATGTTCGTGTCTGTGTATGCCTGGGAGAAGGCAATGGAAACCCACTCCAGTGTTCTTGCCTGGAGAATCCCAGGCACTGAGGAGCCTGGCGGGCTGCCGTCTATGGGGTCACACAGAGTCAGACACGACTGAAGCGACTTAGCAGCAGCAGCATCTGTGTATGTATATATGTATGTGGTATTTTTATCCATCTCTGTGTACACTTTATTTGTGTGTACAAATAAAGTTATGTCCTACAAACAGAAAATGTCTAACTTAGGCCCATGGGACGCTTACAGAAGCAATGGTTTTATTTTTGTGCTTGGACAGAAAGAAAATCTTCATGAAAAAAAGTAGAGATTTCACAGGCCACATCCTCTGTAAGCCTGGTGAAAATGGAAATAAATAACAGTAATAAAAAATGTACTGCTTAAAAATTAAGAAAACATTTCTTGAAAGAACACTAGATTAAAGAGAAAATCAAAGCATAATAAATACCAAGAAAGCAACGAAAAGGAACCCATTTCACAGTGAGATCTACGTGCATTAACTGACGCTGTCATCAGAGGAAAACTTAAAACCTCTGAAATGCCTCTTAAGAGAAAGACTAATTAACCACACTGTTACTCCCAATTAAGTTAAACATTAATCAGGTTAACCAGGAAGGGGGAATTAATAGACATAAAAGCCCAAACTGGTGAAGTAGAAAGCAAAAATAGCAAAAAAGGTAGCTTTCTGATTCTGAGCATAATAAATAAGATAGATGACGCTCTCATGAATTTGACGAAGGAGAAAGGACAAAACTATAAAAGCTCAGGCAAGGGAAAGAGGCGAGAGATACAGAAGACATAAAGTCACTAAGAGAGACAAACAGTTGTTACCAAGTGGCAGCATAAACCCTTGAGGAGTTAAATAGCGATGAATAAATTACCCCAGAAGACGCAGTAAATTTATTTAGAGCAAATTACCATAAAACAGACTAGGAGGAGACTAAAGGTCTCCTTTAAAACAGGGCTTTACAACCAGATAGTTTCACAGCCTAATTCCAATATTCAACCCTTAAAGAGAAGAGAATTGGAGTTCTTCAAACTGTTCCAGAATACAGAAAAAGGTAGCCAGAGTTCCCTTTTGTAAAACATCATATTTACACACACTTGATGGCAGATTTCCTGCTTTTCTGAACATGAGCCCCTTTTATTTCTGGGGTCAGATGTCAGGGAGGTCTCTCGATTGAGAATATGGTTTCACGGTTTCAGTGGGTGTTTAACGTACACACAATACTTTCTTTAAGCAGACCTCAACCGACAGGTAGGTCTGTGATTTGCTATCTTTTGCTATTTAACAATTGCAGAAATCAGTATCGTGAAAATGGATCATTTTGTGAATGTGTAATATCAGTGTAGAATAAAATTCTGTAAGGGTTTTGAAGGGTATATGCGTTTTTCATTTTCACTGAAATTATCTTGTCTCCATAGAGGTTGAAGCAACTTAACCTTCCAACATCAATGAGGTGGAGGCTGTCCCGGTACATTCACCCATAAAGGATTATTAATTCTTTGATGTTTAATAATCGGAGAAGCTAAAAATTCCATTGCTGCTTTAATTTGCATTTCTTGTACTATAGCTGAGGTTCTCAGCATCTTTTCATCATTAAGAATTACTGGTATTTTCTGAGAAATGTTTTTGTATCTTTTATCTTCATGATTTATAAGACCTTCTTAACATATTGATGAAATGAGCCTTATGCTTATGATATGAGTGGGAACTATTTTCCTCAAGATATAATTTTTAAAAATTATTTTTGGGGACTCCCCTGGTGGTCTAGTGGTTAAGAATCTGCCTCATAGGGCAGGAGACATAGGCCTGATCCTTGGTCAGGGACCTAATAGAAGCAGATGTTAGGAAGAGGCTGCATGAATACACAGAAAAGCTGTACAAAAAAGGTCTTAATAACCCAGATAACCACGATGGTGTGGTCACTCACCTAGATCCAGACATCCTGGAGTGCAAAGTCAAGTGGGCCTTAGGAAGGAAGCATCACTATAAACAAAGTTAGTGGGGGTGATGGGATTCCTAAAAGATGATGCTGTTAAAGTGCTGTACTCAATATGTCAGCAAATTTGGAAAACTCAGCAGTGACCACAGGACTGGAAAAGGTCAGTTTTCATTTCAATCCTGAAAAGGGACAATGCCAAAGAATGTTCAAACTCCCATACAACCGCACTCATTTCACATGCTAGCAAGGTAATGCTGAAAACACTCTAGGCTTCAGCAGTGCGTGAACCGAGAACTTCCAAATGTACGAGCTGCATTCAGAAAAGGCAGAAGAGTCAGAGATCAAATTGCCAACATTTGTTGGATCACAGAGAAAGCAAGGGAATTCCAGAAAAACATCTATTTCTGTTTCATTGACTATGCAAAAGCCTTTGATAAAATGGATCACAACAAACTGGAAAATTCTCAAAGAGATGAGACTATCAGACCACCTTATCTGTCTCTTGAGAAACCTATATACAGGTCAAGAAGCAACAGTTAGAACTGTACATGGAACAACTGACTGATTCAGAATTGGGAATGGAGTATGACAAGGCTGTATATTGTCACCCTGCTTATTTAACTTATATGCAAAGTACATCATGTGAAATGCTGAGCTGGCTGGATCATAAGCTGAAATCAAGATTGCTGGAAGAAAGAGCAACCACAGAGACACAGATGATACCACTCTCATGGCAGAAAACGAAGGAGAACTAAAGAGCCTCTTGATGCGGGTGAAAGAGGAGCGTGAAAAAAACTGGCTTAAAACTCAACATTCTAAAAACAAAGATCATGGCATCTGGTCCCATCACTTCATGGCAAACAGGAGAAAAAGTGGAAGCAGTGACAGACTTTATTTTCTTGGGCTCCAGAATCATGGTGGATGGTGACTGCAGCCTTGAAATAAAAAGACACTTGCTCCTTGGAGGGAAAGCTATGACTGACATAGACAGCAAGTTAAAAAGCAGAGACATCACTTTGCTGACAAAGGTCTGTATAGTCAAAGCTACAGTTTTCCCAGGAGTCATGTATGGATGTGAGAGTTGGACCGTAAGAAAGGCTGAGCACCAAAGACTTGATGCTTTCAAATTGTGTTGGAGAAGACTTTTGAGAATCTCTTGGACTGCAAGGAGACCAAACCAGTCCCATCCTAAAGGAAATCAACCCTGAATATTCACTGGAAGGACTGATGCTGAAGCTGAAAATCCGGTACTTTGGCCACCTGATGCGAAGAGCTGACACAATGGAAAAAACCCTGATGCTGGGAAAGA
The DNA here is from genome assembly GCA_006410515.1 of Procapra przewalskii. Taxonomy (NCBI): domain Eukaryota; kingdom Metazoa; phylum Chordata; class Mammalia; order Artiodactyla; family Bovidae; genus Procapra; species Procapra przewalskii. The sequence goes on from SJYF01001076.1 coordinate 18,618, forward strand.
CTGAAGGCAAAAGAAGAAGGGGGCAGCAGAGGATGGGATGGTTGGATGGCATCACTGACTCAATGGACATGAATTTGAGTAAAGTCCAGGGAAGAGTGAAGGACAGGGGGGCTGGTGTGCTGCGGTTCATGAGGTTGCAAAGAGTCAGACGTGATTTAGCGGCTGAACAGCAACAGAGAACTTAGATCCCAACGTGGAGGAGCAACTAAGCTTGCGGGCTGCAGCCGCTGAGCCCGTGGGCGCAGCTGAGGCCTGAGATAGTCAGATAAACATTCTTTAATTACTTTTGGTATTTTTTCTAAGACAAGGATATTTTCTATATTTTTTCATTAAAGTGTAACTGACACACAACGAACTGCACGTTTAATGTATACAATGTAGTAACTTTTGACATACGATGAAACCACTGCCATAATCAACGTGTTGAACACACTCACCCTCCAGAAGCTGCCTTGTACCCTCCTCCTCCCAACAAGGGCCCCATTCCCCTCAGTGCATCCCAGAGTAACCGTGGATCTTTTTGTCATACTAGCTGCCTGGATTTTCAAGAGTTTCATACAAATGTAAGACAGTATGTGCTCTTTTCTGGCTGCTTTTACTCATCATCATTATCTCGATGCTCGTGTAGGCTGCTGCTTCCTATATTTGAGTAGGATTCCACGGTATGGATATTCTAAAACTTAAATTATCCAAATGCTGATGGGCTCTGCGGTGTTTTCCATTTTTCATAAAACAGCTCTGAACACTCAATGTATAAGTGCCGGTTTGTGTATCTGCTGATAATTCTCCTGGGCAAACACCTAGGAATAGAATGCCTGGATAACATGACTGGCCTGTATCTCACATTTTGGGAAATGGCCAAACTGCCTTCCAAAGCAGCTACACCATTTTACATCTCACCAGGAGAGTATAAGAGTTCCACCTCTCTACCAACACTTGGTATGGTCAGTCTTCTTAATTTAGCCAATATAGTAAGTATCTCATTGTGGTTTTAATTTGCATTTCCCTAATAGTTGTTCAGATGGTAAAAAAAATCTGCCTGCAATGCGGGAGATCTGGGTTTGATCCCTGGGTCGGGAAGATCCTCTGGAGGAGGAAATGGGTACCCACTCCAACACTCTTGCCAGGAGAATTCCATGGACAGAGGAGCCTGGCGGACTACAGTCCATGAGGGTTGCAAGCGTCAAATAGGACTGAGTGACTAACAATTTCGCTTTCAATAATTTAACGGGGGCTTCCCAGGTGGCGCTAGTGGTAAAGAATCTGCCTGCCGATGCAGGAGACACAAGAGAGGCAGGTTTGATCTCTGGGTTGGGAAGATCCCCTGTAGAAGGAAATGGCAACCTGCTCCAGTGTTCTTGGGCTTCTCTGGGGGTTCAGGTGATAAAGAGTCCTCCTGCAATGCAGGAGATCTGGGCTCCATCCCCGGGTCAGGAAGATCCCCTGGAGGAGGGCATGGCAACCCACTCCAGTATTCTTGCCTGGAGAATCCCACGGACAGAGGAGCCTGGTGGGCTACAGTCTGTGGCATCACAGAGTCAGACATGAGTGTGTGACTAACAGCCAGTATTCTTGCCTGGGAAATCCCACAGACAGAGGAGCTGGGCAGTCCGTAGGGTCTCAAAGAGTCAGATACCTCTCAACGACAGCGCACTAATGATGCTGAGCATCTTCTTATATGCTTGCCTACAAATCTTCTTTGATGAAGTCTCTATTCAACGCTTTGCCCATTTCAATTTTTTGTCACTATATAGTCATAGGGCTTCCCTGAAGGCTCAGCTGGTAAAGATTCCGCCTGCAATGCAGGAGACGCCGGTTTGATTCCTGGGTCGGGAAGATCCCCTGGAGAAGGGATAGGCTACCCACTCCAGTTTTCTTGGGCTTTCCTTGTGACTCAGCTGGTAAAGAATCCATCTGCAATGTGGGAGACCTGGGTTTGATCCCTGGGTGGGGAAGATCCCCCGGAGAAGGGAAAGGCTGCCCCCTCCAGTATCCTGACCTGGAGAATCCCGTGGACTGTATAGCCCGTGGGGTCCCAAAGAGTCGGGCACGAGTGAGCAGCTTGCACTTTCACTCCATACAGTCATGAGTGTCCCGCGCATATTTTGGAGGCAAGGCCTTTAATAGACGTACGGTTTGAAAACGCTTCCTCCCAATTTCCGGTGTGTCTTTCCATTCTCTTAGTAGCGTCTCTCAAAGAAAGGCTGTAATTTTGTTAAGTTCAATCCATTTGTTCCAGGGCCTGGCTTTTGCTTTTGGTGTCATGTCTAAGAAATCTTTAGCTCAGAGTCACAAAGATGGTTTTCCCTATGTTTTCTTCTATGTTTTTAGACCTTACATTTAGGTCTATGACAAACGGTGAGTTAATTTTTATATATGAGATGAGATGTAGACCCAGGTTCATTTTTTTGATAGATGCATAGCCTGTTGTTCTGACCTTGTTTGTTGGAATGACTATCCTTTCTCCACCAAACTGCCCTTGTATCTTGGTCAAAATTCAGCTGTCCGAATGTGCCTCGGCTGCTCTGCTGGCCTGTCTGCTTGTCTTGATGCTGGCACCCTGCTGGTGTGCCCCAGCTTTCTTCATTTTCAAAGCTGTTTCTATTTCTAGGTCACATGCAATGCATTTCCGTAAGAGTTTCAGAATCAGTTTTGTTAATTTCTGTAAAACTTACCATGAGTTTGGAACTCTTGCCTAGTTTTTAATTTTCCAGAAAATGCTGTCTAGAATTGACTTTATTTTTTCTTAAATGTTTGGCAAGATTCAGCAGTAAAGCCACGCGGTCCTGGAGGATGTCTGGGGGATGCTTTGAACTATAACTCTGATTCTATCAGCAGGCAGAGAACTCTTTGGGTTCTGTGTCTTGAGTAGTTAACGTCTTTCCAGACATTTTCCCATGGCATCTGAGTTGGAATTTAAAGACCGGTCCCTTATGATCCTTCTTACATCTGTAGGATCTGGAATCTTGCAGTCCTGACACTTCATGTATTCTCTCTTTTGCTCCAGATATTTCTGGGTAAAGGGTTATCAACTGTATTGCTCTTCTTTTTAAGAACTCATATCTTTGTTTCATTATACATGCATTTTTGTTTTTGCGTGTTCCATGTCATTTGTTTTTGCTCTGAGCTTTATCGTCTTCTGGTTTCTGCTCATTTGGGGTTGAGTTTGTTCTTCTGGTTTCTCGTGGCAGGAGCTGAGGCTGGCTGGGCCCTGCTCTTCTCTAGCTGACGTGTTGGTGCTGCCCTTAACAGAACCTCCGTACTTTGATACGCTGTACTTTTTTTTTTCATCAAGTTGAAAATATTTTCTAGTTTTTCATTTGGATTTCTTCTCTGGCCCTGTGCTATTTGAAGCATGTTATTTAGGTTCCAAATATGTGCGGGTCTTCCAGAGCTCTTCTTATTACTGATTTTCCATTGAACTCTACTGTGGTCAGAGGACATACTGTATATATCACTTGAATCATTTAAAATGGATTGGGACTTGCTCTGTGGTTCAGAACCGGGTTCTGTCTCGGTGGGTGTTCTATGTACCCTCGGAAACGCCACGTGCTGCGCTCCCGCCAGAGGGCTGTTCTGCAAGTGGTCACTGGGTCCTCTTGGTTGAAAGGATTGTTCTGGGCTACACCCGATGGCTCAGCTTAAAGAATCCTCGGGCGATGCAGGAGGCGCAGGGAGCACGGGTTCAATCCCTGGGTCGGGAAGATCCCCTCAGTGAGGAAACGGCAACCCACTCCAGCATTCTTGCCTGAAAAATCCCATGGACAGAGGAGCCTGGTGGGCTGCGGTCCACGGGGCTGCAAAGAGCTGGGCGTGACTGCGGGCACACGCGTTTATCCTTACTGCTCTCCCGCCTGTTTTGTCACCTTCTGAGTCAGCTGTATTAGAATCTCCAGCTCCACTCCTGGATTGGTTTCTTTCACCGTCTATATGTCATTCATTGTCTTCTCCCTTTTGGCTACTGGACTTAAAGTCATATTTAGATGCATTGTATGACTGTATGAACCAGTAGTCATCTTTAAGTACTTTCTAGATTACAGGATCTGATACAGAGTGTTTTTGTTCTTATTTTTCCAAATATTCTCTAACTGAGGACTTTACTTCTTCTTTGTCAGGGTTTAAAAGCCAGCAACGCCACAAACTGAAACAGTAAAACGCTGAATCCAGTTCCAGCAAAATCAGAAACACGTCAGGGAATCCTTGCCCACTGTATTTCCAAGTCACACTGCAGACCCTTCCGAAGACGGAACATCGGGAACACGAAACCACGGGCATGCACATGTGAGTGGACAGAGCGAAAAGTCCCTTCTACAAGAATTTAAAGCAATACTTGGTAATGATCGTATCAGAAGCGATAGAAGTAAGAACGATACTGGACAGTGTCAGCGCAACACGTGTGTCTGTTCTTTCCGAGTGAGGAGACAGGACGTTTGTCCAGGGCTCAGCAGTTGCTGCCTGGGCGCTGAGACGACCAGGGCTGGCGTCTCTTCACTGTTCTCTTGCGCATGTCTCAGGCTGACAAGGAGCATCTGCCACATTTTTAATCAGAAAAAAAAGAAGGAAACTCTTGAAGTTTGGGAGTGGACAGCTTTTGGTCATGAAGAGGTGGGCAGCAGTGAGATGACCCTTGGGCAAAGGGGTCCTGGTGGAAAAGCCTGGCCGTGGTGCAGACAGGATGCCGCCCAGGGGGCAAGGCAGGCAGATGCACCAGGGCCAGGCTCTCGCAAGACACCCAGGGCACCTGGGTGGCAGCCCGAGGGGCCAGGGGTCCCAGGGCGCCGAGTGGGCCTCAGGCAAGTGCCCTTGATAAGCTGCTCACTGGCTGCACAGGGCAGACCGCAGAGGGGCAGCAGTGAGGAAGAGAATGCGAGCCCATCTTGGTGAAGCCCTGGGGCTGAGAGGAGGAGCCAGGCGTAAGTAGATCGGAAGAGGACCAACGAGAAGGCTCTGGCCCAGGAGGTGAGGACATGCCCGCAGGGCCCATCCGGACCCCCACGCCTACTGGAGGGGTCACAGGCCCATCCGGACCCCCACACCTACTGGAGGGGTCACAGGCCCATCCGGACCCCCACGCCTACTGGAGGGGTCACAGGTCCCGGCCTGCAAGACCTCATGGGACCACTTCCCTGTGATCCTGGGGCTGCGTGAGTGAAGTGTGGTGACTGGAGCCAGGGGAATGCCACACCCTCCGACCAGGCCAGGCAGGTGGACACCAGGAGGGCACCTGGAACCCATTCAGTCCTGAACACGGCAGCTTAGACCCAGGTGAGAACAAGGCGGCATGGGGGCCAGGTGCTGTAGAAGCAGAACCCTGTTCTCACAGCCATGCTGGTCCCCAGGCCACCAGCTTCAGGGAAACCAGAGGCTTGCTACCAACACACACCCCTGGCCTGCGCATAGCACTGTGACTCGGTATCTGAGGCGTGGGTCTCCAAGTCTGTGTTAAAAGTAGAATTCAAGGGATCCACAGGGAAGTCCCAACCTGGAGCATCCCCTCCCAGCCTCCGCCAACAGGGACACCCCGCCTCTCTCATCGGGAGCAGCTCTGTCCGTCACCAAGGGGAGGACTTCCGCTTAGTCCTGGGACAGAGCAAACTCCCTGCGGGCCCCACGGAGCTCGCGTGGCTCCGGGGACGCGTCCTCCCAGTGGAGAGGGCAAGCAGGCGGTACTGGCTCTGACCCACAGGCTGCCTGGACTGCCCACCTGAGCAGCCCCGGTGTGGACCATGCAGCCCCCCGGAGGGAAGAGGCCGCACCCGAAACCATATGAGGCAGGAACTGGCAGGTGAGGCTCCACATGGAAAAGAGGAGCCAAGAGCCAAAGGGCGGACGTGGACAAAGCACCTCAAAGCCCGGGCAAACGCTCGCGCTGGCCAGCAGGCGGGAGAACAGCCATCTGCCGCAGCTGTCTTCCTAGAGTGTGAGCGGTGCGCGAGCTCAGACTTGCTCTTACAGGGCCCACGACACAGGTTGTCTGGGAAACCCCACACCTATACACCAACCGCACACAGGTCCTGCTGTGGCTCACAGGGTCACCTCTCCAGAGCAGTGTCCCCTTAACCAGAGTCCAGAGGAACCCACCAATACAAAACGTCCACAGTTGCCACCTCAGCCCACAGCCCCACGAGCAGGCGAGCATCAGAGAGGCCTCTGCGAACAGAGGAGACTCTTCCATGAGCGCAGCTGATGATGTTCCAGGACTGACAGGGTGGGATCAGCACATGCAAGGGGCTCAAAGCAGTGACGTCACACACGAGGAAGATACAGGATGCTAAGACCAAGCAGATGAGACCCTCACACGAGGACACACGGGAGAGAACCAGGTGGAAACTGAGACGCGGGTGAGGAGCTGGGAGACCAGACAGCGGCCACTGAGGGCACAGAGACAGCCAGCAGCAGAGACGGCGAGGAGCGCTGCCCGGGAGGTCGAGCAGACTCTTCCAGGAGAGACCAGGGCAGTCAGGGCAGGCGGCAGTCTGTGCCCCTGCCGATCTTCCCCTCAATGAAAGACGCAAACCCTCAGAATCAGGGGTCACAGCACCTCATCGTGAAACTACAGAACACCAAAGTCAAAGAGAAGGGGTTCAAGGTCATCAGAAGAGAGCATGGGTCGCCTACAGAAGATGGTCAGCTCAAGAGGGCACACCAGCTGGGAGCTGGCGGTGGACATCCAGCCTGTGCAGAGAAAATGCAGATCTCTAATATCCTACAGCAGAGAAGAACATGACAAAGAGAATATATATGTTAGTTACACATATATGTATGTTTAACTGACTCTTCTTGTTGTATGTCTGGTACATTTACATCAACTATATTTCAACTTAAAATTTTTTTAAAAAATTAAAGAAAATACAGATCTCAACCTGTATTGTTCTAGCAAGCTGGACCATGGTTCAAGAGCAAAAGTAAAATACAGAAATCTCAGACAAGCAGAAACCGAGTGGGCCATCGACAGACGGTCCTGGAAGAGAGCACTGGCTTCAGGAAGAAGGAAATTAAACCCCAACTGAGACATAGAAAACTGGTCAGTCTGTCAGCAAATACGAGCCTCCACTGTCAACAAAGAGCCGCTAATGCCGAGGACAGTCTACAAATCAAAACGCAAACACGGCGCAGCAGGCCACAGAGCAGGAGGGCGCTGGCGTGAGAACCCGTCCCCTCCGCCGCTCACTACTCAGGGAGGTGGAGGCGCAGGAGGCGGGCAGCCAGGCCGTGGTCAGTACTGGGCGGGGCTCACACGGCCTCCACGCACGGGAAGGCCAGAGGCTGGACTCAGCGGCGGGGAGACGGCGAGAGCGGGAGCCGAAACCCCTGGAGCAGGCAAGGCCTCTGTGCGTCACTGCGGTCCTTCCACGGAGCGGCCACGTGGGCTCCCGCCCTTCATTCTCTGAAATTCTGTCTGAAGTCTTTGTGATGCCCCCAACTCCACCGATACCCAGGGAACCCCCGAGGCTGCAGGTCCCCCCTCCAGCTGGTTTCTGTCTCCTCTTCCCCTCCCTACACCATGACACTGCACGCTCCCAGCTGACCTGCCACCAAGTCCTGCCCGTGGGTCCTGACCAAGTCCTGCTCACTGCTCCACGGGTGCCACCCCAGGAAATCCCACAGGGCATGGGGCTGAGTGTGGCCGCTCCTGCTCCATGGCCTTCTGCCATCTGGCCCGCCCAGCGCCTGCTGGTTCCCGTCATGACTCAGGCCCGGGGCCACCAGCCTGGTCAAGGTCACAGATGGGAAGAGCCCTCACACGTGTGGGAGCCCCGCAGGAAGGAGGCGGGGGAACCGTGGGAAGCCGCGTCCAGGTCACCGTGGAGAGGACCAGCGCCTGAACACCTCTGTCCAAGATGGTCCTGCTGCTTGCCAGGCCCTTCCTGGCCCTGCAAACGGGGCCACCTCCCAGGGATTAGGGCAGACTCAACAGGGCTCTGGGACCCACAGAGAGGCCGTGCCCAGGACCCGGGGTCCCAGAGCCACAGGACAGAGCCCGAGCAGCTCCCAGCCAGACACAGAGAGCCCTGCTGCGGCAGGGAGAGGCGCGCGCGCGCGGGGGCACTCTCTGTGGGCGGCGCGGCAGGCAGGTAATGCCCCGGGTGGGAGGGTGCTGTGGGCAGGGCTGGGGGTGTGTGCTGCGGGCAGGTGCTGCGTGTGGAGCGGAGATGTTCAAGTCGGGGTCCAGCGTGGAAATGGAGTGCAGCTTAGCAGGTGGTGCCCAGTGTTGGGAGTGGGGCTGTGGGCCTGTCCCTGCGACAGCGTCTACCCCAACCCAGGGCTCCCCAGAACCGCCGGGCGGGTGCGTCAGGGACCCCTCGGGCAGGGGCATTCTGTGTCCCCGGGGCCCAGCTGACAGCTCAGGCTCTAGAAATCTGGCGGCTCTGGGCTGCGCAGACTTATCTTGTTGGCGGGGAAGGAGAAAGCCCTCCTTGCGAGGCCATTCCACAGAAAGCGCCTGACTCCCGGCCCTGGTCCCTCATTAACATTCCGCAGGCAGCACAGAGGACTCCACAACACCGCATGGGCTGAATGGACGCGGCGTTTCGGGGGCTCTGTGTTCAGCCAACAGCGAGCGTGGCTCCGCCCTGTGCCGACCTGAGCATTAGCATTCGCAGAAAGCCCCCATCTGCATGGCAACAATGGTCCTGCCCCAAATCCGGATGGCGGGCACAATCGTCCTTTGTGCCCATGGCAGTGGGCAGGCGGGTGGCGCATCCCAGGGGCCCGACGGTATGTGAGGAGACCCCGGGCATCCAGGCTGGGTCTTGCACACCCAGCTTCCCAAAGAGGACACCCACAGACAGCCTCAGGAGCGCCGAGGGGCCGTGGCTCCTCCCAGAGCACCCCCCGCCCTCTACAGGCTGTGCCCAGACATGGAGGACGCGTCACGGGTTAGCCATCCACAAACCCGGTGGATGGGGCGCCAGGCACCCACCAGCACCACACGGGCTCGGCCCCCTCGGCCACACTTGAGACAGCGGCACTGGCCTCAGCCCCTGACACACTGGCGCATCCAGGTGCCAGCTGGAACCCTGGGGGCTCCGGGAAGGGGGAGAGGCGGACACGGAGGAGACAGACAGCAGGGGTGCAGAGCTGAGCCGGGGCCAGCCATGGGCACACAGGCTGGCTTAGGACCCTCAGCCCCACTCCCCGAGGGACAGGGGTCCATGTAAACCAATGGCCCCTCCTCTCTGCCAGGCCTGGGCGCCAGGCGTATAGCACGGCCAAGGCAGGGCCTGGCTCCCAGAAACCCAGAGCCCAGGGCAGAACAGGGCCAGACTTCCATGAGCGACTTCCACCAGCGCCTGATGGAGCAGGCGTGGCAGTGCCAGCTGTCCCCAGGACAAGAGCGACCGGCCGGGGACGCGAGGCCGCCCCGACCCCCCAGGCCCCCGCAGCCCTGCTCAGAGCTGAGGGAGGGCCTGCCCCCACCCTGACCGCGAGCGGGGGCTCCTCACCAGCGCTGTCGTAGCTGTCTACCGAGATGGGCTCGGGCCTGCGGGCCTCCGACACGGGGTCGCAGGTGATGTGGGGGACCGCCAGCACTTTCTCGCCTGGGCTCACACCGTTGTCCTTGTCAAGTTTGAACTTTTTCTTCTTTACCTAGAAAACCAGACGACAGGAAGTGGTCAGGTTCTGGGCGTCCCCTGCCGGGGCCCTCTGCTGACCCCCAACCACTGGTGGCAACACCCACGGGGCACCTGCCAGGGCCGGGCCCCGGGACGCTCGCGCACTGGCAGGGGGTGCCGCAGCGTGGGTGCTGCCAGCGGCCCCCTGGGGGCGCACAGCCTTGGGGGCAGGCGGACAGAAACCAGCAAACAGCAAGCAGACAGGAACACCCCAGGGCAGGGGACAATGCGGGCTGTGGCCGGCGGGGCTGAGAGCATGGGGCAGTGGGGTGCATAGGCTGAGGGCCAGCGGATGCGCCTGAGGTGGTGACTGGGAGGAAGTGAGCGAGTCGGCCACGCTGGGGTCTGGGAGAAGTGCTGGCAGAGGAAACGGCGGGTGCAGAGGCTTCGCAGGCAGCCAGCGCCTGGGACACCGCGCCTCTCCAGGGCGGTGTGGGTGCGGGCCGGAGGGAGGCTGCTGCTGGGCCGGTTGCCCTGTGCTCTCGGGACTCACGCCCGAGCCTGCCTCAGCTCCCTTATACCGAGACCCCCAAGGCCCTCTTCTCTGAGCCAGGCAGCCACGGCCACCCTGCCGCTCACCTGCCTGGCACAGAGAGCCCAACACCCGGGCCCTGTGGAGAGCGCCCCACCGGCAGGGCTGGCCAGGACCCAGCCGGGCCTCTCCCCGTCATGCTTCCTCTGGACCTGCCCAGCGCTGGCCTCAGTGAGGCCAGTCCCGAGGCCAGACCTGGGCCACCCGGATGGTGGGAGCCCAGCATGGAGCACACTGCCAGCGCCCACAACGACGCAGCTGCACTGGACTGCAGGGTCAGGGAGAAATCCTGACCGTGACGTGGCCTCCCCCCAACTGCAACACGGCGGTTACCATGGCGGACTTCTTGGGCTTGGGGCTGGGGGACAGTAGGGCGTGGTTCCGGGACGGCTTCCGGACGTAGATCTTCCAGGTGGAGGAATCTGGGTTCTCCGCTGCGTAGCACCGCCAGGCTGTCTGAAACC
>SJYF01001076.1:29248-41772 GCA_006410515.1 Procapra przewalskii
GGAGCGGCAGCCGTTACCCGCAGGCCCACGCGACCTGCAGGCACACTGCGTGCTGGCCCCCCCCTGCTGGCTGGGCCTCAGGGCCTCTTGCCCATCTGCCCCTTCCCAAGGCTCGGGGTCCACCCCCACCTCCCCAGGTGGTGCACACGCTCAGGCAGCACAAAGCCTGTGGACCCCAGTCACTCTGTGCCCACCCCCAGAGACACTGTGGTGGGGCGCTCACAGAGAGCGCCAAGGGGCAGGGCCTCGGGCCGGCAGAGGCAGGACTGAGTGTCCAGGAGGCAGTGCCACACCCCCAGGAACCCCCAGTCTCTGGGAACCTCCAGACGGCGTGTGGGTGAAGGTCTCAGGCCTAGAGACACCCCGGCAGCTGCCACATGGGGTGACCTGGAGGAAGGGGAGGATGTTGGGGATGAGCAGGGTGGCCAGGAGCTCGTAGGAGGACGCACCCTGATGGCCTCGGCGCTGCTGGCTGTGGGAGGCAGGGAGACGTGGTAGGGCCACGCTCCTGGGCGGTGACGCCCCCGCGACCGGAGCCGGGCGCCATGCCCCGGCCCCCCAGGCAGGGGTGGGCTTCCAGCTGCCCCTCATTCCCCTCCAGGCCTCTCCCGTCTCCTGGGAGGCGAGCTCGAGGCTGCACACCCACCGCGCGGGGAGCCCACTACCCCGCCCCGCAGGCAGGCCATTTGCTGCCTGATTTACAGTTTCCCTGAGAGAGGCTGTGGGGCCAGAAAACCAGCTGTGGGGCCCGAGGGCCGCTGCCTCCACTTCCTTCCTGTCCAGGGTTAGCGTCCGGCCCCAGACGGTGCTTCCAGACAGGCCCCAGAGGGACAGGACAGAGGCCCCCGCTGAGCTGAGCTGCCGCCCCGGGGGCCCTTCAGCTCTGGGGGCCCAGGCCGCCCCGGTGGGCACAGCGGCCCGCGTCCAGGCTGACATGAGACGACGGCCCTGCTCCCGGCCCCTGCCCGGCCCCGCCGCCCACAGCCCCAGGCCCGCTCCTGCTGCTCCCAGGCTCTGGGTGGACCCTCGGGACACCACAGTCTGCCAGTGGCCCCTGTGCCCAGGCTTCACTGGCACTGAGAGGCCTGGCCCAAGCTCCAGGCTGTTCTTGGAGCCCACGTCCAGGGGCTCAGGGCCGCCTGCCTCTGGGACCTGCCTCTCCCCACTCCTGTCGGGCTTGCAGTCTCGTCACAGAAGCCTGAGGTGGGGGGGACATGGGGCCTCGGGGCAGTTGCAGCCCCCGCCCCACCCCAAAGGCCCGGCGCTCTGAGCCCTGGCCCCGTAGGGACGCGGGCCTCTGGGAGGTAAATGTAGGTCCAGAGAGTGGCCTGCGCTCTTGGGTTACCCGGGAGGACCGAGCCCCGTGGGTGCTGCACAGGCAGGCCCTGACCCCCTGGGGAAGGCCACCTACTGATTCCCGCCTCCCTCCCAGACCTGCCCCCACGCAGACGAGGCTGTGGACAGACACTCGGGGCCACTGCAGCCAGAGGCCACGGTCCAGAGGAGCGGGCACAGCAGGAGTGGCCAGGCGCCTCCCCGTCCCCGAGCCTGGCCCACAGGACCCCCCAGCACCGTGCCTCCCACCAGCCGGCTGGCATCATCCCACAGCTCCCGGGACCGGGGTTACACTGGGCAGGCGAGTCCGTGCCGAGGCCCGCCGCCCTTCCGCCCTTCAGAGGGTCCATGGGAGAGGGTCCAGCTGCACTGGGGGCCGAGGGCCAAGCTCGGTTCCCCAAGCAGACACGTGCGTGTTCCCCTGCCCTCGCCCCTGCCCGGCGGGCCGTCACCAGACTGCTGTGGCTGTGGGGGAGGCCGTCACCTGGATGAGCGAGGCTGCCGCTGGGATCTGCCGGTTGAAGTGCTTCTGCCTCTGCTTCTGCTGGACCTTCAGGGCAAAGCCGGAGCCGAGAATCCCCTGGAAAGACAGGAGGAAGGCTCATGCCCTGCAGACGCGGGNNNNCGCGGGAGTGGGAGGCAGGCAAGCTGGGTGCCCTGGGCCCCGCTCCGTGCTGCGGGCCCCGCAGACCAGGTCGGTGCCTCAGGAGCACCCGCGCCTGGCGAGCAAGCGGGGGGTCTGAGTGGGCCACCTCTGGGTGTCTGCTCACAGGGTGGCCCCCACCCCAACCAGCCCCCAGAGCCCAGAGGAAGCGGAGGGGCCGTGGTGACGCCCCGACAACCCAAAGCACGCCTACCGCCGGGAGCGCAAAAAAGGAGATGGCGAAGACGGAGAAGCAGGAGGCGATGGTCTTCCCCACCCACGTCTGCGGCACCTTGTCCCCGTAGCCGATGGTGGTGACTGTGACCTGCGGGCGGGGGGACAGCAGGCGGCGGTCAGCCCCAGGACCTGAAGGCGGGCGCCCGTCCAGCCGGAAGCCCCTCCACCCAAGACCTGCTGCGTGCAAACCGAGGCCAGGGAGAGCGCCCTGCGCCGGCGGGCTGGGCAGCTCAGAGGCCAGAGCCCCAGCCCACAGGGTCTGGAGCCCAGACCTAAAGGCTGCACAGGAAAGTCCACGGCGTGTGCACGGGAGCTCGGCCTCCCTGCACCACCCCCGCCCCGTGCCGAGGAGCCCACCCAGGAGGCCAGGAGCCCCCGACCCCGAGGCCCACCCTCCACAGAGAGCCTGGCCACAGAGGGCACGCTGCTTCCAGACGCCAGCCTGGCACCAGATGCCCTTTTTCTGGGGAGAACCAGATGAGCCGTCTTCTCCATGGGGGTGGGGGGCTGTCCATCCAAGGCATGTGCCGGGACAGCGGGGTGGGGGCCGCCGCCCCTCTCACCCCCCATCCCGCTTCAGGCTCGCCTGCTGCTGGCATCTGAGGCTGGCTCCCGGGGCCTCGGGACTCACCCTGGCTGTGCCTGCCGGCGCCAGAGCCTGGGCCGTGGGCTGCCTTCTTGGTTTTTGAGGAGTCAGCTCTGAGCCTGGCAAGGAGACCCACGATGCCCAGAGTCTCAGCTTGTCCCGTCAGCACACGCACCGAGCGCTGTGATGGGTGGCTGGGCCTCCCCTAAGTCAGGCCCCCAGAGCCAGGCCGCTCCGTGAGCTCTGCAGAAGGGTCCGCGTGTGTCCACGCAGACAGAGACCAGCATAGTCGTCCACATGGAGACTGGTACACGCAACGGCTCGGAAGCCCAGGGCAGAGGCGAGAGGCCCCAGGAAGCAAGAGTGACCGAGAGTCTGGGCTCGGGGGTTGGGTGAGGACCGTGGTGTGGGAGGCCAGGTGTCCCCCACCCCCTGGTGCAGGGCACGATCTGGGCTCCTCAGACCCTGTCACAGACCTCCTTTGTCAAGTTAACGACATCCTTCCAGCTCTCGGAGGAAACGGCCCATCCCCGCAGAGCTGTTTGTTTTTCCTGAATTCACAGACACAAGCAGCTCAGGAATGGGCTGTTTACGGCCTGTGTGCTCGCCCCCGACGGCAGGCGATCTGGAATGCCGAACTGCACGTCCCCCCGGCACAGACCCGGGGAGGCGCCTCGGCCGGGGTCTCTCCTCTGGGACTGGAGACTCCAGGGGGCTGCCCGTCCCCCCAAAACCCCGCACAGTGCCACGCCACTCCCTCTTTTCTAAAGCCGCCTCCCGGACGCCAGCGGGCTGTGGGGGAAGCAGGAGGCCCAGCCCAGGAGCCCGGCTTCAGCGGGGATGTGGTCAGCCTGCTGCCACCCACAAGCCATGGCCATTCGTCCAGGGCGGGAAGGGGCGGCCAGGAGTGGGGGCAAGGACAGAAGTGGGCCCGCGGTGCTCGTGCCGAGGGGTGCAGCGTGGTCTGGCCAACGTGCAGCAGCACCGTGAGCTCCGGGCCATCTGACGGGGTCTCGCCACTGCTGGACGAGCGGGCTGGCACCGAACAAGGGGTGTACGTCCCCAGCTTCTCGCTGTGGTCCCGGGGTGGTGGGGGGGGGCAGAGGACAAACCCAAGGCTAGAGGCTGCTGCGCTGGGGGGTCCAGGCCTCGCCCAGCCTCAGGGAGGAGGCTGGAAAGATGGAACCGGGGAGAGAGCGGCCCTCGGGGAGGAGAGGTGCAGAGAGAGAGGGGCCGGCGGAACGGGGGGACCGTCTCAGAGCGGCAAAAGGTGGGCGCAGTGGACCCCGGGCCCAGTACCGGTCACTGTGGGGCTGCCCCCAGAGACCCCGACCCGGCTTGGCGGGATGGCGGCCAGCATGTGAGGAGCCCACCCAGCCAGGCTTGCAAACGTGGAGTAAAAACAAAAGCAAACCCATAGCCCCAAACAAGCCTGCTTCCCTTCTGATGGAAATCATAAATAAACGTACCGAAACCTACGCAGACCCAGGGCTCCTCATCACCGAGCACCCCTTCTCCCTCCCGGAAACCAGCCTGTGATCACCACGGCCGAGGAGGCCCAGGGGTCGGGGCGCCGTGGGGCCAGCACTGCAGAGGTGGGGGCAGGGCCTCTCTTCCTCCTTTGGGGGCACAAGGGAGCCCCACACAGCCCCTGGCAGGATGCCGTGGACCCTTGGGCCCTGCCCAGGCCACATCCCCGCCTCGGCAAGGCCAGGCCCACAGCCTCTCAGCAGAGGCCCCAGACTCTGCCCCGGGCACCCGGCGCAGACATCTTCTCCTCAGAGGCCCTTCCTGCCTCCCGGGGATCACGGCGCGAGGACCATAGCTGACCACGACCAACCACAGCCGTCCACAACCAAGTCTCGGAGCGTGTGTGGCCCGGGCGGCTCACCCCTGCAGGCCCCAGTGCCCCGCACACACAGGGCCCCGGGGATGTGCCGGCGGGAGAACCAGCCGGGTCAAGAGGCCCTGTCACCCAAGGGACGTCTCCGAAGCAGTGGGAAGAAGGGCTTCCTTCCTGGGATCGTGGCCTCTCAGGGAGCCGGCCCACAGAGGCAGATTGCTGCTGCCTCATTTTACAGATGGGGAAACTGAGGCGGTCACAGCTCTGCCCTGGCCCCAGGGCTGGGTGCCTGGTGTGCCCGGGGCCACCCGCACCTGCTGCCAGCCTTGAGGGGTCAGGAAGGGCCCGCACGCTTAGGGGCATAAACACACATGCACACACGACGTGTGGTCCGCGGGGAGTGGGACCCTCAGGACCAGCAAGGCTGAGGGGCGGTGGATCTCGGCGGCCACGGACACTCGAGTGTGAATCAGCTGGGGGTGGTCACTGCCTGGCATCCGGCTTGCGGGGCCGCCAGGAGAACCTTGAGCAGTAACGGCCCCTGAAATGCACAACCAGCCTTCGCTGAGCCCTCACTGGGCACCAGGGGCTCGAACTGTAAAAATCTGCCTGCGATGCAGGAGACCTGGGTTTGATCCCTGGGTCGGGAAGATCCCCTTGAGAAGGAAATGGCAACCCCCTCCAGTATTCCCGCCTGGAGAAATCCAAGGACAGAGGAGCCTGGTGGGCTATAGTTCACAGGGTCACAAAGAGTCAAGCACGATTGAGCAACTAAACCATACCCCGGACACCGCAGGCTCTCCGAGCTCTCGCTGACAGCCCTCCACCCGCTCTCGGAAGTGGGCACCCACCTTACACCCAGTGAGGCCCAGGGTCCCTCGGCAGGTCAGCGTGGCTCCACCCGAGCTCCTGGCTGGGTCACCCCACTCCTTCTGGTTTGCCTGTCTTCCTGAGGCTGACTATGCTTCTTTCACTCAAGCTGAAGCCGGAAAGTTCTTTCTCCAGATGACAAGAGCTGAACCCCACCCCAGAGGAAACCAGGCCTGAACACCACCCTCACTGGGCCTGCCGCGTCCATTTAAGAAACCATCCCAGACAGTAAGGACGGAGAGACGGACCTGCCCTGTGGACCCCTACTCATCCCGCAAAACCCAGCCGTGAAGACTCTTCTCCGGCTGAGCTCTTAGCGCCCATGGTCCCAGCCGCACACATGACCGACGACAGGTTCAGGGTGGCCCGGGGTCCTGTGGGCCCTCCCAGCAAAGCTGCAGCGCACCCCCGCCTCTGCACGGAGTCCAGGCAGCGGAGGAGCCCTGGACGCTGCGGGGGTGGGCACGGCCCACTGCTTCCTCGGCCCAGTTGCCCCAACTCCAGATGACGGCCTGACGCGGGCCCCGACACTGGGCGGTACCAACAGACCTTGCCTGTGAACATCTGGGGGGCCCTGTCCTCACCCAGCCCCCCATGCGGCCCCCAGACCTGTGGGCCTCACCCTGCCAGGACACAGTCCGGCCTGGGAAGTAGAACCTTCTGGAGCCAAGGAACTGGAGTCAGACTCAGCTTTAAACGGCGGTGGAACGCACGGCAGCTTCCACCCTTTTCCCTCCCAATTCTAAATTTAGATGCAGGGGTAAACAGAGCCTGGCAACCTCCGGATCTGAGAGACCCCCGGGCGCTAAACAGAGAAGCCCGTGTTTGCAAAAGCTGCTTTTCCCTCCACTCAAACTTTAATACAAACAAACGCATTTTGTTCCAAGGGCAGAGAAGAAAGTCTTAAATCCTCCCCGACACCTCAGCAGCCAGGCGTGGGGCGCCACACTGGGAGGGGGTGGGGAGCTCTCACCCCCGTGTCGGGCGCCCCACCCAGGGCGGGGGGAGTGGAGGCGACCCCAGCCTGGAAACCGAGGCTCAGTGAGCAGAGGGACCGACTGGTAAGCCCACCTGGGACAGTGCTGTCCGCGGCAGAAGAGCGTCCCCCAGCGTCCGTGTGCCCCTGGGCCCTCGGAACACAGGCCTGTTTGGAAAGAGGGTCTTTGTCGACGCGCCTGGGTTAATGACCTTCGGAGGAGACGGTCCTGAGCTCCTGAGTGGGCCCTGCACTCGCCGACTGGCGTCCCCACAGGAGACAGAAGGTGCAGCCACAGGCCCCGGAGTACCTGGGCCTCTGAGGCTGGGAGAGACAGGAAGGACCCTCCCGTGGAGCTTCAGGAGGCAGCCAGCCTCGATCTCGACTTCCGGTCTCCAGAGGCACAAGAGAGCACAGTTCTGGTGGCTCACCTGGCTGTGGACGCCCCGTGGGCCCCAGACAGAACCGACTGCTTCCCAGGCGCATCCACTCATCCTGCCAAGCCTGGTGCTGAGGGTGCCGGGGCCACCCCGCGGCACCTTCAGCCTCCCCAGTGGGTCCACACGTGGCCCCGGCAGGCTTCTCCCAGCCCACCCCTACCCCCAGCTCTGCAGAGGAAGCACAGGGCAGGGCCCGTCCCACGGCCCAGACACCCAACCACAGGGTCTGTCTCCCGCGTCCAGCCAGAGGAGCTGGTCTGGTGCAATGCTGTGTGCCCCTGGGGGGTAGCCTGCCTGTAGCAGGCCTTGCCATGTGTGCCAGGTCCCCAAGAGCAGCACAGCCTGCAGGCAGGCCCTGGGCCATCCATGCCTGGTGGGGAGCCTCCGGGTGCAGGCTGGGCTCACTGCCCTGGCTGCCCACGGCAATGCCACGCAGGGGGAGAGCCCCTGGCCCTGAAGCCCCCTGCGGGCGGTCCCGCTTGCATGTCCTGATTGCTCGTCCAGGACCTGCCAGGGGCACAGCCCAAACTCGAGCCCGGCCTGCTCCGCCCGCCTGAACAGCTGCAGGGGAGCCACCGCTGCAAATGGGGGTCGTCTGCCCACAGCCGGGCGGCGGGGGTGCTGAGCCCACAGGAACAATGGCCAGGCCGGGCTCGCGGCAGCCAGGCCGGGGCCGCAGCTGACGGCAAGGCCGGGGCACCGGTGCCAAGCTGGGCACAAAGGGGCCGTTTTCCCTGCTGGCGGGCGGATGTTTGCACAGGTGTGCGCGCGGGAGCAGGGCTTGCAGGGGCCAGGCCGGGGGCAGCTCCGAGGGAGAGGCCAGGAGGGCGGGCAGGCGGGGGGCCAGGGCCGGCACTGCTCACCAGCCGAGCACCCCCCCCACACACCCACATGCCTCCCACTGCGCCGTCTGGCCCCGGGGATCCTCACGGCCCCGGGTGCCATGTCCTTCTACGGGCCCTGCCTATCACTTGAAAGTGACCCCTCCCCTGCCGGAGCAGGAGACGAAGGACCCTCCCTCCAAACCTGCTGGGGGGCCAGCCACACCCCGGCCCGCAGGCAGCATCAGAGCAGGTCAGCATGTCCTCACCTTCCCAGGGTAGCCTGGCATGTTGGAAGCTTCCAGAAAAAAAATGCTGACTTGGCCAACATGAGGAGCCCCAGCCTTGGCCTCTCGGGGGTGGGGATGGAGACGCGAGCAGCTTCCTGCCCCACCTGGAGCAGCAGGGACAGGCCTCCCCCCAGAGGGTGGGGGCCCTGGGCAGAGGCCGACTCCCCCACCCCGCCACTGTTCTGGAAGGAAACAGGTCGGAGGTGGACACGGCCAGGGCCTAGCTCAGCCTGGGCCTGCGGTTCTGTGGAGCTGGCGCTGCCCCTAGGCCTCAGCCTCACCTCGTGGGTGCAGCCTGTGACCCCTTCCTCTCCCGGGCTGAGTGGGTCTGGACGTCAGCCACCCAGCCCCTGACTCAAAGGGGCTCCATCAGCCACCCTTGACCTCAGGCATCTTGTACCCGGGGCTGGCATCACGTGCTCTGCGGCTTGGGCTGCTCTGTATGCTCCCGGGCACTGGGCCCCCTGGNNCCCGGGCACTGGGCCCCCTGGGCGCTCCCGGGCACTGGGTCCAGTGCCCCCTGCAGGGGAGGGAGGGGGGCCAGGCCCAGCTGACGCCCCAGAGACGGGGCCACTCTCGTGCCTGCCCTCCACAGCCAGGGCCTGCCCAGGCCCCGGGACCCCGCCTGCGCCTCTCCCAGGCCAGGAAGCTGCTGAACACCCTGTGACTAAAGGGCAGCCTGGGACCGTCTCCCCACAAGCCCCAGGTGAAGGGTTGTCGAGGGGCGTCCTCCGCACCCTGAGGTCCCACACCAGTGACGCTGGGTTCCTGTTACAACCTGGCCCCAGGGTGGCATGGGGGGTATGCATGGCTCAGACACCCTGGCCCTGGCTGAGGCGCCCGCAGCCACCCACGGCCAGGCCAAGTGCCACCCCTGCCCCCCAGGGCAGAACCCAGGGCCCCTGCACACTGCCCCAGCCACGGCCAGCACCAGACACGCAGGCCGGGTGCCCTGTCAGAATGGGGGAGCTCGCTGCTTTCTCCCGAGGCCCCGGGCCCGGTGTGGTGGGCTCTGGCACCCACCTGACGATGAGCTCCTAAGCGCAGGGACACCAGGGGCCCTGGCGCTGAGCCTCACAGAGGCGGGCCCTGGGGTGGCAGGGGTTTCAGGGCAGGGGTGGGGGTGGACGGCACTGAAGGGCCTGGCCCAGGGCTGGGGGAGTAGCTGGCACCGCCTGCAGCCACATCCCCAGCAGGCAGCCCTCGCACATGCGCCTTCCATCCCGTCAGACTTCCCTCTGCAAAGCCAGGCTCACAGGTGGAAACGTCAAGGGCCCACGACAGCAATAGCTGGGCTCCGGGCGTCCAGTGTGGGGCCCAGCCGCCCGCCCAACAACACGCCCGTGCGCGGGCTTCACGCCCTCGGGGGGCGGGTCTCGAGGACCCAGGGCGGCACACGGCGCCCCCACCGCCTGCCTGGGCCCGGGGTGTGCAGTGATCTCACGGCACAGAGGTGCCAACTTACCACTCCCCACCACAGGGCGTCTGCGTAGCTGCCGAACTCGACCTGGCCCGACTCGTTGACGGCGTCCTTCTCGGCCAGGTACACAAAGTAGGACGAGAAGATGAGGCCCAGGAAGCCAATGTACAGGGTGGTGATGAGCTCCTGGAGGCAGACGGAGGAGGGCGGGTGGTCAGCCAGCGCCCGGGGGCGCCCGGGGGCCCTGCAGACATCACGCGTGGGGGCGGGGTCCTGCCGGTGGCCAGCTCCAACCGTTACCCAAAAGTTCCACGTTAAAAGCCAGCATGTCTGACAGGCAGGCATAAGCCTTGGAAAATAACCTAGGTTCCCCAACTTGTCGACGGCGAGGTCGGGTCTCCCCGTCCGGGAGTGAGGCCAGTGCCCTGGCCCGCCCACCCAGCTCTCTCTCCTGCAGGACCTCGGGGAGACGCAGGGGTTCAGGCTGGCCCCCACCCCGCCTTCAGGGGCTACCCAGGGTCTGCACAGGGTCAGACTTCTGGGCATCCTGATGCTTCTCCCACAGTGCCCATCCCTCTTTCCACCTCCCCAAGCGCCTCCTGTCCCAGCTTGAGGGAACGTGGGCACACCACCTGCCTGGCCAGCCTGGGACCCCGGCCCTCGGGTGGGGGGTGGGGGTGGGATGGCCCGGCTGGCTCAGGCCGAGGCTGCGCTGGGGGCCCCCATCCCCCCCGACCACACACCTGGCGGTGGATGAAGACCACAGAGCCCAGCAGCCTCCAGGTGCCGCCCTGGCGGTCGACGTGCAGCATCCGCAGGATCTGCAGGAATCGGATGCCCCTGCGGAGGACAGGCCCCTGTGGGCACCCGGCGGCCCATGCCCGCCCCGCCCGTCCACGCCACCCTCCTCCTCCCTGCGGAGGACAGGCCCCTGTGGGCGCCCGGCGGCCCCGTGCCCGCCCCGCCTGTCCACACCACCCTCCTCCTCCCTGCGGAGGACAGGCCCCTGTGGGCGCCAGGTGGCCTTGCGTCCCCGCCCCGCGCCGTGTGGCCCTCCCCCTTCCCAGGCACAGTGTCAGGGCGGGGCCGCACAGAGGAGCCAAACCCGCACGTTCCTCAATTCCCTAGGTGGCCAGACGGCCTTCTGGGGGGCAGCCCCAGGATCACCCCAGTTTACAGATCAGCAGACTGAGGCCCCCAGACCTTGGGGTCCCAGCCTGCGTCCTAGAAGCTGGTGCTTGCACCTGACTCAGTGTGGGCCCGGAGCCCAACCCCCAGCACCCATACCCTGACACCGCTGGGTCCGCAGCCCACCTACCTGATGGCCGAGGTGGCAAACACCTGCCCTTTGGAGCCCACGCAGAGGACCACCGTGGAGGCCACCACCACAATGAGGTCTGGGGGACAGAGCCACCGTCACCAGCCAGGCAGCTGGACCCCAGCACAGAGGCTGGCGGAGCCGCCATCACCAGCCAGGCGGCTGGACCCCAGCACAGAGGCTGGCGGTCAGTGGGACAGGGCCCCATGATGCGGCTGGGCCCCCATCCAGGCATGTGTCAAGGCCACCCGACGCCCCTGCCCAGCCCTGGCTCATCGGCTGCTGAGGGCAGTGAACCCTCCAGGTGTGCTGAGCGTGACCAGACCCCCCCCCCACCCTGCCCAGTCAGCAGCTTCTGGGGGCAGAAGACCTGGCGGCTATGAGGGCGCCCGGGAGGTCACCTCGCTGGCCTTGGGGTCCAGCCCTGTCACAGCTGGAGGAGGCTGGCGCTCGCTCAGGCCTCGGGGGCACTCCGCCTGGCGGTGTGTGTGAGAGGGGTCTACCTGCCCAGCCTGTGTCTGGAAACCTTGGGGTTAGGGTTAGCTTCTAGGGGGCAGACGTGACTCACCGATGATGGAAATCGGCTTCCGGGCGAAGCGCAGCCGGCCCCAGATGCCCACGTACTTGCTGCGGCAGCCGGCCGACCAGAGGCGGACCACATACTCCGTCCCGAAGAACACGACCAGGACGATCTCCTGCGGGGCAGGGTGCGTGAGCTCACTTTGCAGCCGCCCCCGGGGGCAGGTGCCACTCCAGGAGCCTCTGCTAAGACACGTGGGGGAAGCAGGCAGCCTGGGCCCCCATCTGCTGCATCGTCCACCTGGACAGGCCGGCCGCCCAAGCCCAAGTCCACCACTTCACTTGGTACCATAGAGAAAAGGTGAGACATCATGACCGAGTGGGCTTTACACCCGGAATGCAAGGTCAGTTCAACATATGATGACCAAGCAATACATCACGTGAACAGAATGGAGGGGGAAAAAAATCACATGATCTGATCACAAAAGATGCAAAAAAACCCACAAACAAACAAAAGCACTTTACACAATTCAGCACCCTTTCACGATAAAAACTGTAATCAAACTAGGCATGGAGGGAACCTGCCACTGGATAACGAAAACCATATATGAAAACCCCACAGTGAACACCGCATCCACACAGAAAGGCCGGAAGCATTTCCCCTAAGATCGGAACCAAGACAAGGGTGCCCACTCTCACCGTGTCTGTTCAACACCGGACTGAAGCCCCAGCCAGAGCTGCTAGGGAATAAATAAAAGACTTGCAAATTGGAAAGGAAGAAGTCAAATTATCTCTGTTCCCAGACAATATGATCCTAGGTATAGAAAGCCCTAAAGATTTCATGCAAAAAAACCTGTTAGATCTAATAAATGAATTCAGCAGAGTAGGATACAAAAGTGAGATTGTTCGTCACTCAGCCATGTCAGTCTTTGTGACCCCACGGACTACAGCCCACCAGACTCCTCTATCCATGGAATCCTCCAGGCAAGAATGCTGGAGCGGGTAGCCATTCCCTTCTTCAGAGGATCTTCCCAACCCAGGGATGGAACTTGGGTCTCCCTTACTGCAGGCGGGCTCTTCACCCTCTGAGCTCCCAGGGAAGCTGATCACAAAAATCTTTGCCTCTCTAAACACAAACCGTGAACAACATGGAAAGAACACTATAAGACAATTCCATTTACACTAGCAGCCAAAAAAAAAAAAAAGGACTTATGAATCAGCTAAGG
>SJYF01001076.1:60556-70938 GCA_006410515.1 Procapra przewalskii
GAGACGCAAAAAGAGCAGCGGTGGCTGGGCCCCGGGGGAGGGGGTGGATGGGGGGAGCGTGGGGGCAGCGAGCCCGCTCTGTGTGACCCGGAGCACACGTCGCCGCACATTTGTCAAAACCCACAGAGAGAAGAGCCCAGCGGGACCCCTGATGAGAGCCGTGGGCTTGAGTTAATCGCAGTCTCCAGGCGGTGAGCCCTGCTCACAGCAGCGAGGGAAGCGGGAATCCCCGGCTTTGGGCTCTGCTCTTCCATAGCTCTGTTCTTCTGTTCTTCTGCTGGTTTTATAAAGTTAATTTAAAGGACGTTTCATTGGTGTGCTCTGCCCACGGCGTCACGCTGTCTCCCGGCGTTCTCTGCATCTGTGGTGTGGCCAGGGGCCTGGGACGGCTACCCTCGGGCCACTACGGACCCACTCGCCAAACCAGGCCTGTCCCCACCCCCGCAGGCCTGAGCCCCCTGCATCCCTCCCACAAAGTGGCCCTGGGCTCTCCCTGCCCGACAAACGGCAGTGTGGGTTCAGGCTCACACTGGGTGGCTGGTGGCGGGAACCGAGGCCCGCGATCGGTGGTAGAGGAGGGCTGAGCAGGACGGGGGGCCGGCCACGCATCCTGCCAGAGGAGGGGCCGCAGCAGGCAGACCACCTCTCGGCCCCATCACAGGCACCGCGGGGCAGGAGAGCCCGCCCTGGCGCTGGGCAGACACACGCAGGCCTCCAGGAGCACGCAGCCCTGCACGCAAACTGGCATGGAGGCCTCCAGAGACAGACCTGCCGTGGCCAGCGCACTCGGCGGTGCTGGGCTCCCAAACTGCCCACTGCAGGCAGGACCTGGCATCAGCTGAAGGCTTGGATGGGGGACCCACCTCTGAAGCCCCTTGCAGCCCCTCAGGGGCCACTGCCTCCTCCCTAGAGCTGGCAGCTGAGACAATGCCTCGCCCCAGGTGCGGGGCTCCGGATACGGTCGGGGCCTGGGAGCTCACACCAGCCTCCCTGGTGACCCTCAGGTGAGGGTATCAAGACACCAAGGAGCAAAACGGGGGTGGAGAAGACGGTGACAAGCTGGGCGGCACAGAGGAGAGACCCCACACGGCTTCCGCCAGTGCCGGCTCCCCTGCAGCTGCCCAGGGCCGGGGCTAGGGGGGTCGGGGGTGCGGTGCAGGGTCCCTGGGCCCGCTCTCTGGCAAGCGTCCATGCACACACCTGCACTCAGCCAGCTAGGCTGCAATGCAGCAAGACAACCCCACCTCCCCACAGACCTACACCTTCTGCAGAAATGCTTTCCCTGCTGCTGCTGCTGCTAAGTCGCTTCAGTCGTGTCTGACTCTGTGCAACCCCGTAGACAGCAGCCCACCAGGCTCCCCTGTCCCTGGGATTCTCTAGGCAAGAACACTGGAGTGGGTTGCCATTTGCTTTCCCTGAGGGACTGGTAAATCTTGCCATTTGCAGACATATTCCCGTGACCTCCACAGGATATCAGAGTGCCCTCTGTGCCCACAAGGCTGAGAAAGGGCACAGGAACTGCAGGCAGAAATTTTTCAGCTAAACAGAGATTTTTCTTTCTTAGCTCAATGTGAAACTTTAAAAATAGACGTAAGAATATGGCAGATAACATGATAAGAAAAAGTTCCCACCCCATTTCCTGCTTTTTCTCTATTTTGCTACACGATCGGCTTTTTATTGTTTTTCTCTTTTTTTGAGAAAGAAAATTGTGCATCCATGCTATCTCCGGTCAAGCCACTATGGATCGCCTCCCTGCGCCTCCCTGGTGCAGCCTGCCCGCCCCTCCTCTACCAGCCAGAGGCATCACACGTCCAGAACCGGCTCCCAGGAGGACAGGCTCGAGTGCCCAGAGCAAGCCCCCAACCCGGCACATGAGGCTGACCACCCCCCATACACATGTGCGCGCGCGTGGGCCAGGCACACACCTATTGAGGTGCAGCGGATGGGGCTGCTCCCTCTGTGGAGAGCACCACTGTCCCCCAAATGCTCAGATGACTCGGTGCGTCCCCCCCCTCAGAAACACCTGCTCCACGAGGCCACCAGGACCCCACCTCCCACATCACTCACCCTTCCTCACCCTCTGAGCATTCATTTGCTGATCCTGGATGTGTGGGGGGAGACTCAAAAACGGGGAATGGAACGAGGCTGTTGTCTGCACTACAGGCTACAGGCGGGGCTTACAGGAGAGCAATGACACCTCCAAGCCAGGCACCGGAGTCAGAGACAAAGACGGAGGGAGGCTGCCTCCCCGGCGGCCCAGCGGCCACGACCTGGCCTTCCGGCGCAGGGGCGCTTCAGCGCAGGGGCGTGGGCCTTCCGGTGCGGGGGCCTGGGTTCGGTCCCTAGTCGGGGAGCTCGGATCCCACATGCCACCTTGCATGGTCAAAAAATAAGCCACTGAGGAAATTTTAAAAGGTAAAAGGACAAAAGTAACTCTCAGAACAAAAGCACAAGCCTTTCTAAATATTTTTAAAGAGCAAAGAACACATGTCTTGATGAGAAAACTGCCACAGACTCTATGACAAGAGCCGCGTGATGGTAACAGACCGCAGCAGAGCCAAACCAAGAATGCCAGTGGTGTTCACACAAGCAGGTGAGCTTAATGTACCCTTTAGGAGAAAAATGTTGAAATGTGATTCGTGAATGAAGACAACTGCATGCACACAAGAAACACTTTAAAGACACAAAGAGGTTGAATGTAAAATGAGTGAAAAAGATACAGTATGTGAACACAAATGAAGGGCAAGCTGGACGATGCGGATTTCAGAGAAAGGAGAATGACCAGAACGAAGAAGGACGTCTCATGGGGATGAACAGGTTCACTCATCAAGAGGGCACAGCAGTTCTCAATACTAATGCATCCAGTAACCAAGCTTGGAAACCCTGGGCAGAAGCTCCTAGAAGAGGAAGAAGGAAAAGGCGGATCCACAGTCACAGCCGCAGACGCCAGTGCCCAGCCCCCTCTCGATAACTGACAGAACAAGCAGACGCAGTCAGCGAGGACGCAAGAGACAAGAGCACCGCCAACCACAAAGACCCAATTGACACTGACAGGACAGTCCTTCCAGCAGCAGCAGCGCACCCGCTCCTTCCAAGCATGCACGGGATATTCACAAAGATAAATCTCACACTGGGCCATAAAGCAAGTCTGAACAAGTCTTAAAAGGATCAAATCATGTTGAGTGTTTTCTCTTACTTCAGATGGGTTAAAATAGAAATCAGCAACAGACAAACCATTTTGAAAATCCACAAATGTTTGGAAAGTAAGTAATATGCTTTTAAATAACCCATCGATCAAAAAGGAAATCACAAATAAATTAGAGAATATCAATATATTTGGAATGGAAAGAAAATGACATAGTACATTTAAATCTGTGAGATGCAACTAAAACGGCCGTTGGACCAGTCAAAGCTATAGTTTTTCCAATAGTCATGTATGGATGTGAGAGCTGGGCTATAAAGAAGACTTTGAGCACTGGAAAACTGACGCTTTTGAACTGTGGTGTGGAGAAGACTCTCGAGAGTGCCTTGGACTGCAAGGAGATCCAACCAGTCTGTCCTAAAGGAGATCAGTCCTGAATATCCATTGGAAGGACTGATGCAGAAGCTGAAAGTCCAATACTTTGGCCACCTGATGCAAAGAACTGACTCACTGGAAAAGACCCTGATGCTGGGAAGGATTGAAGGCGGGAGGAGAAGGGGACGACAGAGGATGAGATGGTTGGATGGCATCACTGACACGATGGACTTGAGTTTGAGCAAGCTCTGGGAGATGAGGGAAGCCTGGTGTGTTGCCGTCCGTGGGTTGCAGAGTCAGATACGACTGAGCGGCTGAACAACAGCAAACACGAGCAAACACCAACATTAGAAGATAAGAGAGGTCTTAACCAACGACCTGGTGGGTCAGAGGGTGAAGCGTGTGCCTGCAATGCGGAGACCTCGGTTCCATCCCCGGGTTGGGAAGACCCCCTGGAGAAGGAAATGGCAACCCCCTCCAGTATTCTTGCCTAGAAAAATCCCATGGACAGAGGAGCCTGGCAGGCTGCAAATCCAGGGGGTCGCAAAGAGCTGGACACAACTGAGCAGCTTGACTTCACTTAATCAGTGACCTCAGTTTCTCCCTGAAGAAGCTAGAAAAAAGTGAGAAAATTGAAACTAAACAAACAGGAAAAATCAGAGCAGAAGCCATGAAATAACAAAAAAGAAAAAAATCCAGGGAAACCCCAAGTTAAAAGTTAGTTGTTTCAAATCAGCAAAATCACTAAAACTCTAGCCAGACTGATCATTATCATCAAAAAAAAAAAAAAGGCACTAATTACCAAAAATTAACAAGAGGAGGGACAGCACCACAACCTTACCTTTGTTTAATAATAATGATGAGATACTACGAACTTTGTTCACAAATAAATCTAACATCTTGGGTGAAACAATGAACCCCTTCAAACGCACCAAACACAAACCCTACTCAAGAAGAAAAAGAAAACTTGAAGATAAGCATCGAATCTAGTCAGCAGTCTTTTCGTAAGGGAGGTCCAGGCCCAGATGGCTTTACAGATGAATCCCACCCCACACAGAGGCAAGAAATAAGAACAATTCTCCAGCTCCAAAATACGTGCGAGAGGGTGAAAGAAACAATGAGTCACTTTTGGCCATTCAAAAATAGAAATAAATTCAGAGATAGAAACAAAGGGAAAAAACCCTGGGCGGGGGCAGACCAAATCTACACAGTTCTTCTCCCCACATGAAGAAAGAACACTTCCCAGAAGGCGCTACCAGCAAGGCGTTACTCTGACACCAAAAGCAAAATCATCATAAGAAAACTACAGGCATTATTCCTCACGAACTTAGATGCCAAAGTTCTTAGCAAAATTTTGGCAAATTAAGTTCGACAATATACAAAAAAAAAAAAAGGTAATAATACAATATGGCCAAGTCAGGCTTATCCAGAAACACAAACTGGGTTTAACATTTGAAAAAATCAATCAATATAATTTACCATATTGAGATGAAAGAAGAAAAAAGCATGATTATCTCAAGAGGTATAGAAAAAGCACTGGACGAATTTCAGCATCGATTCATGGTAAAATAATTAGCGTTAATTCTAGAAGGAAAATTCCTCAGCCTAATGAATGACACCCCTGGAATCCTGGTGGCATCACCGTGGCAGGGCTGCATGGCGTTGCCCTGCGCGTTCCACTCACGCACAGGCTCCGGCGCGCTGTGGTCCACAGGGTCTCAGCCAGACTTGTTGTTGCCAAGTGGGGTGGCAGGGAGGAGGGAAGGCTTGGGAATTTGGGGTTAGCAGAGGCGAATTATTATATACAGGATGGATAAGCACCCAGGTCCTACTGGAGTAGCACACGGAACGCCATTTAGTGTCCTGTGATAAATCATAGTGTGAAAGAATATTAAAAAGAATGTGACTGAGTCACTTGGCTGTATGGCAATAATTAGCATTTGTCAATCAACTATTTCAATAAGATATGTTTTTTTAAAAAAGAGAAGAAATACAAGTCCTTACAAAGACTGGAATTCAAATGTCTTCTTCGTAGCTCTAAACAGGAAACCCGAAGGCCTGCCACGTATCTGAATAAACAGCCTGTGGTCCATCCACCCAGCGGAACACAAGTTGGCAACAGAAAGGACGGCCCATGGACACACGCAGCCCCCTGGACGCACCTCCGAGAAATGCCGTGGGGCGCCAGACAGGGGCACGCACGTGGGACCCACTGAGGAGGGGGCCCCGAGAGTGCAGACCCGTGTCTGCCGACGGGCCTGAGTGGGGAGGGGCGGCAGGAGGGAGCCCAGGGCCAGAGGACAGCTCTAGGGGGACGGCATCACGGCGTCTGCCACGCACTTTTAGCACGGCCGTCGAGCAGGTGCCAATCACGCTGCGTTAAAGCTGGTTTTGGCTGAAGTGAGCAGAGTCAACAGGCCAGAGGCTACTGCATCAAGGTCCCCCAGCCGCCATGGCAAGCCCAAGTCTGCTGTCTGTCCGTCCGTCTCCCTTGCATTTCAGGTGCAATAGACCCAGAAGTGCTCCAAAAAGACTCCTAATCTAGGTCCCTGGCTCCCAACTGAGGTAGTTCTGGGAGGCACTGAGGCCTTCCCTCTTACTTCCCCAGCACCCCACCCCACCAGGAAGGGGAGGCCACTTGTTGACCGGGTCCCTCTGGCCCTCGAGGCCATCAGTCCTGGACTGAGAACCCTCACGCCCACAGCCCCAGGTACCTGAGTCACCACAGCGCTGAGCTGTATGCTGAGGTCCGGAGAGGGTGGGGACCCTGGGTGAGCTCCAGGGGAGGGAGTGTGTCTGGACCCCTTCCCACCACCTAGAGTCTCTCTGGTGAGGCCCAGGAGGGTTCACAGCCCAGTTCTGGGCATTTGGAGAGTCACTGACCACAGCAAGCCTACTCCGAACCAGAAAGGGCTGGGACCTTGCAGCCCCAGGCCTGCTGCCCCTCGCCGTGACCTTCTGAAGATGGGGCACAGAGGCCTCCAGGGCCACCAGCTGCCTCCAGATGCCCACTTACACAGAGACCACTGACGGAGCTTAGGGAGGACTCCCCCAGCAGCAGAAATCCTCGCAGGCTCCCAGGACGAGAAGACCTCTTCCCAACATCCCAGAGCCACTGAGCAGTCTAAGAGATGTCCTCATCTAGAGGAAAATCACCATGAATCTGAAACGAAGACAGAGCCGTTGAGCAAAAGGGGGGATGTTTGGGGGACCCCAAAGGAGGGAGTCAAGGCCCACTCTCCAGGACCCTGAACACAGTGAGGTCACCAGGGTTCTGGGGTCAAGTTCAAGCTTTTGCAGCCGGGCCCAGGGACCTTGAGGGGTTGATAATGCTGAGAAATGAATGCACACGGACCCAGCCTGGTCCCCACCATCAAGGACCTCAGCTCCCATCCCCGACCCTCCCGGTTGGGCTCAGAGAATGGTCTGGGAGAAGACACAAGCCCAGCTCAAGAAACTGAAGATGAAATAAAGATGCCATCCCCTCCCAGCCCCGCCCAGGTCTCCCCACCAAACTGTGTTCTGAACACAAATTAACCTCAGCTCTGTCGTGCTCGAAAACTGACCAGGCCGCTACGGGCCAGAGGGGCGGGGGAGGGCCGCCCTCTCAGCACACACTTCACATTTTGTTCCCGTCCAGCTTCCCGTGCTGACAGTGTCTGGATTAACCGTGCAGATGGAACGCGGCCCCGAGGGGGTCTCGCTCCCTGCCGGCAGGAGCTCTGGGCCGAGCGTGCTTGTGTGCACGTGTGCGCGCAGACACATGGATATGCCTGAGTGTGCACGCCACGTAAGCGTGTCCACACGCACAGGCCTCTACGCGTGTTTCCCCCTGTGTGTGTGTGTGTGTGTCCCTGGGCACGCCTGCCTCTCTGGCAGCATTCGGCTGGACCAGACACGCCTTTACCAAGTGCGGAGATGGGCACCGCCACCTCGCGGCCACCCTGGCTTGGGCGCCAGCCGCCAGGGGAACTTTCCTCAGCCCAGCGGGCTTGGGTCCACCTGGAAACGCAAAGGCGAGACCGCTGCCGTGAGCTTTGGGCTGGGGGCGGTCTCTGTCTCACCATCACCAGCCGAGGGGAAGCGGAAGTGTGAAGGTTTGAAGCCTGGACTCACCATCCGGAGCGGCCCAGCGGGACTGGCGCCCGCAGACCCGTGTGTGTGAGGAGGGGCTCGTCTCCCCCAAGCCCCCATGACCCTCAGATGCCTGGGCTTCCTCAGTGGCTCACGTGGTAGAGAATCTGCCTGCAATGTGGGAGACCCAGGTTCAATCCCTGGGTTGGGAAGATCCCCTGAAGAGGAAATGGCAACCCACTCCAGGATTCTTGCCTGGAGAATTCCATGGACAGAGGAGCCCGGCGGGCTATAGCCCGTGGGGTCACAAGGAGTTGGACACGACTGAGCAATAGCACTTGGGTGCTTGGAGGGCCTCTCTCAGCTACGCTGCACTCATGGGTGTCATCAAGGCCTCCTGAGCCCAGCTGGGGCAGGAGGAGGGCACCCAGGGACCCAGAAGGAGGTGACAGGCCGCTCGCTGGGCATGGGGCGGTGGGGGGGGGGCCTTGCTCAGGAAGGTCTCCCGCTGGGTTATGGGAGGGGGCTGCCAGCAGCCCCCAGACCCAGGGTCCCCCGCGGCTGCCTCCTTCTACCTAACCCCCCCAGTGTGCCCGACCACCGCGTAACTGAGAGGCAGAAAATGCAGAGAGAGAAGCCGCCTCCTCCTGCTCCCAGGTCTGTTTAGTGAGTCAGGGGCCAGGGTGGGGGCGGCCAAGAGGCCTGGTAGCGGCCCACGACCCCGCAGGGCCGTGCCAGCCCCTTCTGCCCTCCTGTGAAGACAGACAATGAGACACTCCAATGGGCGCACGGCCGGGGCCCCTGGCTTCCATTCTCCATGACCTGGGGAGGCAGAGAACGCGATTACAGCCCCTCTGAATGCAGGCTCCTGGGCAATTATTCTGGCACCTGCAAGCCCCCAGCCCCCACCCAGCGACTGGCGACTCCCGCGGCCCACTCGTCCGGGGGGCGACAGCTGGCGGACCCCACCACACCGCACCTTACGGCCACGAGGCCCTGCCGGGCTCATCCTATTATTTCTGATGACGGCCCTGGGCAGCCCCCCGGGAGCCCCCACGTGGAGCGCCGGTGCCAGCCCCCGCCAGCCCCCGGCGGCACGGCTGCCTGTTCAGCCTGATCCCATCATGTTATGTCAGCTGTTACCCCGCGCTTAAAACAAGGCCCTCCAGCTGGCCAGGGTCAGACGTGAAAACAAGCCCTAACAAAACCCGGCCCTCCAGCTACCCCGAGCGGAGACCCCACTGAATGTGGCACTTAATGACGCGCTCCTTTGCAGCCCCCGGGCCCAGCATAAAGGAAACACCTGTCCCACGGACGGCACACTCTAATCCCGCTAAATCCCCAGTGGAGGGGCTGCGGGCCGCAGCAGGCGCCCCCGCCCCAGCGTCTGACTTTTGTCCTGGGCCCTGCGTTTTGGCGGGCAAGGCGGGACAGAAAACACGGAGCAGACCCCCCCAAGCAGGACCCACGCCATGGGGGGCAGAGTGTGGGGACCCTCTTCCTGGGTGTGGCTGACGGGCGGCCTGGGTGCCGGGAGAGACCCCCTCCCTGCACAGTCGGGGCCTTCCAGGAGGGCCAGAGGGGCACGTGGCTCGACTCAGGAGGCCGAGCCGAGCTCCCGTCTGTCCAGACCCAGGGCCCCAACTCATCCCCACCCACCTGCACCCCAGCCTGGAGCTGAGTCGCCACGGCCTCCAAAAAGGGGGGAGAACGAGAGGGCGCGGTGGGGGGAGCCGGGGGGCGAGGCCACAGACACCCGGCGACTAGGAGAGAAAGCCCTGCTGTTGCTCAGCCGCTCAGCCGTGTCCGACTCTTTGGGACCCCGTGGACCGCAGCACGCCAGGCCTCCCTGTCCCTCACCATCTCCTGGAGCTTGCTCAGACTCATGTCCATGAAGTCAATGATGCCATCCAGCCATCCCATCCTGTCGGCCCCTTCTCCTCTGGCCCTCAATCTCTCCCAGCATCGGGGTCTTTCCTAAGAAAGCCCCAGGGGCCACGCAAACACAGCACACAGGCACCCCGGGTGTGAGGAGTGGCCGCGGGCCTGCTGCGAGCCCTGCCTGACTCCTGCCCACGGGAGGCTCCGGGCCAGCTGCTCGCACCAGCAGGGTGACTGTTTCTCCCTCCAGGGGCCCCAGGGGCCGTGGGCTGGTGGGACAGGCTTCCTCGCAGGGAGGGCCTTGGGCAGACGGGGTGCCCTCAGGGGCTCTCAGTGGACTCCCAGCAAAGACACCCCAGAAGGCAGTTGAGAGGCCAGCACCCACCTCCCACCTCGCCTCCCAGAGCTTTAGGGCCTGAAAACAGGAAACACCAGGGAGACGGAGCCAGAGCCGGCTGGTTCACACAGCCGGCAGAGCCCTGGCCGGTCGCAGCCCTGGGGCCTCCACGTGGCCATCACAGGCGCTCCCCTGGACCGCAGGAGCGCCCTCCACCCGGCAGGAGCCGTGGGCCCCCAAACTCCAATTTCCTCCCGGAGGAAACACGGGGGGCCCGGGGGCCCACATGGGGCCTTGGGGGAGGAGATCGGAGGAGGCGCCCTCTTCCCATGGGATCCGGGCTGCAGGTGGACGCGGCCGGGCCCCCGCCCCGGCCCTCCGCCCCCAGGTGGGGCCCTGTCTTCCCGCGCACAAGACTGCATGGCCGGCCCAGGGCGTGACCCAGCCCAGGGCACTTGCGCAGGATCAGGTTACGTGTTTTTCGGGAAAGTTTCGAACACGTTGCAGTTCCCTCCACCTCCTGCCCAGGCGCCCCCACCCCCCGCCCCCAGTTCTGAGCTGATTTGATGGACA
>SJYF01001076.1:85714-96666 GCA_006410515.1 Procapra przewalskii
TGAGACTGTGAGGAGCCTACGCCTTCTCCTTCTCTGACCCCCGCTACGCCCCCCACCCAACACTTGGGAGGTAGAGGCCCTTCTGAGAAGCCAGAAAGCCCATATGGGCAGCCCTGGCCCAAGGCAGAGCCCCCCTCAACGCTCCCCAACCCTGGAACCTGCCAATATTTCCCCAGAGACAGTCCTCACCCTGCCAAGGCCGCACACCAAGCAGACGTGGGCCCCCAGAATGACCTTGGCTCCCCCACACCCCCACCCACCGTGGTCTTCTGCCCAGGACCTTGCTGGTTCCCAACCCTCTTCCAGCCCCAGCACCCCTGAGCCCAGCAGGTCAGTGCCTGGGGAGCGTGAAGAGACAGCAGGTCCCCATACCAGGCACTGCCCCCTGCCCCCCAGGCAGGCCTGGCTCCATGGAGGCCCCAGGCATTGACACTGGGCCCAGGACTCCCAGAGTCGGCCCGTCCCACGAGCTCAGGAAGGGGCTGTCCCTCGTCCCTGCCGTCCAGTGGCCCAGGTTCCCTGCACGTAGACGCCCCTTCTCGGGCCCTCCATTCACCCCAGACCAGGAAGGGTTCTGGCTTCGTGGCTCTCTCCTGGGGTGACCCAGGCCACGTGCCTCCTTCCCTACAGGACACTCCCCCTCCCAAGGCCAAAACAGGTGTGGGAGCTGAAGAGCAGGGACATCCCACTGTCATCTCCCCACCACCCCAAGCCAGGAAGGCCTGTGGCTGACAAAACCAGCATTCCGGGATGGACAGGGACAGCCCTCCGGCAGCGGGACCTGCCAACCCTCACAGCCCAGGCAGGCCTGCTGAACGGGGCCCTTCACCCTGGCCTTTGGGGCCGGCTTTGCTCTGGACGAGAAGGCCTAAGGATCAGGGCCGCAGACGGTGCCACCCCCAATCCTCCGCTGCAGCCCTGAGGCACCCCAGGGAAGGGGGTCAGACTGAGAGCGGGCAGCCCAAGGTGGACCCCAGTGCAGCTGGGCCTCTGCTGGGAGCATCCCCCGTTCCAGGCCGCTAGAGAGAGACCGGTCAGGTAGGGCCAAACACAGGCTCTTGCACCCCCAGAAGGCAGGGAGATCTAGGGGAAGGCCAGGATATTTAGGGGGACGAGACAAGGACATCGGGGCGAGGGGAGAGATAAACATGGTCCCTCTGAGTGCCTGTCACGGGGACCCCGCCTCGCGGACGTTGACCGCAAATTCAGTCCCCAGCCCCTCTCTGCTGCGCTCCTGACCCCTCCCAGGGGCCTGCCAGGCTGCAGCCACGGCCGCCCCCATCCCTGGCCTGTCCAGCACCTCCACACTGGGCCCAGGCGTGGCCAGCCCCCAAGGAACACAGGCTCCCTGCCCAGTGGTCACTGCTGTGGACCACCCACCCACCACCGTATGGAAGCCCGGCCCCGCCCCCTGCTAAGCTGCCACCCCGGAGCTGCAAGCATGCTGTTCGACGGCTCCTGCCTGCGGAAAGCCCACGCCACTCGCTGTGGGCCTTGGCCTGGCCATCAGGGGCTGTTCCCGTGACACGCGGGGGTCACAGAGAGGCCAAGGCAGGGGCCGGAGCAGAGGCGGAGGACGAGTGCACCCAAGCTCAGGACCACATCGCCAGACGCAGCCTCCAGGAAGCCGGGACTTGGCACTGTGGACCTCGTCACGGGCGCAGGATGGGGGCAGACGACCCTGTGGCTGACTCCCAGCCTGGCTCCGGCGCCTCCAGCTGCACCCCAGATGTGCCCAGAGGTCCCAGGAGCAGCGGGCGTGTGGTCACAGGGACGGGGGAGTGCCCCCGTCGTAGGCGTGACCGAGGGTGGGTGCCGGCAGGTGCCTCCGCGGGGACCACCGGCCTCGTCCTGGGACACGACGCAGCCTTGCCCACGGGAGCCGCAGCCTCTGAAAGGTCTGCCCTCCGGGAAGCGGCCTGCTTCCTCCTTCTGCAGCTGGCCTGAGACGACACCCGCGCTTCCTCTGCGCTGCTTCCTTGCCCCGTGGCTGTGCCCACTCTGATCTCTGCACACACACTTGGGGCTCCCACAATGTGCGTGACGGAGGGGCCGCGGTGGACACAGCCTGGGCCCCCGGACAGTCGAGGGGCTCCCCCCTGCAGCCAGGCCTGCTCTCGTGCATCCAGTTCCCAAAGCCAACGCCCCTACCCCCGCCCGGGGCCGCCCGGAACCAGGCCCGGCCTTCATCAAAGCCGGAGCCGCTCCAGGGCGGGCGGGCGGAAGTGGGAGCTGCGCGGTCAGGGCCCCCTGTGGGCTCCTCAACACCGGATGCCAGAAGCCGTCTATTTTGGTCTCCGCATCCTCCACCACACGCCGGCAGCCCGGCTCTGCCACAGGGGGCGGTCAGCGCCTCCGCCCAGCCCGGCTGGCCCAGCGGCTCCAAGGCGCAGGCTCCATCACCCGGCTCGGCTTGGAGGGTGGATTCCCAGGCTGGGGAGCGAACACAACTCAGCTAAAATCAGTCCCCCTCCTCCTTGGAAGCCAACTGAGAAGGCCTGGGCCTGGGCCGGCCACGCAGGCCCCGGGCTCCAGGGACGAGGCAGATCCAGGAGACGAGATCGTAAACCAGAGACGAAATGAAATGAGGACCATGGCAGCGGCCCCAGGCAGAGAGGGGCTGTCACTGTGAGCGACGAGGGTCGGGGCGGGGGAGGCCGCCCGGCGCGGTGACACAGCCCACGGGAGGGCTAGGGTGGATATTCCACGCAGAGGCGAGTGCAAAGGCCCTGAGGCAGGGCAGGGCAGAGGTGAGGCCAGGGAGGCAGAAACAGGGTGGAGGGCAGGGCCACCGCCAGCCAGGAAGCCGGAGGAGAGCCATGTCCAGGAGCCCCTCACAAGCCCAGGAGAGGTGCTAGCCATCTGGGCCCCCCAGCGCCAGCAGACACGCGCTCTGCGCTGGGCCCGCAGACCCCAAGTGGGAAGAAGGCTCAGGCCATCAGAGGCGTGCCCCTCTCATGCACGCCCACCATGGGGCCAGAGCCTCCCACACCAGGACTCCAGAGTCGGGCTGCATCCCAACCCAAAGGCAGCATCGGCTGTGAGTCCATCCCACCCCCGCCCCTCACACCCGGGGCATCTCCCCAGCGGCTGCCCCAGGCATCCCTGGGGGGCCCTGTGGCCCAGCCGGCGGCCGCAGAAGCCCTGTCCTGAGAGCCCTCTTTTCTTTCTCAGTCCAGCCGTTACCCACGGTGGCCACATCCAAGGAGGGGAAAAAGCAGAGAGCAGGAGGGAGCAGCCCAGGGCCCGGCGGGACGCGGGGCCGGAAACGCCTGCGCCAGGCCGACACCTCCGCGCGCCGTTGGAGCTGCCGCTTCCTGCCGGCCGCCAAAAACAGCCGGCATATCCTCCAAGCAGCCTCCTCGACCCTGCCCGTGACTAAGACTGCCCCCCCCACCACTACCACAGGACACCCAGCCTTCCGGAAGCCAGGCGTTCAGGAGAGCAAAGAGCCCCTGCGGGTCTCAGGCGGGGTCAGGGTTCACCAGACCCGGGGTCCTGGGGGTGAAGGTGCAGAACTTGGGGGGGAATCAGTGACTGAGGCGGAGAGAAAAGGCTCTGGGGTCCCACCAGCCTGCCCCCCACCAAAGCCTGCCGCACCCCTCGTGAGACTGTGTCCTGGGAGAGCAAACTCTGAAATTCCCTGTCTCCTGAAAGAACGGGCAGAGACCCTGAGTCAGGCGCTCCACCTCCCCGCCTGTGCTGCCCTGGCGAAGAGCACATAGCCTCCCCCCAGGGTCTCAGCGGTGTCGCAGGGCCTGGGAAACCTGGCTTCTGAGACGGGTCTGTGCTGGGGAAGTGGGGGAGGAGCAGCCTGGGGTGGCACGTGGCACGTCGGAGGGGTCTGCTCCCTGAGGTGCCGTGAGGCCAGCGGGAGATGGGGGAGAGCCCGGTCCAGGGTCTGGGTCTGCGAGGCATCGGTGTGTAGGTGACAGGAGGGCAGGCTCGGGGCGGGCCTCCCAGGAGCGAAGGGGGCGAGGAGGAGAGCAAGGGGGCTGGGCGCCAACCCGGCGGGTGCAAACGCCCTCGGGCCCTGCCCCCTCTCTTTTCCCCACCATCTACTCCGCTTGTGCACCTTTTTATCCACAGGCCCCTTGCTTGTCATCCTCACTCCAACCCACCCGGGGCAAGCATCCCCCTCCCACAGCCTGTCCCAGCAACCACTTCTGATCTCCCCGCCCCTAGTCCCACACCACTCGGAGGTCAGAGGGTGCTGGTGAGGGGTCTGGATGTCTAAGGAAGGGGCCCTGAGCAGGCATCATGAGAGAGAAGACCTTAGATTACACACACAAGCAGACTTCAGCTTCAGCGTCAGTCCTTCCAACCAACAGTCAGGGTTGATTTCCTTTAGGATGGACTGGTTTGGTCACTGGAAGGACTGATGCTGAAGCGCTGATAATTTGGCCACCTGATGTGAAGAGCAGACTCATCGGAAAAGACCCTGATGCTAGGAAAGATTGAAGGCAAAAGAAGAAGGGAGTGGAGGAAGACGAGATGGTTGGAGGGCATCACCGACTCAAAGGACGAGTCTGAGCAAAGTCCGGGAGACAGTGGAGGGCAGGGGAGCTGTGAGTGAAGCAATTCGTGGGCTGCAGACTCGGGCCCGACTTAGTGACGGAAAAACGACGATGAACAAGTAGACGTCACGTGGACGCAAAAGTCAGCGCCGTAAACTCCTAGAGGAAAACATGGTCAATTTCTCTTTTATTTCAGGGTAGATAGAGGTTCTCAGTCATGACTCACAACTCAAAGGCAATAGAATGAAAAATGGATACATATGATTATATAGAAAGTTTTTTTTTTTTAATAAGAAAAAGCACCATAAATAGAGTCAAAAGACAAATGATCAACCGGAAGAAAACACAATATAAGCCACAAAGAACTCACATTCCTTGAATATAAACGACTTAAAAGCTGAGAGCTCAAGGGCCAAAAACTCAATAGAATAACACAGAAAAGACACAGACAGACAATTGACAAAGGCATGCGTGTATGCACATAGACATGAGCTTTAGACATATGAAAAGTGCCCAGATGCACATTACAGAAATGCTATCAGGTTGGCAAAAAATGAAGTAGTGTGGTAACACAGCCGGAGAAGCTACAGGGGAAACGGCTGGCCCATGCAGAGCTGGGGGTGCGCACGGCAAAACCCTCAGGGAAGGGATCTCGGTCTTTGCCTAGAAGATTCAGACACAGCTGAAGTGACTTAGCACCACACCGCGCAACAGGACCTCGGGGCTTCCCAGGTGGCTCGGTGGTCAGGAATCCGCCTGCTTATGCAGGAGACGAGGGTTGGATCCCTGGGTCAGGAAGGCGCCCCGGTGAGGAAAATGGCAGCTCACTCCAGTGTTCTTGCCTGCAAAAGCCCATGGACAGAGGAGCCTGGCAGGCTACAGTCTACGGGGTCGAACAGTCTGACCCGACTTAGCGACTAAACAACGGTAACAGAGACTACATACTTCTCTTTTGGTTTCCCACTTCCATCTCTAGGCATCTGGGCTAAAGAGAAAAATAAAAACGTACAAGCCTCTTCACTGCGACGGCGCTGGCAATTGCAAACTACTGGAAATCACCTAAACGCCGATAAAGAAACTATAGTCCATCTACCTGGCAAAGTACCAAGCAGCCGAGAAAAAATGAAGAAGCAGCTCTTGATGGGCCGATATGGAGTGAATTCCAGAATGTACTGTTAGGAGAGGACAGCGACCATGAAGAGCGCCTGTGAATCTGCAACAAATGGCTCTTGGAATACGGGACCCACACGCAGAAGAGCACGGTCGGACCTTCACTTCGCCCCATATACAAAAATCAGCCCACAGTGGCTACAGATCTCCTGCAAAAGACCTGAAACGGTAAAACTCCCAGGAGAGGACATGGGGGGAGAGCTTCACGGCACTGGATTTGGCAATGTTTTTTTAGCTAGGACACCAAAAGTACAGGAATAAAAGAACCAAACGGATCAATTAGACTTCGTGAAAGTTAAAATTCCTATGCAGCAAAAGGACCAGGCAATGGCACCCGACTCCAGCACTCTTGCCTGGAGAATCCCACGGACGGGGGAGCCTGGTGGGCTGCCGTCTATGGGATCGCACAGACTCAGACACGACTGAAGCGACTCAGCAGCAGCAGCAGCAATGGAACACAATCAACAACGTGAAATGACAAGCAACACCATGGGAAAGAGGATTTACAACTCATGTGTCCAGAATACACAAGCAGCTCCTCAACGCAATAACAGCGTCAAACCAACCAAATGGGCAAGACCCAGCTACTGGTAGACTCAGTTTCATTGTGCTTCGCAGCAGGGCAAAGGCTAACAAAGTTTTGTCAAGAGAAGACACAGGTTGTAGCAAATACCCTCTTTCAACAACACAAGAGACAACTCTGCACATAGATACCACCAGATGGTCAGTACCCACATTAGACTGATTTATAGTCTCTGCAGTCAAAGATGGAGGAGCTCTATACAGTCAGCAAAAACAAGACATGGAGCTGACTGTGGCTCAGATCATGAGTTCCTTATTGCCAAATTCAGGCTTAAATGGAAAAAAGTAGTGGAAGCCACTAGGCCATTCGGGCATGAGCTAAGTCAAATCCCTTATGATTATACAGTGGAGGTGACGAATAGATTCAAGGGATTAGGCCTGGTAGAGTGCGGGAAGAATGATGGGTGGACGGTCATGACATTGTACAAGAGGCAGTGAGCAAACCATCCCAAAGACAAAGGAATGCAAGAGGCAAAGTGGCTGTCTGAGGAGGCTTTAAAATAGCTGAGGAAAGAAGATGAGGGAAAGGCAAGGGAGAAAAGAAAAGACACATCCGACTGAATGCC
The DNA here is from genome assembly GCA_006410515.1 of Procapra przewalskii. Taxonomy (NCBI): domain Eukaryota; kingdom Metazoa; phylum Chordata; class Mammalia; order Artiodactyla; family Bovidae; genus Procapra; species Procapra przewalskii. The sequence goes on from SJYF01001076.1 coordinate 92,550, forward strand.
GAGCTATAGAGAACAGCAAGGAGCGATAAAGGGACTTCATAAATGACCAGTGCAAAGAAACAGAGGGAAACAAGAGAACAGGAAAGACGAGAGATCTCTTCAAGAAAACTGGAGATATCTAGGGAACATTTCATGTAAAGATGGGCACCATAAAGTCCAGAAACGGTAAGAATCTAACAGAAGCAGAAGAGATTAGGAAGAGGTGGCAAGAAGACAGAGAACTTCACAAAAGAGGTTTTAAGGGCCCGCATGACCGCCCTGGTCTGCTCACACACCTAGACTCGGACGCTCTTGAGTGTGAAGTCAAGCAGGCCTTAGGAAGCATTACTACAAACAAACAGGGTGGAAGTGATGGAATTACAGCTGTGCTATTTCAAATCTTAAAAGATGATGCTGTTGAAGTGCTGCACTCAACATGTCGGCAAATTTGGAAGACTCAGCAGTGGCCACAGAAATAGAAAAGGTCAGTTTTCACTCTAATGGCAATGCCAAAGAATGTTCAAACTATCATACGATTGTGTTCAATTCATATGCTAGTAAGGTTAGGCTTCCCTTGTAGCTCAATCAGTAAAGAATTTGCCTGCAGTGCAGGAGACCCAGGTTCAATCACTGGGTTGGGAAGATCCCCTGGAGAAGGAAATGGCAACCCACTCTAGTATCCTTGCCTGGAAAATTTCATGGACAGAGGAACCTGGTGGATTGCAGTCCATGGGGTCGCAAAGAGTCGGGCACGACTGAGCGACGAACACACAACACACAAAGTTATGCTCAAAATCCTCCAAGCTAGGCTTTAGCTGTATGTAAACTGAGAACTCCCAGATATACAAGCTGGGTTTCAAAAAGGCAGAGGAACCAGAGATCAAGTTACCAACATTTGTTGGATCATAGAGAAAAGAAGAGAATTCCAGAAAAATATCTACTTCTGCTTCGTTGACTATGCTAAAGCCTTTGACTGTGTGGATCACAACAGACTGTGGAGAATTCTTAGAGATGGGGAGACCAGACCACCTTACCTATCTCCTGAGAAAGCTGCATGTGGGTCAAGAAGCAACAGTTAGAAGCAGACATGGAACAACTGACTGGTTCAAAATTGGGAAAGGAGTATGACAAGGCTGTATCCTGTCACCCTGCCTATTTAACTTGCCCACAGAGTACATCATGCAAAATGCCAGGCTGGATGAATCACAAGCTGGAAGCAAGATTGCTGAGAGACACAACAACAACCTCAGATATATAGATGATACCATACGTGTGGCAGAAAGTGGAGAGGAACTAAAGAACCTCTCGGTGACGGTGAAAGAGGAGCCTGAAAAAGTTGGCTGAGAATCCAACATTCAAAAAACTAAGATCATGGCATCTGGTCCCATTATTTCATGGCAAATAGATGGGGGAAAAGTGGAAGCAGTGTCAGACTTTATTTTCGTGGGCTCCAAAATCACTGCAGATGGTGATTGCAGCCATGCAATTGAAAGACATTCGCTCCTTGGAAGGAGAGCTACAGCAACTCTAGACAGCATATCAAAAAGCAGAGACATCACTCTGCTGACAAAAGCCTGTCTAGTCAAAGCTATGGTATTTCCAGTAGTCATGTATGGATATGAGTTGGACCATAAAGATGTCTGGGCACTGAAGAATTGATGCCTCTGAACTGCGGTGTTGGAGAAGACTCCTGAGAGTCCCTTGGACAGCAAGGAGATCCAACCAGTCCATCTTGAAGGAGATCAACCTGAGTACTCATTGCAAGCACTGATGCTGAAGTAGACACTCCAATGCTCTGGCCACTTGATGCAAAGAGCCAACTCATGGGAAACGATCCGATGCCAGGAAAGACTGAAGGCAGAAGGAGAAGAGCGTGGCAGAGGATGAGATGGTTAGATGGCATCACCGGCTTAATGGACATGAGTTGGAGCAAACTCTGGGAGACTGTGAGGACAGAGGAGCCTGGTGTGCTGTAGTCCCGGGGTCACCAGGAGTTAGCCCACACGTAGAAGGGATGCTTTGAATCCAGCATTAAGCAATTTGACTTGAAGTGCCAGCACGCTCCTTCACGGGATGGCCCAGGATAGCTCAGTGGTGAAGAATCTGCCTGCCAGTTCATGAGCCACAGGAGCAGTGGGTTGGATCCCTGGGTTGGGAAGATCCCCTGGAGAAGGAAATGGCAACCCACTTCAGTATTATTCCTGGGATAATCCCATGGACAGCGGAGCCTAGTGGGTTACAGTCCACGGGTCGCAGAGCTGGACATGACTGAGCCAGTGAGCAGAACAACAAAACAGAGGCAGTTGAAATGCACGTCCCGCAGAACTGAGTGCAAGACCACAGCAACAGACTGTCTCTCCTGGAAGGTTTTTCCTTTTGGAGAAAAGGAGCCAGGCTTTTTATTTTCTATGAGTCATCCTTGTAAAATGCTAAAACCTCCCTGGAGTATTTCAAGCGTGAAGAATCGTTTTGGCTACGTAACGTGCAGATCCCAGTGTACAAACAAAAATGCTGAGCCCCTTGTTAAAAATGTATAGTAATTTCAAGTTAGCAAGAGCAGAGTGTTAAAACCAGGGCAGATCCTTCTAAGCAGAAGGTCTGCACAACTGCACAAGGATTCAAGCTCGTGAAACCAGTCCTGAACACCCCACCTCTTCTTATATAACCTTTTAAAAACCATTGGATTGGTCATAAAGTTTGTTCGAGTTTTTCCATAACATCTTATAAAAATGAACTTTTAGGCCAACCCAAATACAAAACCATTAATATCTAAAGCTTTTGTCCACATTTTACTTCATCATGAAAATGCAAATTAAAGCAACAGGGAAAGAACACGGCGCATCTTTTAGGACGTCTGAAGTCCAGAACACGGACCACGCCAAGGGCCACTAAGGATGCGCCGCCACAGGAACGCTCTTCGTGCCAACAGGAACACAAAACAGGCTTCTCTGTGTGCAATTGGGCAGTTTCTTGCAAAGCCAAACGCCCTCTTACTACATGGCTTAGCACGTGCTCTACCTGGCATTGGCAGCCCACTCCAGGATTCGTGCCTGGAGAGTCCCATGGACACAGGGGTCTGGAGGGCTACAGTCTATGGGGTCACAGAGTCGGACATGACTGAGCGGCTAACACCACTTGGCATTTACCCAAACATGCTGAAAACTTAAAACTAGCACACAAAAGTTGCTCAAGAACATTTATAGCAGCTTTATTTGTTACTAAGAAAATAAGGAAGCAACCAATAATGTCCTTCAATAAATGAATGGATTTAATATTATGCAATTCAAAGGATAGAATGTCATTCAGGATTAAAAAGAAATGAGCTGCCAAGCCATGAAAATACATGAAAAATACTTAAATTCGTATTTCTAAGTAAAGATACCAATATGCATAGACTACCAGCTGTCTGGCTTTGCTACTGATACTCTGGAAAAGGCAAAGCTATGGCGATAGTAAAAGAGGTCAGTGTTTCTTAGGAGTCTGGGCTTTGGAAAGGAGGAGTGGATGGATCACAGAGGATTTTTAGTGCAGTGAAACGACTGAGTGTGATACGATAATGAAGGCTCATATCATCATACATTTGTCAAAATTCATAGAATATCCAGCACTAAAAGCGAGCCTACTATCAATGCGCATTCATCCATGGGGAAGAAGCATAGCGTTCCAGTGAGTGACGTTGCCAGCTGAGAGGCTGTAAATGTGTAGCGGCACGGGCGTATCTCAGAAATGATCAGAAAATTTACAAAACTTAACCGAGACTGATCAAGAAAAAAGAAGGAACACTCAAATTACTTAACAGAAGTAAGAAGTTTTTAGAGATTATTTTGTTCATAAACATTTCTTTCTTATGCTGAGAATCAACTGATTTTTGTCTACAAATGTTGGTCTGTCACAGTATTTTTTCAATATAGATTCTATTTACCAAACGACCATTTTAGTGTTTTTAAAAGGTACTGAGGATTGAGATATGTAAATCAGGTAACATAAATATGAAAATTATGTGCCTAAATATTTTTGAAAAGGTGTCAAATACTTTTTCTTCAAAAAAATTAATTAAAAAAAAATAAGAGGGTTTAAAAAATCTTAGCATATTCAAAAGCAGAGACATTACTTTCCCAACAAAGGTCTGTCTAGTCAA
>SJYF01001076.1:197796-239387 GCA_006410515.1 Procapra przewalskii
CCTCCCAGGCCGCGGGGTGGGAGGGGCTTCTCTGGGAAGCTCCTCTTCTCCCACCAGGGACCCACCAGGGCCCTCCCAAGCTCTGCTCTCCAGGGAAGAGCTTGAAGGCCGCGGGGACAAGGGGATCTAGTTGACACCCCTTGCCAAGGCCAAAGCAGGCGATCACTGAATCGACACCGAGGCCAGCCCCTCAGCAAAGGTTGCCAAGGCCCCTGGCCCGTTCTGCCAGCCTCCCTGCTCCCACCCCCAGGGCAGAGGCTGACGGCCACGGGCCCCCACGGGTGCCCCTGCAGGCAAGATGTGATACCTCCACTCCAAGTCCAGTCTCTGCCCTCCCCAGCCCAACACCTCAGTGTCCTGGGACCTGACCCTGGGCCGTCCGGGGGCCAACAGAGGTCTCCAGGCCCACGCAGTTCTCCAGGAGCCATTTTAAAACTTTAGCCTCCCCATGTCGACTTGACATCCAGCAGACAGTCCTCGTCCTCCAGGACAAGGGCTGAGCAGCCTGGGGCAGTGGAGAAGCAATGAGGGGCCAGGAGGTGACTCAGGTCCCTGCCCTGAGACCCCAGAGGGGTGACAGCGCACAGCTGCCAGAGGGGCTCCCGACGCCCACGCCTCGGGCCCCGGGACAGCAAGAGGTCTCCACGCCCCTAATTCCAGCACCAACAGGAAATGCAAACAAAAGCCAAAGCTTCACCCGGCACCAGCCAGCAGTGAAGGCGGATCAGGAAACACAACCCGGGCCTGCAGCCCAGAGGCCCCAGGAGACCCTCCAGCACCCCTCAGACGTCTCAACTGTGGGCACCTCCTTCCAAGCCCCTGAGCTGGGCATCCACCCCGCCCCAGCACCCTCAGGCTCGGAGTCGCCCCGCTCTCCGGGACCCCTGCCTGTGCCAGCTCGGAACATCGTTCAGCCCCTCGCCCCTCACAGCCTCTGCAGCGCTGCAGGGCGAGGAGGGGCTGGAATCTACCTCTGGGGGAGGAGGCTCGGCCCCTCAAACTGGGGGCACCACTATGCGCACCTCGGCACGCCGGCCACCCGGGTCCAGCGCGCTTCTTGTTTGCGCTTTGCCCGGGCACGGACCCCCAAACCGACCCCCAGGGTGGCGACAGTAAACAGGAGGATGAACTGAGCTGGGCCCAGAGTCGGGTGGACCGTCCCCAAGACCGAGGCAAACTGCAGCGCGCCAGCCCACCTTCCCCCGCCCGCCCGCTCGCCAGCCACTGCGCCGGGCCGGGCCGCCCATCTAGGGGCGGCGGCCCTGATGAGCTCATAGGGGCGGGGCGTCTCAAGCCCCGCCCTCGAGCCCCTCTTTCCCCAAGAAGCAGGGTGGCCCCAGAAACAGCGGTCCCGAGAACGAAGCAGGAGCCGGGCGCCGGGCTCGGGACTCGCACCCATCGCACCACCACCAGCAGCAGCCGGGAACTGACCCCGGTTCCGCGAAGGGCCCGGCCGCGAGGTTCTGGGTCCCGACGCGCAGAGGCCCGAAACCCGTCTCAGAGCCCCCAGACACGCCGTCGAGGGGCGCGGCGGCCCCGGACGACCCCCACCTTCGCGACGCGCCGGCCTAGGCCCTCCCACCCAGCCAGGCTGGGCGCGCACAGGTGGCCCCGCAACTTGGCGGCCCGGCTGCGCCCCCTCGGCGGGGCCCAGGCGAGCGCGCGGCCCGCCGGGCTCGGGGCGCGCCCTCCCCCCGGGGCAGGCTCACCCAGAAGACGAAGTTGAAGACGAAGAGCAGGTACTTGATGCACTTGGTGCAGCCCTCGACCCCCATGGTGGCGCGGGCGGCGGGCGGCCTGCGGGGCGCGTGCCTGTCCGGGGTGGCGGGCGCCGGGCCTGGGGCCTGGAGAGCGGCTGGCGGCCTGGCGGGCGGCTGGGGTGCGCGGACGGGAGGCGCGGGGCAGGCGCGGACGACCGGNNNGGCGCGGACGACCGGCGCGGAGGGACGCGGACGAGGCGAGCGGGAGGCCTGGCCGGGACGCGCCTGAGTCTTCGCAGCCGCTGCGCGTTCACTCTGAGGTCGGGCGCGCGCCCCGCTCCGATATTTATAGGGCGCGGAAGCCACGCCCACAGTCTCCGCCCCTGCTGCTGGAGCGCGGAGTGGACGCAGCCCCAGCCCGCAGCCTGGCTCCCGGGGGGAAGGGGCGCACGACCCTCCCCCTGTGGCTCGCACACTTCGGGGTGTCAGATAGTGTAGTCAGGACGCAGGGGCCTGGGCGCGCAGTGCCAGGCGCCGCACGTATCCCTGGGCTGCGGGCACGCTCGATTCCCCAAGGGGCCGCGCGGGAGGACTGGCCTGCAGCCAGGGAAGACTCACTTCCCCTCCTCCTTCAGGCTCCTGGGGACGATCCTAGAAGGCGCCATGGAGGAGGTGATGCACCGGCCAACAGCTAAGCGCAGACAGCAGCGCGCTTTGTTCACAGCGCTTTCCGGGACAGAAAGCCGGGTTGGGTCGGGAGTGAGGCGGCCGTGGAGGAGGCCCTGGCGTGAAGATCAGAGAAGCCGAGTCTAGGCCGCTGGGCCCTTGCCCCATGAAAACGGGGAATCGCTGAAGGCTGGTAGGGGAGTCTGTACTGGAAAGGTCACAGAGAGAGTGTCCCCCCCGGCCAGTGTTGCGTCCAAGAGGCCCAGGCCGCCTCTGGAACACGCACACCCTGGTTGTGCCAGTACCCACAGCCCTGCTGTCTCCTGAGTTCCCTGCTGTCTCCTGAGTTCCCCGCTGCCCTCACTGCCTGAGCTAACCAGGGGCAGAGAGGTGACTCGTCAAGCTTTCTGCCCAGGTGACAGCAGCTGGAGAGACAGGGGCTCTGCCTCTGCGGTCGCCCTGGCACGAGTAACTCCTGACCGCTTGAAACGTGGCCAGTGCCACCGCCTGGGGCTGACGTGCTGATTTTGCTCATGGTGCAAGGGTTTGCGTTTCAGTAGCTGAAGAAGGCCAGTGGCTACTGGGTCGTATCCATCAAGAGGCTCTGCTAGTCCTGTAGCTTTCTCGGTGGCTTATTTAAAAATTTGTTTCGGCCTCACGCTTCTGGAAGAGCCAGGAGTGCAGGTGTGGGGTTTGTGCGTGTTGAAGGCTATAACTGAAAGAAGTAAAGTCTTTGAGGGGTCTGCCTGGATTCTTTTTGCTGACCAGGAGGCAGAACAAGGCTTCAGTTTGAAGAGTTGCTTGTCCAGGTGGTTTCCCTGGTGCCTCAGATGGTTAAGAATCTGCCTGCAATGTAGGAGACCTGGGTTCAGTCCCTGGGTTGAGAAGATCCCCTGGAGAAGGGAACAGCAACCCACTCCAGTATTCTTGCCTGGAGAATTCCATGGACAGAAGAGCCTGCCGGGCTCCAGTCCGTGGGGTCACCAAGAGTCGGACACGACTGGGCGACTAACACTTTCACTTTTCTCTGGGTGCCCTGGGCACCCTGTCCTCCCATCCGCTCCCCACAGTGACGCAGACATTCCCTGCCAACGCTGTGGGCTGTCTCTTCCCTGGGCCTTCTAGAAAGGGGGTGGTGGGACAGAGAGCCCAAGCTCAGGGAGCCGCAGAACCGTGTGCCTGCATCCTTGGGCCGCGCCCCGCTTCTTCTCTCCGCTGCTTCAGTCCTGCAGGTGCCAACTACGTGCCAGGAGCAGTGAGCAGCTGGACAGCCAGGACCCCTTCGCTTGAGGGCCTCAGGCCCTGGTGAGGGCACCAGATGCCACCCCGTGGCAGTCACAGCAGTGCTGGGAAGGGACGCTGTTCAGAGGATGCTGGATGGAGAGCCACTGGGGGGTGGGGGGCACGCCTACATGGTTCTCCAGGAGAAGCCAGTGATGGAGCCAGCCCTGTGGGGTGCTTTCGTTGTTCAGTCGCTGGGGCTAAATCATGTCCGACTCTGCAACCCCATGGACGGCAGCACACCAGGCTTCCCAGTCCTGCACTATCTCCCAGAATCTGCTCAAACTCATGTCCATTGAGTCAGTGATGCTATCCTACCATCTCATCCTTTGTCACCCCCTCTTATCCTGTCCTCAGTCTCTCCCAGCATCAGAGTTTCTTCCAATGAATCAGTTCTTCGCATCAGGTGGCCAAAGTATTGGAGCTTCAGCTTCAGCCCTTCCAATGAATATTCAGGGTTGACTGAATGAATTAATCCAATTCAATCCAGTGTATATTTAAGATTGACTAGTTAGCTCTCCTTGCAGTCCAGGAGACTCTCAAGAGTCTTCTCCAGCACTACAGTTTGAAAGCATCAGTTCTTCGGCGCTCAGCCTCCTTTATGGTTCGCCTCTCACATGCGTACATGACTACTGGAAAAACTGTAGCTTTGTTGGGGTACTGGGGGGAGCGTTTCAGGCAGAGGGAGAGGTTGCACACAGGAAGCTGCTGGGTGTAGCAGAAGAATGTGGGGAGAGGGCTAGACTCTAAGGTCTGAGGTGGGGGCTGGTGGTGAGGTCAGGGTGAGGCTGGCTCTTGGCCCTGAAGGATGGTGCTGCCCTGGATTCTGGCCCCAGTGGAGGTGACTGGAGGGTTTCCATAGGAGAGCGTCAGGCCTGGCCCGGGAGGAATCAGCGTGCGTGGTTACAGGGCTGGAAATGAACTGCGTGGGCACGCTGGTGACCCAGGAGGACCAGTCCGGTGACATCATCCAGCCTGAGTCTGGAGGCCTGAGCCCCAGCGGTGCTGGAAACCGCAGTCTGAGGGCAGGAGGAGGTGCCAGGAGCCGCCCCAGCTCACGGGTGGGGCTGGAGGAGGGTGTGTCCCCCGCCCCCCGCCCCAGCCATGTGCTCCGTTCAGGCTGCAGAAGGCACCTGCTGTCCTGCATCCATGTTCAGTACTGACCCCACCGGGGAGCACCCCCAGATTCCCCTAGAAGGCGTGCCCCTTCAGGGTGCCCGGGGCGGGGGTCACATTGACACAGCGGTCCACCTCTCAGGCAGAGGTGGCATGTCGTGTGTGCCAGTGTGAGCTGGGGACGGGGGGCGCCCCAGGGGCACGGCCTGGGGAGGGGCGGGGGTACGCCGAGGGCACGTCCTGGGCCAGACTCCTGCTGTCCGCTGGGCCGCAGAGCTCCCGTCCCAGCTCTGGACTGGGGCACCTGAATAAGCTCCCAGATGGGCTGCGTTCGAGAATGAGGGGGTGGGGACGAGGCCTGCCAGCCTGGGAGGGGAGCCCCCACACTCCCCAACTTGTGCCACCCCTGCCCTCTCCTGACTGCCCCAGGACAGATGGGGAGCTGATGGGGGGTGTGGCCAGCAGCTCGGCAGGCCAGGCAGGCCTCACCTCCCAGCTGGACTTGGCCTGGGTCTTCTCCTCCCAGTGACTTGGGGCTGGTTCGTCCATGTCCCAACTGCAGTGAACGCGACCACAAGCCCAGGCGCTCGGAGCAAGACCTGGCTCCCGAGAGGCAGGAGGCCAGGGCTTCTTCAAGTGTGTTTGACAAAGAGGCTTCTCTGCCCAGGCTGGTGACTCACTGCTTTTCTGGGACACGCATACTATGTGTGTGTCGTGGGAGGGGGGTGTGGGATCACTGAACCCTTGCCTTCATTTCCTGTGGATATAAGCAAAGACCACCTGAAGGAGAAAGGCTGTTTCTGCAAAGCCTGCTTCACAGGGAGTCTGCCACCCTCGCTGCATTTGACAGGGACTCAAGGCCACCCTCAAGGGAGACAAGTTTATATTAAAAAACAAATGAACAAACAAAAAGAACTTAACATCTGGAAAAGGTACTACACCATATTAATAAAATAAAAACAATTATATGATCATCTCAATAGAAGCAGGAAGAGCATTTGACAAAACCCAACATTCTTTCATGATGAAAACCCTCAACACGCTCAAAATAGAAAGGAGCGTCTTCCATTGGATCAGGGGTGTTTACAAATGACCACAGCTATCACAGCTAATGGTAAAATCTGAGCGTGTCCCCCATGAGATCAGGGACAAGGGAAGGACTCCAAATCCTGCCACTTCTCTCTCTCTCACTCTCTCTCTCTCTCTCCTTCTTTTTCCATATATATATACATTTTATTGAACTATAGTTGACTTACAATGTTGTGTTAATTTCTGCTATGCAGTGAAGTGACTCAGTCATACATATACTGACTATATATTCACAGGATATTGAATGCAGTTCCCTCTGCTGTACAGTAGGAACCTGTGGTGTACCCATCTTATACACAATCGTCTGCATCTGCCAAGCCCAGGCCTTCCCTCCCTGATCCAGCTTCCCCTTGGTAACCGTGAGTCCGCGCTGTGTTCGTGAGTCTCTTTCTGTTTTGTGTGAATTCATCCGTGTCGTCTTTTAGATTCCACGTGCAAGTGGCAACACGTGCTGTCTGTCTCTCTCTCTCTGACTCACTTGGCCATCTCTAGGTCTCTCCACGTTGCTGCATGCTCCTGCCACGTCTATTCAACACTGTCCTAGAAGCTCTGGCCAGAGCATTTAAGCAAGACCAAGGGATTAAAAAAACACCCATATGGGAAAGGAAGGCATAACCTATCTCTATTTGCAGGTGACATGATGTCTTGTATGGAAAATCCTAAGAAATCCACATGCAGAAAGTTAAAACAATAAAGAAATATGTTCAACAGTTGGCAGAATACAAGCTCAATATGCAGGGACCTGCCTGGTGGTCCGGTAGTTAAGAATCTGCCTTGCAACGCAGGGGACGTGGGTTCGATCTCTGGTCGGGGAACTGAGATTCTGCGTGCCGCAGAGCAGCTAGGCCTGCGTGTGGCAGCTCCCATGTCCCACAGGCCACATCTAGAGAGTCCGTGTGCCCAAGGAAAGATCCCATGTGGTGAAACGAAGACCCCACGTGCTGTAGCTGAGACCCAACACAGCCGAAAAAAGAGAGATCAATGCTCAAAAGTCAGTGGCATTGCTGTACACTAGCAACGGGCAACCCAAACATGGAATTAAGAAGACAGTCCCATGTGTAACGGCAGTGACAAAATACCAAGTAATAAATGTAGCAAAAGAAGCGTAAGACTTGTACCCCGAAAGCTACAAGACGTAGCCAAAAGCAACGCAAGAAGGTCTGACGGAATGCGGAGACAGCCAGTGCTCGCGGACCAGAAGCCGCAGCAGTATGGCTGCACTGCCCCAGCTGTGGTGAGACCCCATCAAAACTCCAGCTGGCCTTTCACAGTCTGACCCCCGCATCCTTGTGGGGATGCAAGGGCCCCATAATAGCCGCAACAACCTCAAAAAAATGAGAAGAAAGCCATTGGAGCCACATTCCCGATTCAAACAGCGCAGAGCTGCAGAGATCAAGGCAACGTGGCACTGGCCTAAGGGCAGACAAGCGTGTCAGGGGAACTTATCAATAAGTTCCTGGGGGCTTATCAATAAGAACATGTGAAAAAGCCCCGTGGTGCCTGGACATTAGGGCTGTAAATACCAAGAGTCCAGAAATAAACATTCGCATCCATGGCCAGGCGGTTTCCACACGGACACCCAGACGATTTGAGGAGAAAAAGAATAGTCTTTCCACAGCTGGTGCTGAGACGGCTGGAAATCCACAGGCAAGAGAACGAAGGGAGGGCCACACCTCACACCACACACACACCAACTCAAAATGGGCATGGGCCTCAGCGGGAGAGCGGAAGCTATGAAACTCTTAGAGAAAAGCGTAAATCTTTGTGACCTTGAGTTAGACAATGATTTCGTATACACAACCCCAAAGCACACAAAATCAGAAAGTCAGTGGGTAGGGAGTTCCCTGGCGGTCTAGTGGTTAGGACCAGGGGCTTCCACTGCCTGGGTTCAGCCCCTGGTTGGGGAACTCAGATCCTGCAAGCCAATGGGTGTGGCTGAAAGGAAAGAAGAAGGAAAAAATAGGTAAATTGGACTTGGTAAAAATTTTAAACTCTTGTGCATCAAAGGATACTGTGTGTTGAGATTGTATAATTTCAAACCTACTCTTTTTTTTTTTTCAGATCTACTTTTGACAATTTAAGTGACAATGTATTAATCCATTGATTATGGCAAAGACAAGTGTGTTTAGAAGTGAAGTTGTTTGGAGAGGAGGGATAAATTAGGAGGCTGGGATTAACACACAGTCTACTGTATACAAACTAGATAAGCAACAAGGGCCTACTTATAGCACAGGGAACTTATAGCACAGGGAACTCTACTCAATATTCTGTATTAACCTGTATGGAAAAACAATCTGAAAAATATATATATACGTATAACCGATTCACTTTGCTGTATGCTCGAAACTAAGACAACATTGTTAATGAAACTTGCACCAGCATAACATAAAAATTAAAAGCAAAGCAAGAAAGAAGTAAGGTTGTTTTGATATAAGAATGGGCTGTGTCAGGATGTCATTGTGTTTATCAGAGCTCAGCCGCTCAAAGGGCCCCTGGGGGCTTATCAATAAGAACATGTGAAAAAGCCACCGTGGTGCCCAGACATTAAGGCTGTAAATACCAAGAGTCTGTGACAGCCGAGCTGGACTGCTGATCCAGCTCTCTGAGCCCTGGGCTTGGCAAAGGTGACTCCTTTATGAGAAATGGTGACGAATGGTGCAGCTGTCCCGCCAAGGAGATCAACCTTCCATCCAACAGCAGCCTTCCCTCCCCAGCAACAAGAGAGACTTTTATTTTTGCTCTGGCAGCTGGACATCTCTCTGGAGGAACCAAAACTTTATTCAAAAGGTACATCTCAGCTGAATTTAGACTTTATGCTTTTTACCGCCCTTTGGCTGGAACAATGGAGTAATCTGTCATTTGTTTGGTGTATGTTATTTCTTTATTGGCTTATTAAGAGACATTACCCTGTATGCTCATGATATTATTGTTACTGTGATGGTGCAGTGGTGACGAAGCCACCTGCCAATGCAGGAGACGCAAGAAACGTGAGTTCGATCCTGGGTTGGCAAGATCCCCTGGAGAAGGAAATGGCCACTCACTCCAGTCTTCTTGCCTGGAGGATCCCATGGACAGAGGATCCTGGCGGGCTGCAGTCCACGGGGTCGTAAGGTGTCAGACAGGCATGGCATGGCAGTGAACCTGTGCTAAATAAAGCGTTGGCAAAGATAATCTCAGCCCCTGGGCATGATCTGCCACCCCCTAACAAGACACCATCATCGAGAAAGTGGGGGAAGTGGGGCACAGCCCAGGAACTGGGGGATAGTATTGCTAAGTCTGATATCCGATAAGAGACTAGTATCCGCAAGATGTAAAGAATGCGTAGCAACAGCAAAAAGGCAAACAACTCAACTTAAACATGGACGGAGAATCTGAATAAACTTTCTGTTTGGACTGAGCAGCTTGTGGGATCTTAGTTCCCCAAACAAGGAGAGAACCCACAGCCTCTTCAGTGAGAGTGTGGAGTCCTAACCACTGGACCGCCAGGGAATTCCCTGAATAAACATTTCCCAGAGAAGATGGGTCCTGTGGCCAATAAGCACTCGGAAAGATCTCAGTGTCGTTAATCATCAGGGAAGTGCAAATCAAAACCGCCGTGAGTCATCGCTTCACACCTGCTGGGATGGCTACCACCGGAAAGACAGACCGTACCAAGTGCTTTTCAGAACGCTGAGCGGCCGGAGCCCTCAGGCACTGCCGCTGGGGAAGCAAGAAGATGCAGTCGTTTTGGAGAACAGTCTGGCAGTTCTTCAAAACGCCAAACAGAGTTCCCACACGGTCCAGCAAGGCCTCTTAGGTACATTCCCAAGAGAAACGAAACCATGCGTCCATTCAAAGACATGTCTAGCATTGTTCATAACAGCGAAAGGGTGGAAGCAGCCCGTGTGCCCACGGATGGAAGAACCAGCTGCACCGTTCAGCCATACACAGGAAGGAAGTCGTGACCCAGACCACCCAGTGGGTGACCCTGAAACCACGATGCTGAGCAAAAGAATCCCGTCACAGCAGGCCGTGGGCTATGCAATTCTGTTTATGGGTAATGTCCAGAGTAGGCTGTCAACTGAAAAAAAAATTTACCACCTAAAAGCTGAGTTATGTTCTATTCTGTGAGTATTTGTAAGACCTTCAAGCCCAGGAGACAGCGAGACAGTGTCCCCAGGGACCCTGAGAGGAGGCGAGGGGAGGAGCCAGCTTACAGAAAAGGTTTGTAACAAGGGCAGGTGGTACACGTGGGCTCTCTTCTTGGGGTGTTGAAATCTTACATTAGGTAGCACACCTCTGTGGATGTATAAAAACCCCTGAACTGTGTATTTTACATCAGTGAATTTGATGGCACACGAATTGCATCTCAATGAAGCTGAAAAATGTGAGAACTTATCCATAAAGAAGGCATCAGTTCAGTCGCTCAGTCGTGTCCGACTCTCTGCGACCCCATGGACTGCAGCACGCCAGGCCTCCCTGTCCATCACCAACTCCTGGAGTCTACCCAAACTTATGTCCATTGAGTCAGTGATGCCATCCAATCATGACCGAAGAACTGACGTTTTCTGATTGTGGTGCTGGAGAAGACTCTTGAGAGTCCCTTGGACCGCAAGGAGATCAGGCCAGTCAGTCATAAAGGAGATCAACCCTGGATACTCACTATGGACATGGGGCTCCTGCTGGTCACAGGCTGAGGCGTCTGGTTACTGCTCTGCCGCAGGAGCCCTGACAGGGTGGAAATCTTAGCCCAGAGGAGCCGGAGGAGGTCCCGCCTTGGGGAGAAGCACAGAGAGGGTCTGTGTCCGGTTTGGGGGTGGGGGCCTCAGGCGGAGGGAGATCGGGCCCCTTAAACTTGTCCCCGGCCTCCCAAGCCCTCAGCTAGAGGCTCCTGAGGTCTTCCTCCCAGTACAGCCTCTGGTACCATCGTCTCCTTCATGTCACTGAGATCCGGACACAGGGGGGAAGCTGAGTCCCAGCTGCCCAGCTGAGACCCCAGGGAGACACAGGCAGTGCCCACGTTCACTGTCCACCTCTCTCTCCCACATGTGGAGAGAGGGCCCCGAATCGCAACGGGTCCAGTGGGAGTGGGAAATGTGGTCGAAGGGGGCTCTCTCCATCCTGAGACTGGGATCACCCAGGCCCCAGGGGCCCCGTCTGGTGGGCGCAGCAGAGAGTGGGGTCTGAGACGTGTCCTGCTGGCGCTTCCCATAGACGAGCTGGTGGGTCTTTCCAGAGGAGCCCCGGAGGCCCCCAAGCAGCCCACTGTGACGAGGAAGGCTGTGCTGTGCTGTGCAGACGCGGGCTGGGGAGTGGGGGCAGGGCCCTCAGGATCCGAAGCTTGGTGGTGGGGGTGGGGCAGTTAATACGGCTTCCATTCTTAAGATTAAGGAAAATGAATAGCAATCAGTGCTGCCTACCAAAGGACTCAGCTCTGGTTTCTAAATCAATACTGAATAATCAAATAAACTGGGAGAGAAAATCTAAAATCAAGACCAGCAGAAAGAGGTGGGAGGGCAGCAGTGGATGGGGCAGGGGTAGGGGCAGGTCTGGGGTCTCAAGGGCTGACACCAGGCACGGGGCTCCTCGAGGACCTGGAGGAGGGTGGGGTGCTCCCCGTGTTCCGATGCCTCGGGGGTGACTCGGGCTGGATTCAAGGCGGGCGGGGGTCCTCAGGGGCCCAGGCGGGTGGTGAGGAAGAGGCCGTGAAGGCCTATGGGGGGCAGGCCAGGAGGCTGGCAGGAGGGGCACCGAGGCACGTGGCTGCCCTGTCGGGGTGGAGAGGCCGTTTCCTGAGGGGGCAGGGTGCAGGGTAGGGCCTGGATCTGGGGACTCGGGGTCTGACTGGGCCTCAGCATTGGGGCGCGATGAGGCTCCCCCTGCCGTCTGTCCTTCCATCTCCCCAGAGTGCATCATTCAGGAGAGGCAGGTGTGGGGAGGCGGGGGGTGGGGGCGCCCGCTGGTGCCTCATCCACGCCTCCCCCCATTCCCCACTGGGTGCCCGGCCTGAGGTGGGCTGATGCCAGGGCCTGGGTGCAGCCAGGTGGCCTTGGACCTGAAACAGCAGGCTCAGGCCAGGCAGGCGGGTGTGAGTCCCGCAGCCACTTGGGCCATGTCTTGCTACAATCTCCCACTCGGCACTGAGGCCTGGCCAGCAGACCCGCTGTCATTGGCCGTGGGGGTCTGCGCAGCACGCGAGCCCAGTGAGGCTGAGCCCAAGCGGTGCCGGCCTGGCTGAAACTGGCCCTGGGCACAGGATCTCTGGCTTCCGGACTCTGCCCTGCTCGGCCACCCTCCCAACCCCCCACCCGCTGGGCGCCTCGCATCTCTCCGGGACCTCCCCCCACCTTGCTGATCTCAGGGCCACTGGATGAGGAACCCCACTCAGGTCAGCCTCCCAGGCAGAGCAAGGGGCCCAGCTGACCCAGTGCTCAGGTGCCCTGGGTGGACGGGGCGAAGGGCTCCGAGAGCCCTGAGCGTGGGGCTGGGGAGAGTGAGGCTGGGTCCCCTCCCAGACGTGCCCGAGCAGGAACGGGGGAGCAGGGAGGGGAGCCCAGGGAGGCCCCAGCCTTGCCTCCCCATGAGGTCTGGGCCCTGTTGCACCCTGGGGCGTTCACGCCGTCTGCTGTGGATTGTCGGGGTTCAGCCAACGTGTAAATGAGTAAGCGGAGCCCACAGCTCTCCACCCTCCTGGCCTGGCTGCCCAGGGGCGGGCGGGCATGGCCCTGAGTGACTGACCACCAGCCAGCGGGGCCGCCCTCTTCCCTCAGACCCCAGCCTGGACCATGCCCCCTGCTCCTTCCACCTCACAGAGCCCCGGCCGCGAGCAGCTGGGGAGCCGTCTCCCTGGACGTGGCCGGCTCCATGCTGAGCCTGACCACCGGTCCAGCTCCGCTTTGCTTCCCAGGTGCCCCTCTGTGCAGGGTGCGGTCTGGCTCAGCACCCTCTGGGCTGGTGGGGGGGGGTCTTCTCTGTCCCGCCTCTAACTCCAGACTCTGTCTTCCGCGCCCCCTCACGCCATCCCCTGGGTCCCCTGGGGCCGGGGAGGCGCTGAAGCCCTGCAGGTCTCCGCGGGCTTACCTGTCTGGCCCACCCCTGGAGCTCCCCTCCCGCCTCCATAGCTCTGCCAGCCCCTCAGCATCCCTCCCAGGGCGGGGGACTCCCTGCCTCCCCGCACCCCGGGTCCGCTCGGAGCGCGCCCTGCCCTGCTGCTCTGTGCCGCGTGGGCTCTGGGTCACGCGGAACCGGCTGTGGGGGTATTTGGTTTTCCTTGGCTCCAGGTCACAGCACAGAGTCGGACACCGCTGACGTGACTTAGCAGCGGCAGGTGATGCCCTGCCCGCACCCCTCCCACGTTCCCCCGAGTCCTCTCTACCTCTTTGTCTTTCTATCTCCAAAGTAGTTTCTGTTCATCACCAGGAAACTAGGCTTTGGTGGTGAGGGACCTGGGAGGACCCTGAGGTGACCGGGACGGACGTCCGGTCACGGGCGCGGGGTGGGGGCAGCTCCCGGGACAGACCCGAGACGCGCAGGGCGCAGCGTGTGCCCACGGGGTGCTGCCTTCGGTGGCTCTAGTCCCTTTGCTTCTAACGGTTGGGCTTTCCCCAGACGTTCTTTTTTTTTAACTGGAGTATAATTGCTTTGATCTCCTTGATCTCCTTTGATCTCCTGCTCAAAGTCCAGAGACTCAGGCACCCAGTGCCTCCTAGGGTGTTATCTTTTCACCTTTGACCAGATCAAAGGTGCTGGCGAGACCCTGATCCCCTGCAGGGCCCTGGGATCCAGGATTGCGAAGGCCAGAGTATGTGTAAGGAAGGGCCTGGGCTCTGCTGCCGCTGAGGCTGCATGGGGCCCCGGCAGGGTCTGTTCTGGGAGGCGCAGGCCTGGACAGCCGTATGGCCCCTGTGCCTCGTGCCTCCCAGAGGAGCCGCCACCTCCAGCCGTGTGATGTCTGCCCGCCTCCCTCTCCAGCCAACCCTGCTGCTCTGCGCCCACGATAGCAGGGGTGAGGCTGTGGGTTAAATTGTGTTCCCGACAAACTTGTATGTTGACGTCCTAACCCCCAGTACCTCAGAATGTGACTGTATTTGGGAATAGGGCCTTCGTGGAGTTATTGAAATCAAAGGCGTTTGGAGTGGATCCTAAATCCAGGGGCAAGTGTTCTCTGCAAGGGATGCAGAGACTGGACCCTCACAGAGGGAGAGGCCACGTGGAGTGAAGGTGGAGGCCAGGGGTGGGCTTCTCCAAGCCAGGAACCCAGCAAACCGTCAGGAGCTGGGAGACAGGCCCATCCTGATGGTCCTTCACAGCCCTTGGAGGAATCAGCTAAGCCCACACCTTGACCTTGGACTTCTGGCCTCCAGGCTGTGATATTTTGTTACACAGTAGCCCTAGATGGCTATGACACTTAGATTTGGTTCTTCTTTTTTTTTTTAACTGGAGTATAATTGCTTTGATCTCCTTGCTGTCCAAGGAACGTTCAGTTGTCTTCTCCAGCACCACAGTTTGTCAATTCCAAAGGAAATCAACCGTGACTACTCACTGGAAGGATTGGTGCTGAAGCTCCAATACTTTGGCCACCTGATGCAAAGAGCCAACTCATTGGAAAAGACCCTGATACTGGGAAAGATTGAAGGCAGAGGAGAAGAGGGTGGCAGAGGGTGAGATGGTTGAATGACATCACCAATTCAATGGACATGGGCTTGGGAAAACTCTGGGAGATGGTTAGGGACAGGAATGCCTGACATGCTGCATTCCACAGGGTCGCAAAAAGTCAGACATATTTAACATATATGCAGAGTACATCATGAGAAATGCTGGGCTGGATGAAGCACAAGCTGGAATCAAGATTGCTGGGAGAAATATCTGTTAACCTCAGATATGCACATCACACCACCCTTATGGCGGAAAGTGAAGAAAAAATAAAGAACCTCTTGATGATTTTTTTTTTGCTGAGTGTTGAGCTTTAAGCCAACTTTTTGACTCTTCTCTTTCAAAGAGTCAATCTTAAGGGAAATCAGCCATGAATATTCCTTGGAAGGACTGATGCAAAAGCTGAAACTCCAGTATTTTGATCATTGGCTGGGAACAGCTGACTCATCGGAAAAGACCCTAATGTTGGGAAAGACTGAGGACAGAAGAAGAGGGTGTCAGAGGAGGCAATGGTTGGATTGCATCACTGACGCAGAGGACATAAACTTGGGCAAACTTCGGGAGATGGTGAGGGACAGAGAACCCTGGCATGTTGTGGTCCATGGAGTCACGAAGAGTCAGACGTGCCTGGGCGACTAAACAGCAGCAGCTCTTCCCATTGGGGGCCACACTGTCGGAGCCTCCGCTTCAACATCAGTCCTTGCAATGAATGTTCAGCACTGATTTCCTTTAGGATGGACTGGTTGGATCTCCTTGCAGTCCAAGGGACTCTCAAGAATCTTCTCCAACATCACAGTTTAAAGGAATCAATTCTTTGACACTCAGCCTTCCTTATAGTCCAACTCTCACATCCATACATGACTACTGGAAAAAGCATGGCATTGACTCTATGGACCTTGTTGGTAAACTGGTGCCTTTGCTTTCTAATATGCCATCTCAGTCAGTTCAGTCACTCAGTCCTGTCTGACTCTTTGTGACCCCATGGACTGCAGCATACCAGGCTCCCCTGTCCTGCACCATCTCCCAGAGCTTGCTCAGACTCACGTCCATCGAGTTGGTGATGCCATCCAACCATCCCGTCCTCTGTCGTCCCCTTTTCCTCCCGTCTTCAGTCTTTCCCAGCATCAGGGTCTTTTCCAGTGAGTCAGCTCTTCGCATCAGGGGGCCAAAGGATTGGAGCATCAGCTTCAGCATCAGTCCTTCCAATGAATGTTCAGCACTGATTTCCTTTAGGATGGACTGGTTGGATCTCCTTGCAGTCCCAGGGACTCTCAAGAGTCTTCTCCAGCACCACAGCTCAAAAGCATCAGTTCTTCGGTGCTCAGCTTCTTTATGGGGTGTGTCACAGGGCAGTGTGTTCAATATGCAGACACTTACTCAAATCCTCTGCGAGGCAGCACACTCAAGACCCACTTCTATGGCCTCTCCCAGTGCCCAGCGAGGTCCTGCGGTTTCCTCTGTGTCTTGTCCTCGTCATGTCTGAACCAGCTCAGGGCTTACGGCAGCCTTGGTCCCGAAGTGGGTGGGAGATGGAATTTCACACCATCAAAAGGACAGAAGCCACATGAGGGGGTTCATGTGTCAACCTGACTGGGTCACGGGGAGCACAGATATTTATTCAAACATGCTCCTGGGTATATCTGTGTTTCTAGAGGAACTCGGTGTTGGAGCGTGTAGACTGGATAAAGCAAGCGGCCTGCCCCTGAAGGCGCGCCTTGTCCAGTCATGTGAAGGCCCACAAACAGCAAAAGGCTGAGTGAGAGGGAACTCCCCCAGCCTGGTCAGGAGCCCGGACACAGTCTTTTCCTGCCTTCAGACTCAGGCTGAAGTGAGGGCCCTCCTCCAGACTGGAGCCCACTGGCTTTTGGACTAGAACTAATGCCATCTGTTCTCCAGGTCCCACACGCCGACTCCAGGCCCCGGGCCTTCCCAGCCTCCCTGATGGTGTGAGCCTGTTCCTTGTCATCAGAACCCTGCTTCCTACGCTGTGTCTTTGGGACTGCTACAGGAGTCTGACCTCAGCAGGGGATTGCCCCGCCATCCCTGGAGCCAGGTATGTGGATCTGGAGGGGGCTGGCCTCTGGGACTCTTCTCCAGCCAAGCCCTGTGTCCATCCCAGGTGGGACTGAAACAGGCAGGAAGCGGACAGGGCACAGCCTTTGAGAGAATGGCATAGCCTGAGGACGCGGCAGAAACTGACTAGAACCGAATGGGCCCAAGACGGTGGGCGAGCTGACTTCCACTAGACCTTGAGTCTCAACGCGGTTGTTGGTGTTCAGTCGCTCAGTCGTGTCCGACTCTTTGTGACGCCGTGGACTGCAGCACGGCAGGCTTTTCTGTCCTTCACCATCTCCTGGAGTTTTCTCAAACTCATGTCTATTGAATGAGTGATGCCATCCAGCCATCTCATCCTCTGTCGTCCCCTTCTCCTCCTGCCCTCAATCTTTCCCAGCATCAGGGTCTTTTCCAGTGAGTCAGTTCTTCTCATCAGGTGGCCGAAGTCCTGGAGCTTCCGCTTCACCATCAGTCCTTCCAGTGAATGTCAGGACTGATTTCCTTCAGGACTGACTGGTTTGATCTCCTTGAAGTTGTCGACTAAAAATGTACAACTTGAACGTTGTGAGTTGAGTTCTGTTTGGGGCAAAATGAGGGCTGCAGCCCAGGGGCAGCATCTCAGAGAGCTCTGAGAGACCTCTCCGAAGCAGCAGCGGGGGAAGACGATACATAAGGTCTTGGTGAAGGGGGGTGGGGGTCAGTTCCATGAAGCAGTCATTTCACGAAAGGTTTTTTGTTAGTTGTGAGGCTCTGAGGTCACCATGAAGGGGTGTAGTGCTTCTCTAGATATGAGGAGATGCAAGGGTTGAGATCATAAAATCTATTCCTAAAAACATCCAACAGCCTAAAGGCCTGTCCCACCAGATTCCCTGGAGCGCAGACGGCCTCAGCCCACCCTGAACTCACTCAGGGGCTGCTGAAGGCCAGCAGCTATGGCAGCTCGGGGTTTGATCTCCGGAGAGCAGACGGCAAGCACCTCTGTTGTTTAGTTGTTGCCGACGCTCTCAGTAAGTGCCACTTTGTGGTTGACAGAGTCCACGGGACTCGAGAATCTTCTCCAACACAACTGTCCAAAAGTATCAGTTCTTTGGCGCTCAGCCTTCTTTACGGTCCGGTTCTCACATCCATATATGACTACTGGGAAAAACCATAACTTTGACTATATGGATCTTTGTTGGCAAAGTAATGTCTCTGCTTTTTAATATGCTGTCTAGGTTTTTCATAGCTTTTCTTCCAAGGAGCAAGCCGTCTTTCAATTTCACGGCTGTAGTCACCATCTGCAGTGATTTTGGAGCCCAAGAAAATAAAGAATGTCACTGTTTCCATTGTTTCCCCATCTGTTTGCCATGAAGTGATGGAACCGGATGCCATGAATTTTGTCTTTTGTAATGTTGTATTTTAAGCCAGCTTTCTCCCTCTCCTCTTTCACCTTCCTCAAGAGATTCTTTAGTTGCTCTTTGCTTTCTGCCACTGGCGTGGTTTCTTCTGCATATCTCAGATTATGTATGCTTCTCCTGGCAATCTTGATTCCAGCATGTGTTTCTTGTAGCCTGGCATTTCTGATGGTGTACTCTGCATGTAAGTTAAATAAGCAGGGTGACAGTATACAGCCTTGACGTCCTCCTTTTCCTATTTGGAACCAGTCTGTTGTTCCATGTCCAGTTCTAACTGTTACTTCCTGACCTGCATACAGGTTTCTCAAGAGGCAGGTCAGGCGGTCTGTACTCCCTTCTCTTTCAGAATTTTCCACGGTTTACTGTGATCCACACAGTCGAAGGCTTTAGTGTAGTCAATGAAGCAGAAGCAGATGCTTTTCTTGAATTCTCCTGCTTTTTCTCTGATCCAGTGGCTGCTGGCATTTTGATCTAATGTCTGGTTCCTCTGCCTTTTCTACATCCAGCTTGAACATCTGGGAGTTCTTGGTTCACATATTGTTGAAGCTTGGCTTGAAGGATTTTGAGCATCACTTTGCTAGCATGTGACATGAGCACAATTGTGCAGTAGTTTGAAAATTGCCATTGCCTTTCTTTGAGATTGGAATGAAAACTGACCTTTTCCAGTCCTGTGGCCGCTGCTGAGTTTTCCAAATTTGCTGGCATATTGAGTGCAGCACTTTCACAGCATCATCTTTCAGGATTTGAAATAGCTCATCTAGAATTCCATCACCTCCACCAGCTTTGTTCATAGTGATGCTTTCTAAGGCCCACTTGACTTCACAGTCTAGGATGTCTGGCTCTAGGTGAGTGATCACACCATCGTGATTATCTGGGTCATGAAGATCTTTTTTGTACAGTTCTTCTGTGTATTCTTGCCACCTCTTCTTAATATCTTCTGCTTCTGTTAGGTCCGTACCATTTCTGTCCTTTATTGTGCCCATCTTTGCATGAAATGTTCCCTTGGTGTATACACACACGCGCACACACACACACACACACACACACACACACATATAAAACATATATATACAGCTTCCCTTGTGGCTCACCTGGTAAAGAATCTGCCTGCAATGCAGGAGACCTGGATTCAATCCCTGGTTTGGGCAGGTCCCCTAGAGAAGGGAAAGGCTGCCCACTCCAGTATCCTGGTCTGGGAATTCCATGGACTGTACAGTCCATGGGGTCCCAAAGAGTCGAACACGACTGAAGGACTTTAGCTTCACTTCATCTCATGTGTATACAGACATATACACTCATGTTCCCCTGGTATACAGTCTCAGTATACACTCATTGTGAGCGTATACTCAGCAAGCCAAGTGACACGCCCCCAGATGCCAGGACAGTTCTGATGTCAATCAGCAAAGACCAAAAAGTGGGTTGTGCCCCATTTCCTGGAAATCTCCACCCTTTCCCCCAAACAGAATAATCCTTCCCCTTATTACTACTCTGTGGAATTACCCAGCCCATAAAAGCTAGCCACAGCATATTTCAAGGCCACTCTCACCTTCTGAGATGGCCCGTGCTCTGTTGGGGGAGTGTGTTTCTTTTTGAATAAGTCGACTTCCTACCTATTACTTTGTCTCTCTCAAGAATCCGAGCTGCATTAACTCCTGAAACCAGGTGTGTGATCTCAGTTAAAGGACGAGTTTGGGCCATATTTGGGTCCCAGCCTCATGGGTTCAAATCCCAATCTGAGTTCCATGGTCTCAGATCAACACGCTCAACATCACTGGCCACCTGCCTCCGGTGACCTTAGCCCCACTTGTGAGAGCCCCCTGTTGCCCCCTGAGACCTCGTCAACCTTGGCCCTGCCTCACCTGAGGCTGAGGACCCCCACGCCCCGCGCCTGTCCTTCCGGCCGCTCCCCGAGCCCGTCCTTCCCGCCTGCCTCGAGTTCATTTCACATCTGCTTTGTCACCCGCTCTCCTGCCATTTCCTGTCTTCACGTCTTAGTCACCAGCCTAGAACACCCGTCCTTCACGCTAATCCTGCCCTTGCTCCTGTTGATACCGAAAGCTCTGCCTCTGTGCACTGGTGCCAAACTGAACTGCAGAGATCGAGTTCTGGGTGAAGTAGAAAAGAATAGCTTTACCAGGCCGAGGGGGACACAAGGGCTCCTGCCCTGAAGCCTGTGTGCCCCCACCCTGGGGCGATTTGATGAGGAATTTGATAGTGATGGTTCAAAGGCAGGGCTGCTAATAAGGATCAGGGTGTGTGCCGGCCCAGCACTCAAGTGGTCAGGAATCTTCCTGCCAACGCAGGAGATGCAGGTTTGATCCTTGGGTCAGGAGGGTCTCCTGGAGGAGGGCACGGCAATCCCCTCCAGTGTTCTTGCCTGGAGAATCCCATGGACAGAGGAGCCTGGTGGGCTGCGGTCCACGGGGTCACACAGAGTCTGACACGGCGGAAGAAGCTGAGCAGAGGTGCAGGTGGGTCTCCTGATGAGCTTCTCTGCTTCTCAAGGTTATCAACCTGCAGCCTTCTCTGGAATGAAGGTGCTAACATCTGCCGTTAGTTTGGGGTTTAAGAGGTCAAAGATCCTGCTCTGTGTATCTCTTCTTCTTCTGTATCCTTCTCTACTGTATCCTGGCTGCCCCTCCCTTGCCTCCACATCCCTGCCCTTCCCTGATTAGCAATGAAAGACTTCCAGGCCCAGGATCCCCGCAGGGGTCTACAGGGTGGGGTTTCGGTAGACATCACATTCCCCTGGTGGGGGGACTTCCTCCGAACACAATCGCTGGGCCCCAGCCTAGCGTTTCTGAGTCATGAGGTCAGCAGGGGTGGGGGTGGGGGTGTCGTGAGGATCTGAATTTCTCCCCTGTTCAGGGGCTGCTTGCTGGTCCAGCCACCACTCTGAAACTAGATTCAGTTGCAGTAACAAAGACGCCCTAAGCTCTCAGCGCTTTTCTTTCCTCCCACACAATCTTACATGGGTTAACTCTCCCTCATCTTCTTTTTTTTGGAAACTTGTGGCCTCCAGGGTCACCTTGCAAGGGGGGACCGCGTGGGAAGTAGCTTGCTTCCCTTCCCCTGCAGTCCCAGTGGTCGGAACACAGTCATGTGACCCCGAGTGACCGTACTGGAGGTGGGGGGTTGCAGTCTTTCTGTTTGCCCAGCACCTAGCCTTACCTCTTCCCACAGGTCCCCTGCCCGCCAGATGGCTTCTCACATGCAAAACACATGCTCGCCTGCCGCGCCTGTGGCCGTGGCCACGCCAGGTCCAGGCCACCAGCTGGTGCCACGTCAGGTTGGCGTGCCCTCCTGGTCCTGCAGCTTTTGACTTGAAAAATTGACAGCGTGTTGGTGACCCCAGACCCTCAGCCTCGTCTGTGCCCACACTTCTGCTATGGGACCTGGGGTGCCTGCCCACTGTCGTTGGGGAGTTTTGCCCTTGACTCTGGTCTTAGTCATATGACTGACTTTTGTTCTCATCAAGATGACACAGCCAGGCCGGCCTTCTCCAGGAGAGGCACAGGTGGCGTGGAGCCAGGCCTAGGGACAGCAGCTGACGCCCTGACGGGGCCGTGAGCCCAGGCAGTCTGCACCCTGCTTCAGGCGCTGCAGAGCGCGCCGCCCGGCGTCCAGGCGGGCTGCTCGGTGTTTGCTCATTTTGGCGTTCTGCAGCAACAACAGTCAGGGAACTTTTCCCGTATTAGTCACGTAGGCCAGGTCGTGCTGTCATGACAGGTAGGCTCCAGCCCTGAGATGACGCGGCCCCGGCTTAGCAGACAGGCTGCTGGTGTTACCAAATCAGACCCGCGTCCACATGCCCGTGTGCAGCTCGGCCAGTCTACCCACACTGCGTCGCGGTGGAGGAAAGAGCGGCAGCTATTGCAGGCTCCGAGCAAGGAGTCCAGGCAGCTGGTGCTGCAAAGGCCTGAACTCCCCGGAGGCTTCCAGGGTGAGGGAGGGAGGCTGTGGGGAGGGTGGTCGGCTTGTGGACACTCTTCCGATTGGTTGGTGGCGAGGTGACTGGGAGTCTGCATCATCAGCCTTTTGGTTCCAATGGGCCTGGGGTCTCCATGCAGGTGGGCAGCACCCAGTTAACTCCCTGCACCTGGCGGGGGTTTGTGGGTTTAGTCGCTCCGTTGTGTCCGACTCTTTGTGATTCCTTGGACTATAGGCTGCCAGACTCCTCCGTCCATGGAATTCTCCAGGCAAGAATACTGGAGTGGGGGGCCATTTCCCAACCCAGAGATTGAACCCAGGTCTCCTGTGTTGCCGGCAGATTCTTTACCATCTGAGCCATCAGGGAGGCGCAGTATCTGCAAAACAGCTCAAGGGACATGGCTCAGCCCTGGAGGAGGAACCGAAGGTCCCGGACTCTGTTTAGTGGCTAAACTATTATTATTTTGTCTTATTTGACTTTTTTCTTTGTTTCTACATTTTCTCATTTCTCTGATTAACTTTATCCTTTGAGTAAAGTTTCTCTTTGGAGAAACAAAACGCAGGTGGAGGACACTGAGGCGGGTCGGGGGGGAGTTCTGTTGCGGGAAGCGCCCTCGGGTCCTGCTCAGTTACCATGGCCGTGAGAGCCGACAGCAGAGGCTGGAGCTGCGGTTCATGCGATGCCGGGCATTCGGTAAAGAGCACCTGGTGGTCACTTTGCAAGTGGACCGCAAGGAGACCGAGCCAACAGCCAAGGGCAGAAGTTGGAAAGCAGAATTCTGTGTGTGTGTGCTGGGCACTGTGAGTGTCGGTCGCTGTTGGCCTTGCGTGTACCAGGAAGAGGTGGGACCAAGAAGGTCCACTTTGCAAAGAGAAATGAAAGTGAATGTGAACACATATTCAGAAATTCAGAACTGGGCAAAGTCAAAGCTTGGTACCAGAGGCCCAGGAGAACGTCTGAGCTGGCGCAAGCGGGGCAAAGGTCAGAGGACGGGTCAGACCTGCGTATCGAGCCTGAGGGCCCAGGTGGCTGCTGCCAGGGCGGAGAAGTGTGAGTGCACACGGCCCCACACGCGCTCAAGGCTGCATCAGCAGCTGGTGGCAGCCCTCCTCCACCTGCAGCTTGGCCGACGCGACAGGCGGCCTCCGGGGTTGCTGGGCAAGGGGACGGGAGGGCCAGGCCTGGGTGGTGGGGTGTGTATGTCCCACCCGCCCACACGCACCAGCCTGGAAGGGAGAGGGCGCCGTGCACACCCCTGTCTCCTGTCCCGTCTTCCTTTGGTCACAGCCTCACACTCCTCCAGTCCGAGGCCACAGCCGACCCGTCACCCCTCCCCAGCCTGGACGTTCAGGCGTGCTTGCTCCTTGCACAGGGCCCCACACCTCCCAGCAGCTGGACACTTGGTTCTTCTGCTTGGAATGTCACCCTCCTTGACGTGCACATATACATGCCAACACAGCCATGTGCCCACGCGTGTGCATACAAATCCACGTGTACCCATACACATACCCTGTGTGCATACATGCCTGTGTGCACACACACGTCTGTCCACACATGCACGCCAGCATGCACATACCCGCACTCTTCACACCCCTGGCCTTTGGGCCTCAGCCTGGAGCTTGCCCACCAGCTGGGCTGAGACCCCTGCAGCGCCCACCGTGGACCCACCCCAACCCCGTCTTCCTTCCTCCACGTCCCCGGCGGGTCTTCCTCTGTCACTGCTGGCGTTGCCAGCTCTAGGCTGGGCCCTGGTGCCCGGCCAGGCTCCATGGGCTTGGGTGCCATGGACAGAGGGGGGCCCGGCTGAGTGCACGGGGGTGAGACAGACCATGGCCTCCAAGCTGGTGCTGTAGCTGATGTGTGGGGTCAGGGCTGACCCTGGGGCCCCTCCGTGGAGGCTGTGAAGGGACCGCAGGCGGGGCCACAGGTGCTGGACCTGAGAGTGCGTTCCGGCCCGGAGCTGCAGCCACGCAGACGCCAGGCAGCCGGGGCGGGGGGCTCGGGGGCTCCAGTCTCAGCTTTACCGGAGCCTTCAGTGCCGGGGCTGAGGGCAGGACGGTGGCGGCAGCCAGCGGGCCCAGGGTTCTGATCCTGAGCACCCCCCCAGTGGCTGTTCCTTGGTGCCGCCTGGGCCCCCACCCCGCTCCAGCAACTTTGTGTCAGGATCCTTGCAGCCTGGAAGAGACTTGGGCCTGGGTGTGGGGGGGTGCGGTCCCTGAAGCTGCCAGCGGGTGGCAAGGAGTCCTTGCCCAGCCAGCCGCTTGCTGTGGAGATGGGGATGTGAGGGACCTGCAAAGCAAACTTCAGTCCCAGGGGCTTCTCAGACCTTGCCCCCCGAGGCCTTCGAGCCCGCGGACACGTTGGCTCAGACAAGACCCCCAGCCTCGCTGTCCCCAGAGCTGCTCGGAGGTGCCCGACAGCCCCCGGGGGAGGGTGCGCTCTCGGGTGTGGACACCGGGGGCCTGGCTGCGGGGCTGCCGCGTGACCGTGGCCCCTGAGCCTCGCAGGGCCTCTGAGCCAGGACCGCGGCCTCCCTCGCTGCGCTTGTCCCTGGACTGGGGGCTTGCTGTTCGCTCGGGCCAGCAGGGCAGAAGCCACTGGTGCCCACCTGTCCCCCTCCTGCGTGATGTGGACTTGAAACCCCCCTGGTCTGAGCGCCCGAGTGTTTGTCCTCCCGGGTCACTCTGACCGTCTGGAGAGGCGCCCGGGCCTCTGTGGGCTGCGGTACAGAGTGGGGGGGGGGACCCCTGGTGGGGGCTCCTCAGGGGTTGCCCCTTCCTGCCACCAGCCAGGACCCCAGGGCTGCCCCCGACTGTGCATCAGGCTTCCTGCCCGCTGCCCTGCCCCGTGTGAGCGCCACAGACGGGCAGGGAGGGCTGCCCCCGCCTGCTATGGGCCCAGGTCATACATGTCCCCCGAAGCACGGCCTGTGCGCTCCCGGGACAGGAGCCGGTCAGCACCTGGAGGGGAGGGTGGGCGCCGGGTGACTTCAGGGACCCGCACGGCCCCCAGAGCACAGGGGCGGGGGGCGCCGAGGGGACAGCCCAGCCTCTGCGTCCTGTCCACGTTTGTGAAACGGGGCCGTGTTTTTGCACATGCGGAAGGTGTGTCAGTATGCAAGCGACAAGACAGACAGCAGCGCCCCCGGGGTCTCAGCGGGCCACGGCTGACCCGGGCCGGGGGCTTACCGGTTGGTGCTGAAGAGCCGAGCAGCCGGCAGATGCCCACCGGAAGGAAGAGGCTTTGGGGGTGGAGCCCAGCAGAGCTGCCTGCCCGTCTGTCTGCAGGTGCGTCTGCCGCCCTCACCCTCGAGACTGCAGGAGGCCCTCTGGGGAGCCGCGGGCCTGGGGAAGGCCAGGGGGCTGGCCTGTTAGAAGGGCCGCAGCGTGCATGCATTCCTGTGAGTGCTCCGTCGCGCCCGACTCTGCGACCCCGTGGACTCCAGCCCCACCAGGCCCCTCTGTCCATGGAGGAAGGGCAGCCGGAGACCAGACTCCAGCCTGTGCACGGGAATGTGGCCCGGGACCCAGGCCTGTCCCGGGAGCCTGCAGTGAGGCGAGCATCCCCGGCTGACCCCGGGCAGAGGAGGGGGCGCCCACAGTCACGTGGGCAGGACGCGGGGCCTGGAGCCTGCCCTGCGCTCTCACCCACGGGACCGTCTCTGTGAAGGCTAGGACTCAGGAGGCCAGGAGTCAGGAACAAGAGAGTTTAAAGCCTTTACTCGAAACGATGAAGGGCCGACAGCAGTGCCCAGCGACAGCCGGAGGTGATGAGGTGGGGCGGGGCGGGTGCCGGAGGGACCACAGCCCCTGGCTTCCCTGGAGAGACGGACCTGACGACCAAAGTCTGGCAAGTTGGATCATGAAATGACAAAACCAATGAAAAAGCATGAGGAAAGTAAAAGGGGCCTACGAACAGATTCAGTGGGAGATTAAAAGGATGGTGAGAGCGTATCTGATTACTGAGGCAGCTTTTTATTTTTCAGTAAAACTGAGCATGCAAGTATCACACAGCCCAGCAGTCACACTCTTGGGCATTTCTCCAAAAGAAATGAAAATTTACGTCCACTCAAAACAGTGCACACAGATGCCCACAGCAGCTTGGTCACAGCCCCTGGTTGGGGGTGGGGGGATGTTCCAGCACCGCATCCGCTTTTCTGAGTCTCTGGACCCCAGTGCGGGGGGAGTCCAACTCTATTCTGACAGTGTCCGCCTGGCTTACTGTCAGACCTCCAGGTTAAGGACTCAGCCCCTCAAGACGGTCCCCACACCTGTACAAAGTCCAGACCACCTCTAATTATGACTGTGAATTGGGGGTTCCACCCCCCTGCCCCCCAGCTTTGATCATTTCCTAGGACGGCTCACAGAACCCAGGAAAGGGCTTCACTCACTAGCACCTGTTTATCAAAAAAGACACGACTCGGGAACAGCTAGCTGGATGGATGCGGCGCTCGGGTGAGGAGAGAGGGAGGGGAGGCGTGGAGCTTCCGTGACCTTCGGGGGACACGGCCCTCCTGGCCCCTCCACGGGGCCCCCATCCACACCCTGGCCGCAGGACTGGGCCCCCAGCCGCTCCCCCGGCCCGGGGGGTCAAGGGGCGGGGCTGCCAGAGCCAATGCTCCAATCATGCCGGCTTCTTTCGGAGACCAGCGCGCGTCCTGAAAGGACCTAGGGGCCCCCGATACCTGTCGTCCCCTTAGCTTACAGAGCATGCTCCTTACTTCACAGATGAAAGGGTCTGGTTTATTTGATTCCTTGTTTTGGGCACTCTGTGCAGGATACGAGATCTTAGTTTCCTGACCAGGGACGGAACCCGCGTCCTCTGCAGCGAAAGTGCAGAGTCCTGGTCCCTGGGCAGCTAGGGACGTCCCGAGAGGTACTGCGAGCTCCAGCGACTGTGTGTCAAGGGCCAGAACAAAGGCCAAATATTTGTTTTTTTCTTGTATCACAGGCCACCCTCAGGTCACCGACCGGATCCCTTACAGCAAAACGATGGTAAAATTCAGCTGGTCCGGGCGCCTCGCTAGAATCAACGCCGCACGTTGCCACGTCGGGTGGGAACGTCCCCCAGGCCGAGGCCCCTCTGGCCCGGAGGCCGATTTGGTCAGGCTCCAAGGCAGGACTGGCCCTGGGCCCGCGGCCTGACCTCTCGGGCCTCTGGTGAAGCTGAAACGAGGACCAGCGTCGCCAGCTCTGAGCCTCTCTCGGGCGTTGGTGTAACACTGGTTTCCTTCCTCACATCCCAGGACCTGTGGACTCATCCCCTTGCCCCCAGCTGCTGTTCCTTCTCTCCCTGGTTCCCAGACGAGCTGGTCTAGACTTCACCCGGGATAGAAGCCCCGAGAATGCCCCCCCTCAGTCCACTCTTGTCCGGGCGGGTGCGGGGCTAGCCACGCCTGCCATCAGCCCAGGTTTGCCAAGTGGGGCAGCGCGGCTCTACTGGCCGCTTCAGGCCCAGGGGTGGTCAGGTTTAAAGCCACAGTTGCATCCCCCACCTGTGGGTCATCGCAGAGCGCTGGGCTGAGCTCCCTGTGTCACACAGACCTGTTTTCTACATTGTAGTGCATGAGGTCACAGAAGAGTCAGACAGGACTTAGTGACCAAAATCAAGGGCGTTTATATCAGCTCCAGTCGGGGGGTGGGGAGAGAGGTCCAAGAGGGAAGAGATGTGCAGTGTATATCACTTCACTGGACAGCAGGAACTAATAGAAGGTTGTAAAGCAATTCTGCTCCAAAAAAAAGTTGAATTGAAATTTAAAGCACAGCTGTGGTTTCTCCCATGGGAAACACCCCCCACCCCCCACCCCCCGCCTCTGGGCCTGGTCGGTGCAAACTTGGTCTTTTCAGTGTTGCATCAAATAGGGAAAAAACTGAAGTCATTTGGGGAAGAAAGAACAGGGCCTGCCCCCTGCCCCCAGCCCGGTGGGAGTTGCACAATGACGCCAGCGTCCTCTCCGCCCTCGCTGCCCCCATCCAGATCCACCAGGAGACAGAAGTGCCGGTCCAGGGGGGTCGCCGCCGGCCCCCCACGTGCGCCCCCCCTCCCGCGCTCTACCAGCCGGTCCCTCAGACCTGCGCTCCCAGGCTGCACATTCTGGGTCCTACAGAGTTCCTCATTCGGAAGCCACGGCAGTTGGCCGCCCAGATTGGTGCAACCCACCTCTTCCGGTTTCTCAGGGCTCTGAGTGTCTGTGTCTGGGTCAGCCAGACACCATCCGGGCTGAGCGTCTGTTCCCGTCGGGAACCCCATGCAGACCACAGGCTCCCAGCCTCAGTCTCGCCTGCCAGCTTCCACCGGGACCTCCCCCCGGCCCTGAGCACTGGCCACATGGCCGTCAGCCACCCCTGTCTCTTCCCGGGGTGCCGTGCCTCTGAGGCTGTGGACCCCACCCCCCTGCGGTGCCCCCGCGTCCGCCCACCCTGGGGTCCCAAGTGTATGCCTCAGGTGAGAACACAGGGATCCGCTTGCCGATTCCAGTCACTTCTGAGCCTGCGACGGGGTTGTGCTGAGGGCCATCAGCGCACCTACCTGAGCACACCCCAGATTCCCACAGAGATTTCCACGGGGCTGTGTCCTTCACGGACGTCCCTGTAACAGGCCAGGTTTCCATGGGCCTCCTGCCCGACCAGATGGCCAGGGCTTTGGCTCCTGCCTACACATTGGTAAAAACCCAAACGTCAGGACTTTCCCTACCACCCGGTGCTTCCCCCCGCTTCGAGGAGAGCACGTGCCAGCCTGCTCGATGCCAGGCCGAGCTGCGTATGGCTCGGCCAGAGCTGGGCCATCCTGACAAGATGTGGCTGCCATCTGTACACCGAGCCGCTCTCGGTCGGCCAGGGGAGAGCTGCAAGTTGAACCGTGTTCCAGGGAGAGCACGGCCCAGCAGCTCCTGCCGAGGTCAGTCCTGAGGAAGCAGAGGCTTCCTGTGGTGGGCGTGGGGTGGGGGTGGGCGGAGGCTTGTGTTCCCCAGGTTGCACCACCCGGGAGAAAGTGTCTCAGTGCCATGCTGGAACTCTTTGGGGCACCTCTGCCCGCTTAGAGGCCTCCCCCGTGTCATCCTGGACGTTGAGGGGATTTCAGGTTTCATGATCTTTTTTTTTTAATTCATGTGTTTTATTTTGGGGCTGTGCTGGATCTTCGTTGTTGCATGCCCGGCTTTCTCTGCTTGCCGTGCTCCAGCTTCTCACTGCGGTGACTTCTCTCGTTGCAGCTCGCAGGCTCTAGAGCTCAGCCTCAGTTGTGGGGACACACAGGCTGAGTTGCCTTATGGCCTGTGGGGTCTTCCCGGGCCAAGGATCAAACTGGCGTCTCTTGCATTGCAAAGTGGACTGTTAACCACCGCACCCCCAGGGAAGCCCTTCATGACCATTTTGCGTCCTTCAGCCACCAGGATAGCTCAGTGGGTGTTGGATAAGAAGGCATACACAAGCAGGTGTTTGATAACTCCACGCAGATGGAAGTTCTCTGGCCTGAGGTCCCAGTGGTCATCACTAGGAGGGGCCCACGGCTGCTGCCCTGGGCCCCTGTCTTGGTTGCACGCAGGGCATCGCTCAAGGACCTGCCCGCCTGGTGCCCCAGCCTCTACGCCCCGGTGGGTGGTTCAGGTCATCTCACTGGTTCCCATTCAGAGTGTCCAGTGGACACGGCTTGAAGGGCGGAGTTACGAGCTTTACCAGACCACGCAGGAGAAACATCCCCGAGCCGGGCACCACGTCCACCCCATACCCCAGCACAGTCAAGTGGAAGCGGCCCAGTGGCATCACATAAAGCCTGTCCAAGCATCCCGAGGCTTCTCCAAACTTCGACCTTAATTCCGTCGACCCTGACATTCCTCCCGGTGGCCTCCACTGGGGTCCACCTACAGGGCTTGGCTCCATAACACCAGCCAGAGGAGTCATTGCTTCCTGTGGCATAATGTCCACATCATGACCCCCCAGGTAAAGGGGGCACGACTGCTGCACCAAGAGCCGTCCAAACGTCCTCGCCGGATCGTCCTGCCGTGGCCCGCGGCATCGTCCCGCTGTGGCCCGCCGTGGCCCGTGGCCCTGCGCTTCCTCACCCCACTGTTCTGACTGTTGGCTTCTCCAGCCCGTGTCGGTCCCACCGTGTGCAAGGCTCTGGCACTGAGGACCCCTGGACTGTCTCTCCACCCCTGACCCTGGTGGCCACTCCCCACAAGAGTCTGGGGCCCCAGCAGAGGGTTGAGCCGAGGGGCCCTTTGGTCCACTTTCACCTTCTTTTTTTACACTTGGAGTATAGTTGATTTATATACACAGCAAAAACAAGACCGGGAGCTGACTGTGCTTCAGATGATGAACCCTTATGGCCAAATTCAGACTTAAACTGAAGAAAGTAGGGAAAACCACTAGACCATCAGGTATGGCCTGAATCAAATCCCTTACAGTGGAAGTGACAAATAGATTCAAGCATTTAGATCTGATAGACAGAGTGCCTGAAGAACTATGGACAGAGGTTCATGACGCTGTACAGGAGGCAGGGATCAAGACCATCCCCAAGAAAACGAAATGCAAAAAAGCAAAATGGTTGTCTGAGGAGGCCTTACAAATAGCTGAGAAAAGAAGAAAAGCTAAAGGCAAAGGAGAAAAGGAAAGATATGCCCATCTGAATGCAAGGTTCCAAAGAAAAGCAAGGAGATAAGGAGGCCTTCCTCAGTGGTCAATGCAAAGAAATAGAGGAAAACAATAGAATGGGAAAGACTAGAGATCTCTTCAAGAAAACTAGAGATACCAAGGGAACATTTCATGCAAAGATGGGCTCAATAAAGGACAGAAATGATATGGACCTAACAGAAGCAGGAGATATTAAGGAGAGGTGGCAAGAATACACGGAAGAACTGTACAAAAAAGATCTTCATGACCCAGGTAATCACGATGGTGTGATCACTCACCTAGAGCCAGACATCTTGGAATTGAAGTCAAGTGGGCCTTAGGAAGCATCCCTACGAACAAAGCTAGTGGAGGTGATGGAAGATGATGCTGTGAAAGTGCTGCACTCAATATGCCAGCAAATTTGGAAACTCAGCAGTGGCCACAGGCCTAGAAAAGGTCAGTTTTCATTACAATCCCAAAGAAAGGCAATGCCAAAGAATGCTCAAACTACTGGACAATTGCATTCATCTCACATGCTAGCAAAGTAATGTTCAAAATTCTCCAATTCAGGCTTCAAGAGTATATGAATCGAGAACTTCCAGATGTTCAAGCTGCATTTACAAAAGGCAGGGGAACCAGAGATCAAATTGCTAACATCCACTGGATCATCAAAAACGCAAGAGAATTCCAGCAAAACATCTACTTCTGCTTTATTGACTATGCCAAAGTCTTTGTGTGGATCACAACAAACTGTGGAAAATTCTGAAAGAGATGGGAATACCAGACCAACTGACCTGCCTCCTGAGAAACCTGTATGCAGGTCCAGAAGCAACAGTTAGAACTAGACATGAAACAACAGACTGATTCCAAATTGGGAAAGGAATATGTCCAGGCTGTATATTGTCACCCTGCTTATTTAACTTCTATGCAGAGTACATCATGAGAAATGCTGGGCTGGATGAAACCCAAGCTGAAATCAAGATTGCTGGGAGAAATATCAATAATCTCAGATATACAGATGACACCATCCTTATGGAAGAAAGTGAAAAAGAACTAAAGAGCCTCTTGATGAAGGTGAAAGAGGAGAGTGAAAAAGCTGGCTTAAAACTCAACATTCAGAAAACTAAGATCATGGCATCTGCTCCCATAACTTCATGGCAAATAGATGGGGAAACAGTGGCTGACTTTATCTTTGGGGGCTCCCAAATCACTGCAGATGGTGACTGCAGCTATGAAATTAAAAGATGCTTGCTCCTTGGAAGAAAAGCTATCACCAACCTAGACAGCATATTAAAAAGCAGAGACATTGCCAACAAAGGTCCATCTAGTCAAAGCTGTGGTTTTTCCAGTGGTCATGTATGGATGTGAGAGTTGGTCCCAAAAGAAAGCTAAGTGCCAAAGAATTGATGCTTTTGAACTGTGATGTTGGAGAACACGCTTGAGAGTCCCTTAGACTGGAAGGAGATCCAACCAGTCCATCCTAAAGGAAATCAGTCCTGAATATCCATTAGAAGGACTGATGCTGAAGCTGAAGCTCCAATACTTTGGCCCCCTGATGAGAAGAACTGACTCACTGGAAAAAGACTCTGATGCTGGGAGGGATTGGGGACAGTAGGAGAAGGGGACGACAGAGGGTGAGATGGCTGGATGGCATCACTGACTTGACGGACATGAGTCTGAGTGAGCTCTGGGAGTTGGTGGTGGATGGGAAGCCCGGTGTGCTGTGGTCCGTGGGGTCGCACAGTCGGACACGACTGAGCGGCTGACCTGAGCTGAGCTGCTGGCTGGTTTGCAGTGCTATGTTAATTGCGGGTAGGCAGCAAAGTGAATCAGCTTTACGGATACACACACCCACTCTCTTTCAGACTTTTTCCATATCGGTCGTTACAGAGAGTTGAGTAGAGTTGCCTGTGCTATACTCATGACTAGTTGTCTATTTTATATTATTATTATCTTATTATTATTTAATCTATTTTGTATATGAAATGTGTTGTTGGAGAAGACTCTTGAGAGCCCCTTGGACAGCAAGATCAAGCTGACTGATCCTGAAGGAAATCCGTGCTGAATATTCATTGGAAGGGCTGACGCTGAAGCTCCAATCCTTAGGCCACATGATGTGTGAAGAGCTGACTCACTGGGCAAGACCCTGTTTCTGGGAAAGATTGAGGGCAGGAGGAGAAGGGGGCCACAGGAGATGAGATGGTTAGATAGCATCACCGACTCAATGGACATAAATTTTACCAAGCCCTGGGAGATGGTGAAGGACAGGGAAGCCTGGCGTGCTGCGGTCCACGGGGTCACGAGGGTCAGACACGACTGAGCGGCTGAGGAATGGGCGCGGCACCGTGTGTGTGTGGATCCCGGTGTCCCAGTTTATCCCTCTTCCTCCCTGGCAACCGTACTTTTGTTTTCTTCATCTGTGGCTCTATTTCTGTGCTGTAAATAAGCTCATAGTATATTTTAGATTCCACGCAAAAGCAATATCACGCATTTGCTTTTCTCCGTCTGAGTTGCTTCCCTCGGCGTGACACTCTCTAGGTGCGTCGTGTCGCTGCACACGGCATTGTCTTGTCCTTTTTGTGGCTGAGTAGTATCCCACAGTACATACATGCTCCGTGCCTTTATCCGTTTGTCTACAGAGGGACATCTGGGTTGCTCCCCCCTCCTGACTGTTGGGACTAGGGTCGACTTCTACTCTGGTTAAGTTGCCTGCTCGTTGTCCCCAGGGGGTCCAGCTCTGCTTCCGCTTTGTGACTGCTGCCTTCCTGCTTCTTGCTTTCCTCCAAACTGGCGGAAACAGGCCAG
The DNA here is from genome assembly GCA_006410515.1 of Procapra przewalskii. NCBI lineage: Eukaryota > Metazoa > Chordata > Mammalia > Artiodactyla > Bovidae > Procapra > Procapra przewalskii. The sequence goes on from SJYF01001076.1 coordinate 231,074, forward strand.
ACACGTTCAGGGCCCGTTAATGTTCGGAGCCCAGCAAGGCCTCCCTTTGGCCCACCCATCCTTGAGACAGCTGTATTAAGGCCTTTGTTTTGCCCCCATCAATGTCCCTTTCATTAATCTATTTCTTAATGAAGATCTTAAGATCCCACCCTCCTGAGAAGAGTCCTGGAATCCGGCCGTCCCTTTCCCCATTTTCTTGTCAGTTAGTTACGTTCTGAGTAGCGACTGTAAGACCAGACCCGGGGCAGGCGGGGGTGGTCAGCTGAGACAGCGGTTTCTGCCGCCAGGCTCTCTAGAGGAGGGGAGAAGCGTGCCCAGGATCGCCCCGTATATTTCTCTGCAACTGCCTGTAAAGCTATAATTATTTATATAAAATATAGTGTATTTATATAAATATTTATATTTTTGTAAGTCTTTATATAAAATAGAGTGTCGGAAAAAAAGTTGTAGGCCGTGAAGTTTGAAAACTTCAATGAAACCAACACATCGATAGAAAATCATGGACGGACAGAACTGAGCCAAGAGGAAGCCAGATTAAGAGTCTTCCTAGTTCAAGCGTAGTTTCCGTTGAAGGAAAGTGTCTCTAGAGAAGGGTCATCTAAGGGACACAGAAGGAGCAGAAGTACAGCCCGTTAGCTGGCTGCGGTTGTATGAGGCAACTTGGCCCCAAATGTGGTACAGCAAGTCCCCTGCAGGCAAACAAGCTCTGTTCTGAGATCACGCTTGTAAGTCTAAAAAGGTCAGCCTGGGTATCCAACTAACACCATTGGCTATGTAGTCCTGTACTTTAATAGGTTTATAATACTTTTCACACAAATAATACATTAAAAAACCCTAAAAATGAAGAAAACATTTTAAATCTTATAGCTGTTGTTCAGTTGCTAAGTCATGTCTGACTCTTTGTGACCCCGTGGACTGCAGCATGGAGTTTACTCAAATCCACGTCCATTAAGTCAGTGACGCCATCCAGCCGTCTCATCCTCTGTCGTCCCCTTCTCCTCCTGCCTTCAGTCTTTCCCAGCATCAGGGTCTTTTCCGGTGAGTCAGCTCTTCACATCAGGTGGCCAAAGGATTGGAGCTTCAGCTTCAGCTTCAATCCTTCCAATGACTATTTGGGGTTGACTTCCTTTAGGATGGACTGGTTGGATCTCCTTGCAGTCCAAGGGACCTTCAAGAGTCTTCTCCAATGCCACAGTTCAAAAGCATCAATTCTTCCCTTACAGGACAGCCCTCCATACGGTCACCACTCCCAGCAGAGTGAGCAAAGATGATAAGAGAATGGAAGCTGGGTCTAGCCTCAGAAGACATCTCATCACTGTTCCCTCATTCAGTTGTTGGAGGTAAGTCACTCACTAGATCAGCCCACAGGCTCTAGACAAAGGGGGTTGCATGGGGGTGTGACCAGTAGGAGGCAGGGCTTGATGAGACTAATGTATATGCTGCCTGTCCCAACAGAGGGTAAAGAGTCTGCCTGTAATGCAGGAGACCCGGGTCCAATCCCTGGGTCAGGAAGATCCCGTGGAGAAGGGAATGGCTGCCCACTCCAGCATTCTTGCCTGGAGCATCCTGTGGACGGAGGAGCCTGGTGGGCTGCAGTCCGTAGAGACGAAAAGAGCCGAACACGACTGAGTGACTAGCACGCTCACTATCACAATAGCCGCTGCCACGTTGCCACACCTAATGTCACCAACAGCTCAGACGCTGCAGCCAGCAGGAGGGTGCCTGCTGGGGGCGGCCATCACCAGGACAGCCAGGGACTGCTTGCTCACGGCAAAGGAGAGGTAAGAATTACAGTGGAAACAGCTGCTGTCCCGTGTGACAGGCAGGCCCGTGCTTCCCAAGCAGGGGCAGCAAGGACCCCACGCCTCGCCTGTGCAGGCTTCCCTCCAAGGCGGGTGACTTGCCATCTCACCAAGCCTTCCGTGATCACTTCCAGTTACAGGAAAAACCGGGGAGAGAGGCACACTTAAACTGGCACCAGGATGACATCACCTCCAGAACCTGGGACCTTCAGGCACTGACCCAGGCTCCCGAAATGGGTTCACGGCTCAGGTAGAAATGCTCAGGGTGGGAGGAAACTGCTGTGAATCAGAAGACTGAGGAGACACACCCAGGGCAGGGGGCTCGGCAGACTCCAGGCGTGAGCAAGCCAGCAGTGAGAGCTAGAGTGGAAGCGTGGTGGGAATGGAAAGCAGATCGTGTTCTCAGTGCTGCCAGGAAATTACTGCTAATGTGGCGCGTGGCACCGGGACACTGTGTCTGCTGGGAAATAGCTTCCTTTTTTGGAGATGAATGCTGAACTACTTGTCTATTCAATTTCTGTGTCATGACATATGGAATCGACTTTAAGAATCTTATGTATACACATATCTTAAAGTAAACACACGTGTGTGTATGTGCATATGTGTCTATATATAAAGAGAGAGAATGAAGAATGAGGCATTTATTCTAGGGAACTGGTTCATGCAGTTGGGAGAGGGGCACATCTGAGCTCCGGGAGCAGGTCGGCAGGCGGGAACCCAGCCTGACACCCTGTGTTTCGGTCTTGAGGTTGAGCTCCTTCTTCTGGGAGAACTCAGCCTTTGCTCTGAAGGCCTTTGAATTGCTGGGCAAGGTCCACCCGCTCGATGAAGATGATCTGTTTTATTCCAAATCTTCTGATTGAAATGTTCAGTCAGACTTGGCTGGTGGTCCAGCGGTTAAGAATCCACCTGCCAATGCAGGGGACATGGGTTTGATCCCTCATCCAAGAGGACCCCACGTGCCCTGGGGTAACTGAGCCCGGGAGCGCACCGCCACTGAGCCCTCACTCTGGAGCATGGGGTCCGTCACAGGAGAAGCCGCTGCATTGAGAAGCCTGCACCCGCAACTAGCGAGGAGCCCCGCTCGCCGCAGCTAGAGAAGACCCGTGCGCAGCAAGGAAGACTCAGTGCAGACACACAAAAATGGCAATCTCATCGAAAAATACCTTCACGGCAACATCTGACCAGTGTTTGACCAAATAGCTGGACAACAGGACCTGGCCGAGCTGACACATAAAATTAGCCTTTCCTGTGGATATATGTGTATTCATCATATTACTCTTTCTACTTCTTTTCTGTATTACAGTTTTCATCAGAAGCTAAAAAACAAAGAACCTTTGTTCACAGAAGTCACTACAAGGAAAGTGAAAGGTCGCAAATATGAGATAATATTGACAATCCACATAAGTAACAAATGACTTCTACCCAGTAATACAAACTTCCCCATGCCTTAGAAGAAAGAAACATAGATCTGATTTTTTTTTTAATGGGCAGAAGACATAGACAGACATTTGGCAGAATAGGAAACAGAAATGGTCAATGATCATGCAAACGGGAACAAGAAATTACCATCTCCTGGATGCACAGACAGTTTCAGCTTTGGGGCAAGAACACGCGTGCGCTGCTGCGAGCACTGGAGTCGGAGCGAGCAGCGGGAGGACCTGCGGGCCGTGCCCAGGAGGGCGGCTTCTGCACGTGCAGCGATTCGGCACCCCGCCTCTGGACAGGACCCTGGGTCGGGTCGCCAGCCTGTGAGCCGTGCCCCATGAGGGGTGCGGGGTGGGAGTGAACCTTAAAATCAGGTGGTGGTGTAAGGGCAGCCCTAGCTTCAGGTGCTGTTTAAGTCTTTATTGAAATTTTGTTACGACATAGCTTCTGGTTTATGTTTATGTTTGGGTTTTGTGGCCCAAAGCATGGGGGATCTTGGCTCCCCAGCTGGGGACTGAACCCGCATGCTCTGTGTTGGGAGACAAAAGCGTAGCCACTGGACCGCCAGGGAAGTCCTGCCCCAGGTGCACTTAGTGGCGCAAACCTACGCACGTGCCCACCCCCGCCCCGGCGTGTGGCTGCCCGGCCCCGAGTGCCTGGCTTTGTGTTTGCGTTTCTAGGTCTGCCCTAAGATGCAGAAGCCCGAGGCCAGACTCCTGCGCCTTCGCTTGCAGGGACAGCAGTGTGCCCGCATCAGGACCTCTCAAACACTGGTTTTCGTCAGCTGGGTCCACAGGCCACTGACTGTGAGTTCACTCCTGCCCCCCAGACCCCTGCCGACAGATCTGGAGGAGGATCGTAGGCCGCCTGGGTGAAAACCGCATGACAGAGCCCGCGAGTAAACCCTGTGAAAACAGGTCCTCACCGGGTCCAGGGGACAGAGTCATGTACCCCCGCGCCCTGGTCCCCTGTGCACAGGAGGCGGAGGCCTTGTTTGGGCCTCTGCTTTCCTTTCACCTGCATCCAGGTGGCACGTCGGGGTGCTGACTTTGATGTGCAGAGTTGGTGGAGGTGCCCCCAGGGTCACAGGACTTGGTCCTTGTGACCCAGGGACCCCAGGCCCCAGCGGCTGCTGGGGAAGCTGAGATGCAGAAGGTCAGTGCCAGTCCTGTGCAGGCACACAGCTGTGCCCTTTGCCAGGACCTCGCCTCCCTTTCAGAGAAGGCAATGGCACCCCACTCCAGTACTCTCGCTTGGAAAATCCCATGGATGGAGGAGCCTGGTGGGCTGCAGTCCATGGGATCACGAAGTCGGACACGACTGAGCAACCTCACTTTCACTTTTCACTCTCATGTCTTGGAGAAGGAAATGGCAGCCCACTCCGGTGTTCTTGCCTGGAGAATCCCAGGGACGGGGAGCCTGGTGGGCTGCCGTCTCTGGGGTCGCACAGAGTCGGACACGGCTGAAGCGGCTCAGCAGCAGCAGCAGCAGCAGCAGCAGCGCCTCCCTTTGGGACTCCTCGTTCGGCTCCCCTCTGGGCCGGGGAAGAGGTGGACCCCTGCACGTGGGGCGGCAGGGTGACCCGAGCCGCCTGTCTCGAAGGGGGTGTAATTCGTGCACTGGGGCATGTGGTTGAGCAGGCCAGCGGCTCCCCATTGCCCAGTGAGGTGGGGGGTCTGGACTCCTGTAAGGTCCTTGGAGCCCGTGGCAGGCAGGCAGTGTCTCCTTCCCCATCCAGCCCCGTGCTGCCGGCTAGCCTCTCGAAAAGCAGAGGGCAGGGAGAGGAGCCGCCCGCAGGCCCAGCAGGACACCCCTGCAGCCGGATGCCCAGCTTGTCGCAGTCGCGCATCCAGCTGTGCACCACAATGCCGGGCCTCCGGGAGACCGGCCTGCCCCCTGGTAGCAGGTTCACTGACGTGAGACCCCGTGTGGGCCGGGAGTCTCCAGAGAAACCGCACCAGTGGGATGCGTGCAAGCGTGCTCACTCAGTCGTGTCCAACTCTGTGACCCCCTGGACTGTCGCCCACCAGGCTCCTCTGTCGATGGGATTCTCTAGGCAAGAATGCTGGAGTGGGCTGCCTTGTCCTCCTCCGGGGGATCTTCCCACCCAGGGGTGGAACTCCCATCTCTTGCGTCTCGTGCCTTGGCGGGTGTTTTTTTTTTTTTTTTTAGCACTAAGGCTCTCTGGGAAGCCCACCAGTGGGGTATCTGTCTCTATACCCATCCATCCGCCTTCATTCATCCGCCCTTCCACCTCTCCATCCATACACCCATCCACCCATCATCCAGCTATTTACCTACCTACCTCTCTATAAAAGATGTACTACGAGGAACTGGCTCGCGTGGTTACGGGGCTGGGAATGACCCGCCGTGGGCACACTGGCGGCCCAGGAAGGCCAGTTTGGTGACGTCACCCGGCCTGAGTCTGGAGGCCTGAGCCCCGCAGACGCTGTAAACCGCAGTCTCAGGGCAGGAGGAGGTGCCAGGAGCGCCCCAGCTCAGGGGGTGGGGGCCGGAGGAGGGGCGTTCTCCTTTCCTCCGTTTATCCGTTCAGGGACCGGCTGGTGCCCCCAACATGGTGGAGGCCGCCTCCTTTCCTGCGTCCACAGTTCAGTGCCAACCTCCCCAGGAAACACGACCCCCGCAGCCTCCCCAGAAGTCACGTCCCCTCTGGCGGGTCATGCTGACGCACGGGTGAACACGGCTCTCCCATCGCGGGAAGGGCAGCGACGGTTCCCAGCGGCCGGCCCGCGCCCTACTTCCCTTCTTCACCGACTTAACGCCGTGCTGCCGGGCTGGCTCCTCCCGGATCCCTGTTTCTGGGCAAGGACCTGCCCTCAGCCAGAGGAGCAAGGCAAGCGGAGGTGCCCTGGGCTCCCCGAGAGCCACCCCGCACCAGGCTCCTCCAGGAGGAGGCCCCATGGGACGGCGGCCTAGCCTCGGCATCGATTAGGACCACGGCTGGGGCAGCGGGGCGACAGTTGCCCTGTGTCCTGTAGAACCTGCTAGCCAATGCCGCCATCGCCCCCAAGTCAGGAGGCGCGGCGCGGAGGCCGCGGGCGGGGAGGGCCCGCTTCCTGTGGTTAGAATGAATGGGCTGCTCGCAAACATTCTGCCTCTCGCCCCTGTTGGTCCCGCTCGCCTGGTTTTCAGTCCCGGCAAAGGGGTGCTTTGACCAAAACAATGTTGACCTTGAGTTGGAAGGGGGAGACTTTCCACCTGGCCCACCTGGGGCTCCTCTGCCAGTGGATGAAGGGGCCCCGAAGGGGGCCACGGGGAAGGGATCAAGGGGAAATGGGGTCCTGCTCCTGAGTGAGGGCGGGATGAGGGGGTGGTGAGGGTCCCTGGCAGAGGTCACCACCGGGAGGAGGCCTTCGTCCCCAGCACCCTCCCCACGAAGAGTGGGCTCCCCGGCAAGAGACAGGGGTGGGCGTGGGAGGGCAGCGGCTAGCCTGGCCGCGGAGGGAGCAGCCGGCGCCGCAGCTTCCGGCGCAGACCCTTCTCCTGCGCTCTCACATCTGATTCTGCGAACTCAGACCATCTGACCCTGACACACCGCTGCCCTTCCTCTTTGGTTTTCACGCTCTGCGGCCCCTGCAGGGGAAGCGCCCAGCGTGCGCCGCCCTTCTGCCAGGGAAGTCTCTGATACAGGCCCGTTCCCTCTTCCCACCACTGCTGGTGCCTTCCTTAAAGTTTATTTTGTAAGATGAGCAGAGCAGAACCGGGAGAGGAACACACCTCCCCAGAGGCCGCGGAACCGCGGAACCGCGGAACCACGAGACTGACTTCTGCCCCACAAGCTTCCGGCGCAGGGCTGCTCTTCTGTCCCTGGGGAGCCGCCTCGTTCTGGGAGGTGCACTGCGGCGTGTGTGTGACTGCAGGCGGCGGGCGTTGGTCACTTTGTCCCCGTTCGGCTGCACCTCGCAGACGCCGCTCCTTACTGGGGAGGAAGCGGACTCTGCCGGTTTCTGTGGGCGGGGCCGCACCCCCTTGGTGGACGCTCAGTGGGCCGTGATTCTTCCTTCTTTGGCAGATACTACAGGGCCGAGCTGGGCTGGGCCAGTCTGGTGTCCCGCCCAGGGCTCTGGGGCTTGAGCCAGGATGCCAGTCGGCAGGTGGTCGGGTGGTGGGCACGGGGGCGGCCAGAGGCAGGATTTCTCAGACGCACCCCCGGGGACCGTGCGCACGGCATCACTACATGAGTGATTTCTGCTTACAACAGGGAAGTCACGGGGCGGCCCTCACCTAACCACCTGGGCCTGCAGATAGTCCTGCTTGGAGGGTCAGAGGGGAGCGGGGCGTGAGGATGGCGGGCCGTAAGAGCAGGGGAAGTGGTCTCCGGAGCCAAGCAGCCCGTGGACAGCCGACACGGGTGGGGCCTCAGTCCTGACGCTGTGCTGAACTGAACTGCCCCCAGTCTGCCCGAGCCTGCAGTGGGTCCTCCCATCTCCCCAGAGCCTGGGGGTGGGGGCCGGGGAGCCCTGCCAAGCCCACCCTCTTCTCCCTCTGCCTGCACTCTCAGCCCCCAGCCTCTCCCCAGAGTCTGCGGTTGACCCCTGCGCCCCCAACCCCCGTCTGCTTCAGTGGAGGTGCTGGTCTGGTCAAGCCTCCTCTCCACCCCACCCCCCACCACGTGGAGGGAAACAGCTCCTCCCCTCCCACGAAGGTCACATGCGAGTCGAGACCGGAGCATCTCCGCTTCCTTGGGTAGGCGGGTGGGTGTCCCGGAGCAGCAGAAGCTGGCCCGAGCGTCTGCTTGGACTCAGACGGCCCCCGGAAGCGTCCGCTTTGGACGGGTGCTGAGACGGGGATCCCTCCTGGATGCGTCTGTAGGCTCTGGGCTCCTGGGGAGGGCAGCTGCGGGCCCTGAGGGGCAGAGGGACGATGAGGACGCAGAGTGGTAGGGATCTGGGCCCAGAGGGCGTGCAGGTGGCCAGAGCAGAGGGGCTGGGTCAACGGTGGAGGAGCCCTTAGCGTGGATGGAGGCAGGGGGCTGTCCTGGGGGCCCCAGAGATGCCGCTGTTAGACCTGGTGTCTGCGGGGGCGGGGAGGGGGCGGAGCCTGCCTGGTGGAGCGCTTGGTGC
>SJYF01001076.1:263829-280433 GCA_006410515.1 Procapra przewalskii
ATATAAGCATCTGAATGCAGAGTTCCAAAGAATAGCAAGGAGAGATAAGAAAGCCTTCCTCAGCAATCAATGCAAAGAAATAGAGGAAAACAACAGAATGGGAAAGACTAGCGATCTCTTCAAGAAAATTAGAGACACCAAGGGAACATTTCATGCAAAGACAGGCTTCATAAAGGACAGAAATGGTATGGACCTAACAGAAGCAGAAGATATTAAGAAGAGGTGGCAAGAATACACAGAAGAATTGTACAAAAAAGATCTTCACGACCCAGATAATCACGGTGGTGTGATCACTCACCTAGAGCCAGATATCCTGGAATGTGAAGTCAAGTGGGCCTTAGAAAGCATCACTACGAACAAAGCTAGTGGAGGTGATGGATTTCAGTGTTGAGCTGTTTCAAATCCTGGAAGATGATGCTGTGAAAATGCTGCACTCAATATGCCAGCAAATTTGGAAAACTCAGCAGTGGCCACAGGACTGGAAAAGGTCAGTTTTCATTCCAATTCCAAAGAAAGGCAATGCCAAAGAACGCTCAAACTACCACACAATTGCATTCATCTCACATGCTAGTAAAGTAATGCTCAAAATTCTCCAAGCCAGGCTTCAACAGTACATGAACCATGAACTTTCAGATATTCAAGCTGGCTTTAGCAAGGGCAAAAGAATCAGGGATCAAATTGCCAACATTCGTTGGATCATTCAAAACTCAAGAGAGTTCCAGAAAGACATCTGCTTCTGCTTTATTGACTATGCCAAAGCCTTTGACTGTGTGGATCACAGCAAACTGTGGAAAATTCTTCAAGAGGTGGGAATACCAGACCACCTGACCTGCCTCCTGAGAAACCTGTATGCAGGTCAGGGCTCAACAGTTAGAACAAGACATGGAACAATAGACTGTTTCCAAATTGGGAAAGGAGTACGTCAAGGCTGTATATTGTCACCCTGCTTAGTTAACTTATATGCAGAGTACATCATTTGAAATGCCAGGCTGGATGAAGCACAAGCTGGGATCAAGATTGCTGGGAGAAATATCAATAATATCAGATATGTAGATGACACCACCCTTATGGCAGAAAGTGAAGAAGAACTAGAGCTTCTTGAGGAAAGTAAAAGAGGAGAGTGAAAAAGTTGGCTTAAAACTCAACATTCAGAAAACTAAGATTACGACATCTGGTCCCGTCATTTCATGGCAAATAGATGGGGAAACAGTGGCTGACTTTATTTTTGGGGGGCTCCCAAATCACTGCAGATGGTGACTCCAGCCATGAAATTAAAAGGCATTTGCTCCTTGGAAGAAAAGCTATAATCAACCTAGACAACACACTAAAAAGCAGAGAGATTACTTTGCCAACAAAGGTCCGTCTAGTCAAGGCTATGGTTTTTCCAGTAGTCATGTTCGGATGTGAGAGTTGGACTGTGAAGAAAGCTGAGAACCTAAGACTTGATGCTTTTGAACTGTGGTGTTGGAGAAGACTCTTGGGAGTCCCTTGGACTGCAAGGGGATCCAACCAGTCCATCCTAAAGGAAATCAGTCCTGAATGTTCATTGGAAGGACTGATGCTAAAGCTGAAACTCCAGTACTTTGGCCACTGGATGCAAAGAACTGACTCACTTGAAAAGACCCTGATGCTGGGAGAGATTGAGGGCAGGAGGAGAAGGGGATGACAGAGGATGAAATGGTTGGATGGCATCACTGACTTGATGGACATGAATTTGAGCAAGCTCCGGGGGTTGGTGATGGACAGGGAGGCCCGGAGTGCTATAGTCCATGGGGTCGCAAAGAATCGGACACAACTGACTGAACTGAACTAGAGTAGGTTTGCCATAGCGCTTCTTCCAAGGAGCAGGCTTCTTTTTATTTCATGGCTGCAGTCACCACCTGCAGTGATTGTGGAACTGAAGAAAATAAAGTCTGTCACTTTATTTTATTTTTGTAGATTTGGTCAGATATCGTAGCTGATTATGTTTTCTATGAATTAAAACATTTTGCTCTTACTTTCAGTTGGCTTCTTTTTCTTGCCGTATTGCACCAGCTAAAACTTTTAGAACAATGTTAGACAGAAGTCTTGACAAGAGACATCCTTGTCTTCTTCTTGATCTTAGGGAGTAATCAACCAGTTTTGCACCATTAAATCAGAGGCCCTTTATTAGGCTGAGAAAGTTTCCTTTGATCCCTAGTTTGCTGGCACTTTAAAAATTATGAATGGCTATTGGATTTTGTCGAATGTTTTTTCTGAATCTATTGAAATAATGATATGACCTTTATTTTTAAATTTAATATTGTCACTTAATTGAGTTGACTTTTTACATGTTGCACAAGCTTGCATTTCTAGAACTGTTCCCCGCTTGTATTGTTGGATTTGAGTTGCGAAACTTTTCTTTAGATTTTTGCCTCTTGTGTTCATGAGGAATATCTGTAGTTTCCTTTCTCGTGTTTTTCTGTCTTTGGTATCAGTACGATGCTGGCTTCATAGGATGAACTGGGAAGTGTTTCATCCTTTTTAATTGTTCTTAGTGAGTTTAGGTAGCACTGGTTTTATTTCTTCCTTAAATATTTGAAACAAGTCACCAGCTATTCTATCTAGGTTTGGAGTTTTTGAACAGTAAGTTTTTCCCCTTCACTACAAATTTAGTTTACGAAATAGATATGAAGCTACTTTGGTTATTTCTTTTCGAATTAACTTTGGCAGTTTGTGACGAGTTTGTTATTTGTGTATAGAAACACAACTCATTTCTGTATGTCGATTTTGTACCATGCAACTTTGCTGAGTTTGTTGATGAGTAACAACCATTTTTGTGTTGTTTGTCTTTGATTTGTGGAATCTTTAGGGTTTTCTCTCTATAAGTTCAGGTCATTTTCAAAAAGAAGCAGTTTTACTTCTTCCTTCATGATTTGGATGTCTCTGATTTTTTTCCTGTTGACTGCTCTGGCTAAGACTTTCAGTACTTTGTTGAATAGGGCTGTGGAAGTCAGCACCCTTGTCTTTTCCCTGAGTTTAGAGGAAAAGTTTTCATCTTTTCATCACTGAGTATGGTGTTAGCCATGGGACTGTCGTACGTGGACATCGCTATGTTGAGCTGCGTTCCTTCTAGACCCACTTTGTTAAGAGTTGTTCCTTTTTTTCACCATGGAAAAATGTTGAATTTTGTCAAATGCTTTTTCTGAATTTATTGAGATAAGAATATGGTTTCCATCTTTCATTCTGTTAATGTGGTATATCACATTGATTGCTTTGTGTATGCTGAGGCATCCTTTCACCCCAGGGGTGAATTCCACTTGATCATAGTGTTCGACCCTCTTACTGTGTGCTGAATTTTGTTTGCGAGTGTTTTGTTGACAATTCTTGATTGTATATCATCAGGAATATTGATCTGAAGCTGTTTTTCCGTGTAGTTTCCTTATCTGGCTTTGGTATCAGGGTAATGTGATCTCGTAAAATGAGTTTGGGAGTGTCTTTCCTCTTCAGTTTTTGAAAGCTTTTGAGAAGACTTGGCACTAATTTTTCTTTAAGGGTGTAGTAAATTCCATTCTGAAGGAGATCAGCCCTGGGATTTCTTTGGAAGGAATGACGCTAAAGCTGAAGCTCCAGTACTTTGGCCACCTCACGAGAAGAGTTGACTCATTGGAAAAGACTCTGATGCTGGGAGGGATTGGGGGCAGGAGGAGAAGGGGCCAACCGAGGAGGAGATGGCTGGATGGCATCACGGACATGATGGATGCGAGTCTGAGTGAGCTCTGGGAGTTGGTGATGGACAGGGAGGCTTGGCGTGCTGCGATTCATGGGGTCGCAGAGAGTCGGACATGACTGAGCGATTGAACTGAACTGAACTGAAATCTCATCAGTGAAACCATCTGGTCCTTTGTTGGGAGGTTTTTGATTAATGCTTTTAGTCTCCTTACTCACGTGTCTCTTAAGATTGTCTGTTTCTTCAGATTCAGTGTCGGTGGGCTGCATCTTTCTAGGAACTCATTCATCTCTTCCGGAAGCAGTGGCGTTGCCCACAGTGGCCTCCCGCCATTCCTTGTGTTTCTGTGGCACCGGCTGCAACGTCTTCTCTTTCTTTTGTAATGTCATTCATTTGAATCCTGTCTCTTTTTCTTGGCTAGAGGTTTGTCAATTTTTCTTAATGCTTTCAAGAACCAATCCTTAGTTTTGTGAATCTTTCTATCATTTTCCTATTCTTTATTCCATTTATCCCTGCTCTAATCTTCACTATTGTCTTCCTTTTGTTAAATTAGAGCTTGGTTTTTCTCTTCTATCTCTTTGAGATGTACTGTTAATTCAGGGGGAGATTTTTCTTTTTTCTTAATGGATGTGACTCCAGGTGTCTTTTGATTAGTTTGACAGAATATCTTTTGAAATCTGTACCAATTATTCATTGCTGCTTAACAAATACCCCAAAACTTAGTGGCTTAAAATAATAAAATTTTTATCTCACAGCTTTTTTGGGGCACGGAAACTGGACCTGATTCATCCGGGTGCCTCTGAATTAAGGATTCCCATGGGGCTAATTTTTTCCTTTTCCTCAGGCCCCAGTGGGGCTTATCTTGGCAGAGCATTGAACTGTTACTAATCCTATTTTTATTTAAAATTTATATTTTAATTTTCATGAATTTTAACTTGAAGTTGTCTTTTTTTTTAATACTGCAATAAGATGCTATTCATCTTGATTGGTGAGTTTTTTGCATGCTTCCTTATCTTACTGACTGAGGCAAGCGCCTCACTCACCTGTCTTAGACTCAGCGCTGGGTGTGTCTCGCAAGATAATCAGGGCCTCTTTAGCCACTGTCTATAAGAGCATTGTCTTACTTTTAACATATTTGAGTCTTTATATTCAATGTGCGTTTCTAAAAGGCAGCATAGAGCCAGATGCTTCTTTACTGTCCGTTATGACGTCAGCCTTTTAACTGGAATATTTAGGCCATTTACACTCTAGGTTGTTATTGATTTGGTTAGGCCTGCCACCCAACTGTTTGCTTTCTTTTTGCTTGTCTGCTCTTTGCTCCTTCTTCTAGCTTTAAAAAACTTAACTGAGTATTGTAATTTTAAGTATGCTATTAGTTCCTGGCCTCCAGTCTCAGACTGGCTTATGAACGAACACCGTCGGCTTATTAACTATAAGCCTCATGGTCTTAGTGGGTGCTTTAGGATTTGTAGTTTATGTCTTAAATTTATAATCTGCTTTCAAGTGATACTACACCACGTTGCACACAGTGTAAGAACGTCACAAGAAGCTCTCCCACGCCTCCCTCCTGCCCGTTGCCCTACTGTTGCCGTGCAGTTCACTTCTGCATATCTCACAAGCCCACGCCATGTTGTCATTATTTTTGTCTAACATTGGCTTATCCTTTAAGTTTATGTTTACCTGGGCCGTGCTGGGCCTTCACCGTGGCATGCAGGCTTTCCCTAGCATGGCTCGTGGCTCTCCAGGGGTGGCGGGCAGGCTTCGGTGCTCTGTGGCTGTGGGATTTTAGTTCCCCACCTGGGGACTGAACCTCCACCCCCTGCACAGGAAGGTGGGTTGTTAACCATTGGCCCACCAAGAGGTTGCATGACTTAGCTTTTTTATTTTTAGGTATATTTTGGTAATAACAATTTAAATATATTTACTCATGTAGTTGGGCTTCTCAGGCGGTGCTAGTGGGAAAAAAAATGCCTGCCTGCCAGTGCAGGAGATAAAAGAGACCCAGGTTGATCCCTGGGTCAGGAAGATCCCTTGGAGGAGGGCATGACAACCACTCTGGGTATTCTTGCCAGGAGAATCCCGAGGACAAAGGAGCCTGGTGGGCTACAGTCCACGGGATCAAAGAGTCCGACCTGACGGAAGCAACTTAGCTCACACACACTGCTACAGTCACTGTTTCTGATGCTCTGCGCTCTTTTGTGGACATCTATAATTCCATCTCATATAATTTCCCTCCTGCATGAAGGATTTTTTTTTTTTTTGGCTGCCCCATTTGTCACATAGGATCTTAGTTCCCTGACCAGGGATTGAACTCACGTCCCCTGTATTGAGAGAGCAGAGCCACTGTGCTGCCAGAGAATTCTCATGAAAGACATCTTTTAATATTTTTCCAGTGTAGTTCTGCTGGTGATTAATTGTTTCAGCTTTGAAAGGTCTGAAAAAAAACTTTGTATCTCTGAATTTTTGCAAAATACTTTCACTGAGTATAGAAACCTAGGGTAACAGATTTTTTTTCTCTATATATTAAAAAAATTATATTCTTGCATTGTTACCAGTGAGAAATCTGTATTTTCTTTATTTTTATGCCTTTATGAATACCTTATTTCCCTGATTTTTTTCCTTTTTGGCCATGCCACATGGCATGCGAAACCTGGAAAACAAGGGAAGCCCCCAGGAAGTGTTTTAAAGTGTAGAGCTTGTTATTATTCAGGCATAGCAAGGCGGACAGAGCCGAAGATGAGCCTGGAAAAGCCAGTTACATTTTCTGAGAGGAAGGGGCAGGATGGGGTGCTGGGGCTGGGTCAGGGGGCAGGGGGAGTGGAGAGAGCGGGAAATGTGGAGAGGAGACTTTGCTGTGGCTTCCACAGATGGAGTTGGAAAGGCTGGGTGAACAGGCTCACTGTTGGCTGCTTTTAATAGTTCCAGGGTGCTCTGGGGTGCGGGGCTCCCCTGGCTGTCTGGCTCCTGATCTGGGATGATGAGGGCAGGGGCTGGTGGTCCTGAGCCTCAGAGCCCCACAGAGGAGATGGTGGGTCTCTGCTCTGCCTGAGACAGTTCGCATGTCTGGCTTTTATCTCTAGGAGCCAGCCCCTCCCAGGGATGGGCAGGCTCTCCAGGGTCCCTGGAGCCCCAAGATGTCAAAGCACCGGATGCAGACTAGAAAATGCAGGCTTACAGTGCAGCTTGGTGCCCCCTGCCCGGGCCTGCTGTGGCCCAGTATGGCAGCATGAGTCAGACATGGGCTCAGCGTGTGAGGCATGGCCAGCCTGATACAAGTATAACAAAATGCACATCTGATTTCTAAACTTAATATGAAAAGACATGGCGAACTATCTACCTAGTGGTTTTCATGCTGATTATATGTTGCAACGTTATTCATTTGGATATATTATGAAAATTCACTTCTTTGTGCCTTTTCTTTTTAATGTGGTTACCAGGTAATTCAAAGTTACATTTAAGGTTCACATGATATTTGCCTTGGGTGGCCTGTGGCTCTTCTAATGTGTTTCGGTGGGGACGTCACAGCCCTGGAGGTGGGAAGGGCCTCACACCCCTCTCCCAGACGGGAGCGCCATGCTCTTCTCTCCAGAGCAGGCTTCGAGTCTGCTCTCCCAGCAGGGGTATTTGAGACACGTGACCGATCACCGGGAGCTCAGCTTCCATGCGGTCCTGGGGCATCTGGGAGGGCGTTTCCAGGTGAGACTGGCGTTGATTTGTGGGTGCAGGAGAACAGGTGGCCCCCCTGTGTGGATGGGCACCATCCCACCTGGCGAGGCCGGACCGGGGCACTGGCAGGGAAGGAGGGCTCTTCTGCTCCCTGTCTGGTTTCTCAAACTGGACACTGACCTGCTGCCTGCAGTGGTCTGGCTTGGGCTGAATCTCACCACTGGCTTTCCTGGGTTGCCCTCTTACAGACAGCAGATGGTGGGACTTGCAACCCCCATGATCAAGTGGGCCGATTTCCCAAGATAAATCTGTATCTCTCACGGTTCTTTCTCTAGAGAACCCTAACTATTACTAACAAAGGTTTGGGTACTGAGAGTGGTGCCAGAGGGCGCAGAATGTTAAGAATGAATTTTCTGAATTCCAGGTTTCTAGGAGCAGTTTTCTAAACTGATGGGGTTTAAAGACACCAACGACTCTATTTCCAGCCAGAGTGAAAAGGCCGGTAGTCCATGATGCGATCTGGCAAGAGAGATTCTCAACGTATTAATATCTGCACCTTCCCCATCAACCACTCACACGAAGCAAGGAGCTGCACTACTCTAGATGAGACTTTCGCACGTCTTTGGAAAACTGGAGAATGTTGTAACATTGGCTGGTGTCTCCTGGCGCCTCTGGACAAAGTGGTTCAAGAAAAGTGCAAGCCTGAGATTTCAAATTCCCAGCTCGAGTCTCATGGATAATCTTAAAGATAATCTCAGAAAATAACCTCATAAATTATCTCATAAGTAGTCATAAAGAGCTTCCCTGTGTGGCCCGAGGAAAGCCTTATCTCCTTCTGCTGCAAGATCGAGATTGCTGACAACCACTTGCCCAGTCTCATCCTGACTTACCACATGAATTGAGCTCCCAGCCTTGCAGGGCGTCTGCGGTAAAGTAGGAAGACCAGGAGACTGTGCGTTGGGCTGAGGACATGTGGGAAGATCCTGGAGGAATGAGGGACCCTGAGCCCTCAAATTCTCATGAGTCCTCTTTGCCAGGGAAGAAGTCTCTCCAGTGCCAATGAGTAGGAACCTTCCCACCTCCATCTGGAGGGGCTGACCCTGCATTGCCTGGGGAGATGCTAACAGTCCCCTGGAGATGGTTGCCATGGAGGATGATGCTGCTTCTGCTCAGGACGCGCCCTCACCACCTCCTGGCTTCTAGACCCATAACTTGACTCAAGTCCCAGCAGGTCCCCAAAGGTGAGGGGCCAAGTGTGACTCAGGATGAAGTGCTCTGTGCTCCGGAGGGAGCGGAGATTTCTGATCCATGCAGACAGGAGCCAAGGGGACACGGGAGATGGATGCTGAAGGTGTAGGATGCTGAAGGATGAAGTCTGTGGGACCGAATTTGTGGACATGAGCTTCTGAGCAGAGATTCTGGATCTCCTGCTGCCTCTCTGGAGAAGGGGGTTGGGGATCTTACTGTTTTGCTGCTTGGCTGAGACAGGGGCCAAAACATGGCCTGCCACGATGGCCGGAACTGGAGGGGGCCAACCTCCCTTGTTCAGAGGTTTGGGGACACAGGATGCGAGAGCGGGCTTGTCGAGTAAGACCTGCCCACCCTCCTGGGAGGGCCCAGAAGACCCTCTCAGCGCGACTGTGCACACCAGGGACCACATCCTCAGGGGGCTGCGTCCTCTGCCATCCAGACCTCATGGTGGGAGCTGTGGTTACTGAACTGAGAAACCTAAGTGAGCGGGGCCACTGGACCCCAGGGTGGCAGGAGCCTAGTGGGGGCACTCGCTGCCGAAAGCAAGGTGGGCACGGTGGCAGGGAGGACCGTCAGGGGCAAGACAGTGGCCAGAACAGCCGGACCGCGCTGACCCATGGTCTTGGCTGCTCGGCCCTGGTGCTGCTGTGGAAGCCTGCCGCGTCCTTACCTGGATAAGGAAGAGGCCCTAGGCCGAGTGAGGTAGCGTCTACCTGAATCATGGAGACAGAGGGTCACAGCCACTCAGCGAGGCCCCAGGCTTAGCCAGTTTTCAGACCCAGGACCTTGGAGGAAGGGGAGACCAGGTCCCCTGGAGGATGGACCCAGGACACCCCGGAAGTGGATGCTCTCAGTCTTTCTCCCCGCCTTCCCCAAGGACCCGCTGCTGCCTACAGGTGACTGTGAGCCGGGCCAGAGGAATAATGAGAGTTTCCAGGGGCCCCTAGACACTGGCTCTGAACCCATGCCCACTCCAGGAGACCCAAGCCTCCCTGGGGACCCCCAGTCAGGTGGGCCCCTGGCGGTCAGGGGGTCGGGGCCGCTGCAGCTCAGATCTGTCCATATCAGGCTCAATGGAAGGCACGGCTGGAAGATAAATCCTCAGCAGCTGGCAGAGTCCTCACACCGGATCCCTGACTGTAGACTGAGGGCTCCAATGTGGGGAAAGGCCGAGTGGAAACCACTGGAACAGCCTCTACTGAGGAAGACAGCACACCAGCCAGCAGCTCTGGCTGGACTGCAGAGGTCAGTGTCTGCACCTAAGACTGGAAGGGTGGAGGGGTGGCGATTCCCACCGCACCCCGTTCCATCCGGCTCACGCAGAAGACAGTGGGCCTTGGAGAAACGACAGTGGGTCCTCTTGAGCTTAACGAGGCGGAGACTCCAACGGAGCTGCTGTGCCAGACGTGGTTTCATTGCTTGAGCAAATTCACACGTTCCCTGCTGCCCAGCACGCAACCCTGCATCTGGCGGGTGCCTTCCCTTCATCCTTGCGCCTGAGGCCCAGCAGAGACAGTTCGCTTTTCCATGGCAAGGCCAGCAGTACACCCTTGCTGTCCTGCATCAGGGGTAAGGCAACTCTCTAGCCCGGGCCACAGCCGAATTCACGGGGCCGTGGTTACTTCCCCCCCCAACGAGACATCACGTGTGCACTGCACTGACTGCATTTACTGACTTTTGAGCCTACTGACAGAGAAGCAGCAGCTACTAGGTCTACAGCATTTGAATATCAGAGGGTAGGAAATAAAACCAGTGCAAATTCAGGGGCCTTCCATCTCATTAAAGTTTCTAGAGAGTCCAGTAAAGCGGCAAGATATCTTTTCTAAGGTGAAGGACAGAGCATTTCATCTGGTCCCTCCTGCAACCAAGAAATGGAGACGACGTAGTATCTGGCTGCGCTACTCCGCCCACTGACCGACCGGGCGATCGCTGGTTGGGGTGGGGGCTCTGCAAGGTCCAGGCTGTGCGCTCCTGGAGTCAAGCGACCCAGCAGGTCCAGCGGTCCCTGAAGCGTCAGGGCAGAGACAGACGCTCTTTGAGTCTTCGGCAGCCCCTAGAGACAGATCACAGGGCAGGCCCTTAAGATTTGGGAGCAGAACTTTGCCATCTGCCCCAGAAAACTGCTCTCCTCTTGAGAAAAACCTCTGGGCCTGCTGCTAGCCTTAGCAGAGACAGCTAACCACAGGTCACCAAGTTACCCTGTGACCTGCTCATCATGAACTGAGTGCTGACTTTGTCTGACCCACCAAGCCAGAAAGCTGGGCATGTAGGGCCACACTCCCCCATCCGATGGAAGTGGCATGTCGCTGAGCCTGCCCAAGCAGGCCCTGAAGGCAGAGATCAGTGGCCTGAAGAAGCGGCTCCGATGCCCACGGCTCCCACCCCGGCTACACTGCCGTCTCTCTCCCTGCCTGAGCCTATGGGCTCGGGGGGAGGCCGTGGTTTCCTGGGATCTATCAACAGGAGCAGCAGCACCCCGGCCTTGTTTACAGATGGTCCTGTGCGACATGCTGGCTCCCCCCCACCAGAGGCGGCTGTCCCTCGGGCACACGGTGAAGGGCAGTCCTCCCAGCAGGCAGAGCGCTGGGCATGGCACCTGGTCCTGCACTTCGCTTGGAAGGAGAAATGGTCAGAGGGGTGGTTACAGCTGGACCCATGGGCTCTGGGCAGTGCTTTGGTTGGGTGGTTAGGGACTCAGAAGCAGCATGACTGGAAAATCAGTGACAAGGGAATTTGGGGAAGAGGTATGTGGATTGGCAAGAACCCCGAAAATATTCATGTCCCACATGAGTGCTCACCAAAGGGTGGGCTCGGCAGAGGATTTTAGTAGCAGAGGGCACAGGCGAACCATCCTGCAGATCCCAGTCAGCCTCTTTCCCAGCCACCCTGTCATCATGCAGTGGGCGGAGTAAAGTGGCCCAGGTGGCAGGGATGGGGGATGCATGGGTCCAGAACATGGATTCCACTTACCAAGGCTGAGTGTCCAGTCTCCCAAGACCAACACCAAACCCTGATTTGGCGCCATCCCCCGAGGGGCCAGCCAGCTATCTGGTCAATCACGCCGGCGTGTAACCAAGCAGGGCGCTGTGGGGGCTTCCTGGAAGAGAGCCCTCCACTATGTCCCGTCTGCAGAGAAACTTCAGCCTCCCAAACCTTCCCTGAGTTCTAAAGAGTAAATTTAATCACAGAAGTCAGAAAATGCGGAAAGAAAGGAAAACAGTCAAACAAGACAAAATAATACTAGTTTAGCCATTGGACGGAGTTAAGAGCCTTGAGCCCCTCCTTCAGGGCTGTAGATGATATTCTGAACCATGTCCTTTGAGCTGCTTGGCAGACACTGAAATCCCCATCAGGCGGAGGAAGTTAACTGCGCGCTGCCCACCGGCACAGAGACCCCACATGGGTTGGAACCAGAGGGTGGACGATGTTGCCTCTGATTAGCTCATCACCAACCAACCAGAAGACTGTCCCTGAGCTGATCACCCACCCCACAGCCTCTCTTCCTTCCCCTCCAGGGAGTTCAGGCCCTTCGGGCACCAGCTGCCTGGACTCCTGGCTTGGCACCTGCGGTAGGCACTGCACTTCCCGTCGCCACGACCACGCGACAGCAGAGCGATTGGCTTCGCTACTCCCGGGTGAGTGGACCCATATCCAGTAACGGGACTGCTTTCACCCTGGCGGCTCGTCGGTGAAGAATGCGCCTGCAATGCAGGAGACCCCAGTGTGCTTCCTGGGCTGGGGAGATCTGCTGGAAAAGGGAAAGGCTACCCACTCCAGTATTCTTGGGCTTGTCTTGTGGCTCAGCTGATAAAGAATGCGCCTGCAATGCAGGAGACCTGGGTTTGACCCCTGGGTTGGGAAGATCCTCTGGAGAAGGGAAAAGCTACCCACTCCAGTATTCTGGCCTGGAGAATTCCAGGAACCGTATAGTCCGTGGGGTCACAGAGAGTCAGACGCGGCTGAGCGACGTTCGCTTTTATCGTGGAAGAGGCAGTGTTTTGATCCTACTGGGACAGACACCCATGCTGGATACGGCTTTGCCTTCTCTGCGTTCAGGACTTGTGCCAAAGCGAATCACAGAATGCCTTATCCACCCTGTGGTGTCCCACACAGCGTTGCTTCTGATTAGGGAAGAAAGGGTGGCAAGGGGCCCCTGCCTGTGGAACTCACCACGCTCCCCACCATCGTGAAGCAGCTGGCTTGCCAGGCGGTGGAATAGCCTTCTGAAGACTCAGTTATCACGCCAGCAAGGTGGCAATGCCCTGTGGGGCTGGGGTGGGTTCTCCGAGAGGCTGTATGTGCTCTGCGTCAGGGTCCGCGGCCCGGCGCTGACTCAGAGCGGAGGCTCCCGGGGTCAGGGGTGAAGGGGCAGTGGCCCTGACTCTGGCACTGGTGGGCCACTGGCGTGGCGGTTCCGGCCTGTTCCTGAGGCCGCGCGTGCTCAGGCGCAGAGCTCTCAGCTCCACCGGGAGCTGCAGCAGTGATCCACTGAACCGGGAGTTAGGGCTCACCAGCCACTTCAGGGTCCTCGCGTCTCAGAATCAACAGGCAGAGAAGGGACTCCCTGTGCCGGCCGGGGCGCCTGATCCCGAAGCGGGAGGCTGGGCCGCTGCTCCCTCCTCACTGGGGGTGAGAACGCACTCGAAGGCGCGGGGGGTCTGGGACTGAGGCCAAGGGAAACCGGCAGGAGCCCAACCCAGGCAGGACCACCGCGGACCCGACCCTCTGGGAACGAAAGTTTGGGTCCACCAGCAAGCACAGAAACACAGCCGGCTGAGGGGCTCGCCGAAGGCTCGGGAGCGCGGAGCAGGCGGTGGGAGGGGGGCCACAAACGCTGACCGCGGCCTCACGACCGGCTACAGAAAGCGGAGCGGTAGTTGCGGTGTTCCTTTCCCCCTTCTGCGGTGGTCATCGTTCCGCCCCTAAGTCGTGTCCAACCCTCTGCGACCCCGTGGACTGCAGCACGCCAGGCTTCCCTGTCCTTCACCATCTCCTGGAGCTTGCTCAAACTTGAGCCCACTGAGTCGATGGTGCCACCCGGCCCTCTCACCCTCTGTTGCCCCCTTCTCCTCCTGCCTTTCTGCTCTAACTGTCATGGAACCAAACGAACTTGCGTTTGCTCTCCTGCGTGCAGCAGAGTCCATGTACTGACACGTGGCTGTGGTGAAGGAAGGCACAGCCTTTATCGCAGGTGCCGAGCGAGGAGCCCAGGCAGCTTGTGCTTAAGAGGCCTGAACCCCCTGAAGGCTCAGCGAGAGGCAAGGGAGTGATGAGTGATCAGGGTGAGTGATCAGCTTGTGGACGTTCTTCTGATCGGTTGGCAGTGAGGTAACTGGGAGTCGATATCAACCCCTGATTC
The DNA here is from genome assembly GCA_006410515.1 of Procapra przewalskii. Taxonomy (NCBI): domain Eukaryota; kingdom Metazoa; phylum Chordata; class Mammalia; order Artiodactyla; family Bovidae; genus Procapra; species Procapra przewalskii. Next base: position 277,794 of record SJYF01001076.1, read on the forward strand.
AAACAAGCCTGGGGTCTACCTGCTGGTAGGGCTTTCAGTACCTGCAGAACAGCTCAAGGGACGTGGCTCAGAGCACCATCTGCAGCCTGGAGGAGTAACTGAAGGGCCTTGCCTTGGACGGCTGCACTATCCTTTTCTCTTGCTCAGCTGTTTCCTCTCTGCGTTTCTCATTGCTCCGATTCCATCGAAAGTGTTTCTACACACGAAGTGGCAGGGTGTGCGGGGAGGGAGGCTCCGTTCTGGGACGGATCGGGTCCTGCCTGGAGATGCAAGTGTGTGTGCGTCTCTGTCTCTCTCCCATCTTCTCCTCTCGTCTTGCCACACAAGGTCTCTCTCCCGTCTTCTCCTCTCGTCTCGTCACACAAGATGCCCCAACTGTAAGTCACAGCATTTAGGCCTGGGAGCTTACAGCAGTGCTTAAGGATGTCAGGAGAGGGGGACACACCCCCAGGCCTCCTCCTCCTCTTCTGGGGCAGGAGGGCATATGCTTTCATTTGTAGGCAGGACAGCCGTACCACATGGGGCAGAACTATGACCTTTCTATTGTTTCTTTCTGGAGCTCACGCGTGGATTCGGGAGCTGGGTACAGGTGCCGTGTTGACAAGGGGTGGATGTGTGATGATCAGTTTTGATCAGGTGCCCAGATTAGACTTTATTTCTGGGTGTGTCGGGGGGTGTTTCTGGATGGGGTGAAGATTAGAGTCAGCGCCCACTGCCGCGTGGACCAGCATCACGGAGTCCACTGAGCAAACGCTTGAACGGAACAACAGATGCAGCGGGAGGAATTCGCCTTTCCTCCTCCGTCTGTCTGCTGGAGCTGGGACCGCCCAGCGTGCCGTCTCCCGCCGCTGCACTGGGGCTTACACCGCTGGCCCCCAGGTTCTCAGCTCTCCACACTTGGACGGGATCCCACCAGCACACAGGCTTTCTGAGTCTGCAGACGGTAGACATGGGGCTTCCCAACTCTACCATCATGCGACCGGCTTCCTCATCATAAACTTCTTGTTACATATTATCTGTTTCTCTGGAGAATCCTGACTGGTCATTGGTGGGTATGATGTTTGACGTCTGGAAGGACTTCATGTCCCATAGCTCCTGCCTACCCCACTGGATTCCAGAAGGTTCTGGACTCCCAAGTGACCTGGGCACACAGGTGGGACTCCTGCACGAAGGCTGCAGGACAACCTGTGGGCTTGGAGAAACTGCTGGCTTGGCCCAGACTGACTGCCTGCCGCCCACCGGTGCCCTGACCCAAAGAATGCACTTGGGCAGCCAGGGAGGAAGGCCCTGGAGGGGTGGACAGAGGGGTGGGCAGCAGCCCTGGGCCGCAGGAGGGGTGAGGCGCCCAGGCCGAGGCAGCTGGCAGTCAGCCCCGCTTGCTCTCACCCGGGCATGGAGCTTGCCCGGCCTCTGCCTGGTCCAGTTCCGCCCAGGGGAGGCCCCAGACGGTCCAGAAAACTCCATCACTCTGAGAAGGGGGACCCAGAGCCTCTCTGCACCTCACGCGTCCCCAGGGTGCCCCACACTTTCAGGGTCTGCACCCCAGTCCCATGGAGCCTGGGATTTCAGAGTGGGCAAGCGCTCAGCCTTGGTCACCCCGGAGTAGGGGTTGGCATGTCCCCTGGAGCAGCAGGACGCTGGGCCGCTGGGACCTCCCAAGGTCAACGGCAGAGCTGGGCCTGGACTGCAGTCCTGTCCCTGGGCCACCGCCCACTCCCGCAGTAGCCAGCCCCTTCTGATCCTCTGGGCTGGATGTGAGGTCCATTTAGCGAAGCAGGGTCACGCATGGCTTGGGCACGGGCCGTGCCCTGTGGACACAGAGAGAAGGGAACCTGTCTTCCCACGTGGAGCCCTCAGATGGACCCCCAGGATGAGGCGCACGCTGTGCACAGCACGGCGCAGAGGGATCCAGACAGGGTTCTGGTGACGCGGCCTCAGAGCTGAGCGTGAGGCCAGCGCAGAGGGGGGCCCAGGCTTTATCCCCAGGGCCCGGGCATGATCTGACTCGCCGGGGTAATGACCCTTTCTGCTTTCAGGCAGTGGACAGGCGGGAGGGGGCAAAGCCGGAGCCCAGGAGGCTGGGGAGAGGCAGAGGCAGCCCCCAAGACTGTCTGGGGCCTGTAGGCCCCATGGAAGTTCAGGCAGGGCCCTGTTTGCAGGACTTGGGAATTTGCCTTGGCACCCTTGGCATGGGCAGGCAGATTCCTATCTGGCTGGGGGTCTGCCAAATAACCCTCAGGGAAGGAGGGGGCGGCTCTTCCCAGAGAGGGGTGCAGAGGCGAGCCAGGCCTTCCGCTCTCAAGGGACCTGATTCCTATCTGGATCGCTCCACTGGCCAGAGGTGTGACTGTGGACACATTCCATGTCCTTTCTGAGTCAGCTTCTTCCTGAGAAATGCGGCCCCACACCCACCTGGCTCCTGGCAAGTGCTAGACTCCAGGTCACTTCCTACAGCAGGCAAGCCGACCAGACTTGCCAGAATCCTTCATGGGGACAGGAGCCAGAGGGCGCCACCAGGCAGGCAGGAAACCCTCGCCACGGTGCCCTGCGGGGTCCACGGGAGGCACCCCAGCCCCCCTTACCCCTTCCCCATGCCAGCAGAGTAAGTCTGCTCAAGGTAGCTGGGCCCGCCCCTTACCC
>SJYF01001076.1:338625-350397 GCA_006410515.1 Procapra przewalskii
GCACTCCGTCCTCTGTGGCGCTCCCACTGCCCTTCCCCCTCCCCGCCCCCGCCCTCGCCTGCGGCTCCTGGTGGAGGAGCAGCGTCACCTGCCAGGATGACACAAACCAGGGCCAGCGGGTGGAGGGCCGGGGAGCAGAGCGGCTCCGAGGTGCCCGCAGGCAAGGTCGGGATGTGAATCAGGAGGCAGCGCCACGTGGCCTGTGCCCGCAGCAGCGGCACGGCCAGGGCTGGGGGTCACTAGGCGCTGTGAGCCGACTCAGAGCGCCACCCTGCCACCCGCCAACTCCCCGCAGCAGCCCCCACGGCCCTTGCGGTGGGGCCGCGGCGGCCCTTTCCTGAGTGGCATCAGAGCGGACAGTCCACGCCTGGGAGGGGCCCGCGGGCCTGGGGCCAAGCCCACCCCCGCCTCTCCCTGTACTGCAGGCAGACAGCCCTCCCCAGGGCCCCCTCACCCTAGGTGGGCAGGGGCTGTGGCTGGCCCTGCGAAAGTGAAGAGGAAGCTGGGAGGAGAGCCTCTGCCCTCCCCCAGCCCCATGAGCTCCAATTGCCTGGGGTGGGGACCACTTGGCAAGACACCCCTCCCCTCATCAGGCAGGGGTGCGTTTGCAGGTGCCTGACCTTCCTTGCTCCTGCGAGCAGGAGTGGGAACTGGAGACAGGCCTCCTGGGCAGGGACCCTCACCCTCACAGGGCCTTCACCAGGGGCAGGCTAGGGGGCTCCTTGCAGGAACCCCCCTGCCCAGGGCTCCAGGGGTCTGGCCATCGTCACCCCCTCCCTGTGGTGGAAACGTTTTCTTTGGGTGTGGAATATGGGTGCTGGGATGGCGGGGAGCCCTGGTCTCTGGGTGGGGGGCCGTAGAGAGTGGGATCAGGTTCCAGCCTGGAGGGGAGGGCCCGTGGGGCGCAGGTGGCATTCTCTCTGAGAGAGCAGACTGCCCTCAGCCAGGGCCCTCCACACCAGGGGCTTACTATGAGCCCCCCGGGCTGAGCCCCCCTCATCCACTGAGCCCTGCGCCTGGGCCCTGGGACAGCCCATCGCCTCCTGCCTTAAAGAATAAGAAGCAGGAAGAGCTGAGGGCCAGCGTGCCCCTCCCCCAGGGGGTATAGCACCGTCCTGAACCGGGGTACCTCTCTGCGCCCTGCACACGTGTGTCCCCGGAGCACCCCGTCTGCCTGGGCCCCTGTGGGCTGTGGCACATTTGTCTGTATTAGAAGCACCTATCCTTTTCTCCTTCGTGCATTTCTGCACCTTTTCAGTTTTTCTGATGAACACGGATTACGTTTGTCATCAGGAAACGTGAAGAGAGGCAAGTGTGTAAAAAAGGGGGCATGGGGGAAATCCGGTCCCCCTCTGCCCCTGCAGAGGGGCGCAGAGCCCAGCTCTGAGAACCCTGGGGAGCTCGGTGCAGACCTAGGCAGGGCCCTCCTCTGCCCCACCGGCCCTGGCGCCCAGAGCTGCAGCCCACCCGGGCTGCCCAGGCGGGATGCTCTGGGCTTTCTCAGCGCCCAAGGGGCACCGCCAGCCTGGGGTGGGGGCTGGATTTCCATGTTCCTGCGATGATTCCCTGGAGCGTGTACGAGGACTCAGCAGGCTGGGCTCCACGTGGCCCTGGTGCCGATCCCGGACTGATAAAGGGGAAGATAGCCGCCTGCCCTGACCGTTAATGTGCAGCTGTTTCCGTAGATACTGGGTAAAAGTACGTCATGAGATGGTGATTTCCAGGCCTTCTTAAACAGCAGTTTGGGTGAAATCAGCCCCTCACCTTCCAGGCAGCAGCTGCTAGGGGCGTGCTCCGTGTCCTCTGGGTGGTTTGTGGGCACGCTGGGCCTGTTCAATCATGCAGGCAGGTGGCAGCGGGTGTGATGCCCTGTGGGTCCCGCTCTCAGAGGGTGCTGAAGACTTTCAGGAGGAGAAGATGCTCGAGCTGGCATGGGGCGCAGGTGGGCAGGGCAGCTGCGTGGAGACAGCCTGGGCTGCCGTTGTTCTCCTCTTGTTCACCTCATTGTGTAACAGGAGACAGCACGTCAGTATTTAGAAAATCAATAAATGGTCCCGACACTTTTAATGGAAAACGCAATAAATAGAAGCTGAGCCGGACGGGCTTGGAGCGACAGCGCTCTGCGCCCTGCCTGCCGAGCTCCGGGCTGTGTCCGCCCAGGCAGGGAGTTGAAGCCCTAATCAAATCAGACCTGGTGCCTGGAGGCTGGCAGCCCGCGTCCCTGAATCCAGGGACGGGCCCATCCTTCCCTCTCTGCCCCAATTTGTGACCCCAGACAGTGGCCCCTGTGAGGAGAGGAGGGCAGGGAGGGGCTCCGTCACCTGGGCCCCTGGGGAGCCAGTCCGGGGCTCTGTAACGGGGGAACCCTCTGCCCTGGGGACCCACTCCACTGTCGGGGGAGCCCAGCTGGGGGCCCTGCACTCCAGATGGTTCTTGTACACCCAGGTGGGGTGTTTCTCCAGCAGAGGGAGGCCAGGCTGCCAGGGTCCTGCCTCCCTGACCCCTCACTGGACCCCCAGGGAGGGAGAAGGGTCCCCTGGCCAATGTGACCTGGCCCCACAGGGAGGGAGGGAGGGAGGGTGCCACAGCTGCCCAGCTCCTGGGAGTATGGCCAAGGGAAGGGTGGCTCAACCCTCCCACGACCTCTGGCCCTTGCCCTGGGCACGCTGACCGGATGTGAGCCTCCAAATGGGCCAAAGAAAGTGAGCATGAAGTCAGCCCCTCCCTCCAAGAGGGCCCGCTCCAGCGCCTCTCCTTAAGCCCTCTTTCCTCTCTGTCTGCTGAGAGAGGGCATCCAGGCATCTCACAGAATCCAGAGCAGGGCTCCGGTGGGCAGGTCCTCCCCTGGGACCACAGCTACTGCACGGAAGGACCCTCGGGCGCCTGTGCGCACACGCTCACGTGCCTCGGTGTTAATCTCCTTAGCAGCTTATCACAGAGAGCAGGCCCTCCGAAGCCGGCCCAGGCGTCCCCCCAGCACTGATCTGTGGGCCGATTGTCAGGCCAGCCCACACCCTCCCTTCCTCTGCAGCTCCGAGGCCACCGTGTGTCAGCAGCCCCTCCGGGGACCCAAGCGGCTGGAGTCGCTTTCTTCTCTGGAGTCGGTGACTTCCCGGGGGACCAAGTCAGGGGCAGGTGCTGCGTCCCTGACGATCTGGAGAGATATCGTCAGGGTGGTCCCAGTCCGTGTGCCCACCTCCTCCTGCCCGGAAGCCCCGGGAGGGGCGGCTGAGAAGGCCGTTGTGCGGGGCAACTTATGAAACAAGCACTCCCGGTGCAACTGAGGCAGGCCAGGGCGCAGGCCCGCTCTCACTGCTGTTCAGTCATTCGGACACTTTGCCTCTGGGGTCCAGCGAGGCCCCTCCTCTGGGCTCTGAGGATGCTGGGAGGATGCAGGGAGAGGAGAGAGGACGCTCTGAAAAGGCATGGCTGGGCGAGCCTGGGGGGCCGGGGTTGCCCTGGCAATGAGACCACGCCACCATGGACGCACTGGGAGGCAGGAGGTGCTTGAGAGAGAGAGAGTGGCCAGACGCGTTCTGGTGAAGCCACCAGAACCCCAGAGTCAGAAGACAGATGGGGCGGCTGGGCGGGGCTGAGAGGCCTTCAGACCCACTGTGCATGTGCTGGCCCACCAGCGGGGCCTCACGGATCTGGACCTTGTCCTGCACTCACCACGCATTCGCTTGTGACCCCAGAAGCCTATGGGCATGTGGGGAAGGAGACCAAGCCCCAGGCCTAGCGCACTGAACCCAGGAGCGGGGCTGGGCCTACTGGGTGGGAGGCGGAGCCCCAAACACCAGGACCTCACCTGGGCGAGAGGGGGCGGCATGGGGGGTCACGGTTCTATCCTCGTAGGTCCCCTTCCAGGCACAGGGGAAGAGCACGCGCAGGTGTGAGCACACAGACCGCCCACGGCCTGGAGGGCCTGGGCCAGGCTTGGGGGCTCCAGGCCCTGGGAGACCAGGAGGCCAGGCACCCACGGAGCTGAAGCCGCACGGAAAAGACGTCCTCCCAGAGGGGGTCAGTCGGCATCGCTGCACCCCTCCAGCACCCCAAGATGAGGTCCTGTACACCCCAGGCCACCGTGCCGCTCTCTCCACGCCCACCCCAGCCCCACCCCAGCTCCGTCCCTGATTCCCTGCTTCCCAGGGCAGTTGGTGGGTGGGTCCAGTTTCTGCAGCTTGTTCTGGATGGGCTCTGACATCCTCAGGGAAGCAGAAAGGACTCGACCTGAACCCAGGCCTGCCGCACGAGCCTCTAGACAGTCTGAGGGCTTCTCGCGTCACCGAGGTGGGGGATGGCTGCCTCCCTCCCCCTCCGGAAAGTGGGGCCCTGCCCCTGCCTCTTCAGGGTGCCTGGTGCATCTCAACACTTGTCACTCTGCCTCTTGTGACCCCTGACCCTTCTGATAATCAAGATGTCAGTGTCCTCCCAGGAGGTCATGGCCCCGTGTCCCCCGCCCCAACCCCAGACCAGCAGGTCCTACCTGTGGTTTGTAAGAGAAAAGCAGCCGAGCCTTGACTTGTTCTTGTCCGAATGCAAGGCGGTGCGAGTCTGTGAAACTGGGGGGCTGCCCAAGGGGCTGTGGCTCCCTCTCGAGGGGTCTCTGCACCCCTTGGGGTGGGGCTGCCAAGTAAGACCCAGACTGCAGACATCATGAAGGGAAAAGCTGACCCCTCACATCAAAGCCAAACCCTCCCGGTGGAAAGAGGCTCCATCAACCAAGTAACAAGCAGACAGGCCCCATCACTCCACGGCAGACAGACGGGGAAACAGTGGAAACAATGACAGATTTTATTTTCTTGGGCTCCAATATCACTGCAGATGGTGACTGTAGCCATGGAATTATAAAATGCTTCCTTCTTGGAGGAAAAGCTATGACCAAACTAGACAGCATATTAAAAATCAGAGATATTACTTTGCCGACAAAGGTCGTTGAGTCAAAGCTATGGGTTTTCCAGTGGTCATGTCTGAATGTTCGGTTCAGTCACTCAGTCACGTCTGACTCTCTTCGGCCCCATGGACTGCAGCACACCAGGCTTCCCTGGCCATCACCAACTCCCGGAGCTTCCCGAAACTCACGTCCATTGCATCCGTGATGCCATCCAACCCTCTCATCCTCTGTCGTCCCCTTCTCCTCCTGCCCCCAATCCTTCCCAGCATCAGGGTCTTTTCCAAGGAGTCAGTTCTTTGCATCAGGTAGCCAAAGTATTGGAGCTTCAGCTTCAAATTCAGCATCAGTCCTTCCAATGAGCACCCAGGACTGGTCTCCTTTAGGATGGACTGGTTGGATCTCCTTGCAGCCCAAGGGCCTCTCAAGAGTCTTCTCCAAACCACAGTTCAAAAGCACCAAGTCTTCGGAATTCAGTTTCTATATCTTCCCTGGTGGCTCAGACGGTAGAGCGTCTGCCTACAATGTGGGAGATTCGGGTTCAATCCCTGGGTCGGGAAGATGTCCTGGAGAAGGAAATGGCAACCCACTCCAGTATTCATGCCTGGAAAATCGCATGGATGGAGGAGCTTGGTAGGCTACAGTCCATGGAGCCGTAAAGAGTCAGACACGACTGAGCTACTTCATTTTCACTTTCAGTTTCCTTATAGTCCAACTTTCACATCCATACATGACCACTGGAGAAACCATCGCTTTGACTAGATGGACTTTTGTTGGCAAAGTAATGTCTCTGCTTTTTAATAAGCCGTCTAGGTTGGTCATAGTTTTTCTTCCAAGAAGCAAGCGTCTTTTAATTTCATGGCTGCAGTCACCATCTGCAGTGATTTTCTAGCCCCCCAAAATACAAAGTCTCTCACTGTTTCCGTTGTTTCCCCATCTATTTGTCATAAAGTGATGGGGCCAGATGCCCTATTAGTTTTCTGAATGTTGAGCTGTAAGCCAACTTTTTCACTCTCCTCTTTCACTTTCATCAAGAGGCTCTTCAGTTCTTCCTCACTTTCTGCCATAAGGATGGTGTCATCTGCATATCTGAGGTTACTGTTATTTCTCCAGGCAGTCTTGATTCCAGCTTGTGGTTCATCCAGCCTGGCATTTCACATGATATACTCTGTGTATAAGTTAAATAAGCAGGGTGACAATATACAGCCTTGACATACTGCTTTCTCTATTTGGAACCAATCTGTTGTTCCATGTCCAGTTGTAACTTGTTTCTTGACCTACATATAGATTTCGCAGGAGGCAGGTCAGGTGGTCTGGTGTTCCCATCTGTTTCAGAATTTTCTACAGTTTGATGTGAACCACACAGTGAAAGGATTTGGCGTAGTCAATAAAGCAGAAGCAGGTGTTTTTCTGGAAACTTTTTGCTTTTTTGATGATCCATTGGATGTTGGCAATTTGATCTCTGGTTCCTCTGCCTTTTCTAAAAACCAGCTTGAACATCTGAAAGTTGTCGGTTCACATACGGTTGAAGCCTGATTGGATAATTTTGAGCATCACTTCGCTAGCCTGTGAGATGAGTGCAATTGTGCGGTAATTTGAACATTCTTTGGCATTGCCTTTCTTTAGGATTGTAATGAAAACTGACCTTTTCCAGTCCTGTGGCCATTGCTGGGTTTTCCAAATTCGCTGACATATTGAGTGCAGCACTTTCACAGCATCATCTTTTAGGATGTGAAATAGCTCAAGTGGAATTCCAATATCTCTACTAGCTTTGCTCATAGTGATGCTTCCTAAGGCCTACTTGACTTCGCATTCCAGGATGTCTGGCTCTCGGTGAGTGATCACACCATTGTGACTATCTGGGTCGTGAAGAACTTTTTGTACAGCTCTTCTGTGTATTCTTACCTCCTCTTCTCAATGTCTTCTGCTCCTGTGAGGTTCTGCCCGTTTCTGTCCTGTATCGAGCCCAGCTTTTCCTGAAACGTTCCCTTTGCTACCTCCTTTGGGGTTTCCTTGAAAAGCTCTCTCGCCTTGCCATTCTGCTGTTTTCTTCTATTTTTTTGCATTAATCACTGCACATACACACGTGTCTATGTGCCTGTGAGCACACGTGTGTGTGGGCACATGTACTTGTCTGTATTTGAAAGAGAGTCTGCTGTCTGTATAGTTCAAATTAAAAACAACGACACAGATGTGGGCAAATGGGAGCCTTATACACAGTTGGTGGGAATGTACAGTGATGTGGCCTCCGTGACAGCGGGATGGAGGGTCCTCAGAATGTTAGACATAGAATCCCCACGAGCCCCAGCCATGCCGCTCCCGGGCCTGCTCTCGAAATAAGTGCAGACAGAGTCTCAAGCAGATACACGCACACCTGTGAGCACAGCAGCTTCATGCACAGCAGCCGAGGGTGGAAGCAGCCCGGGGCCCTCTGCGGGAGACGGACGCACCGGGCGTGGCCCGCCCCCGCGATCGGCACTGCGGCTGTGCCAGGCGCTCGGTCGTGCCCGACTCTCTGTGGCCTCGTGGACTGCAGCCCACCAGGCTCCTCTGTCTACAAAATTCTCCAGGCGAGAACACTGGAGTGGATAGCCATGCCCTTCTCCAGGGGACCTTCTCAACTCAAGGACTGAACCAGGGTCTCTTGCATCACAGGCAGATTCTCTACCATGTGAGCCACCAGGAAAGCCCAAGGGAACGTTCAGCTCAGTTCAGTTCAGCTCAGTTCAGTTCAGTTCAGCTCAGTTCAGTCGCTCAGTCGTGTCCGACGCTTTGTGACCCCGTGAACTGCAGCACGCCAGGCCTCCCAGTCCATTACCAAATCCCAGAGTTTACCCAAACTCACGTCCATTGAGTCAATGATGCCATCCAACCATCCCATCCTCTGTTGTCCCCTTCTCCTCCTGCCTTCAATCTTACCCAGCATCAGGGTCTTTTCAAATGAGTCAGTTCTTTGCATGAGGTGGCCAAAGTATTGGAGTTTCAGCTTCAACATCAGTCCTTCCAGTGAACACCCAGGACTGATCTCCTTCAGAATGGACTGGTTGGATCTCCTTGCAGTCCAAGGGACTCTCAAGAGTCTTCTCCAACACCACAGTTCAAAAGCATCAATTCTTCTGCACTCAGCCTTCTTCACAATCCAACTCTCACAACCATACATGACCACTGGAAAAACCATAGCCTTGACTAGACGGACCTTTGTTGGCAGAGTAATGTCTCTGCTTTTGAATATGCTATCTAGGTTGGTCATAACCTCCCCTCCAAGGAGTAAGCGTCTTTAAATTTCATGGCTGCAATCACCATCTGCAGTGATTTGGGAGCCCAGAAAAATAAAGTCAGCCACTGTTTCCACTGTTTCCCCATCTATTTGCCATGAAGTGATGGGACCGGATGCCATGATCCTAGTTTTCTGAATGTTGAGCTTTAAGGCAACTTTTACACTTTCCTCTTTCACTTTCATCAAGAGGCCCTTTAGCTCTTCACTTTCTGCCATAAAGAAGGTGTCATCTGCATGTCTGAGGTTATTGATATTTCTCCCAGCAATCTTGATTCCAGCTTGTGCTTCTTCCAGCCCGGCGTTTCTCATGATGTACTCTGCATAGAAGTTAAATAAGCAGGGTGACAGTATACAGCCTTGACAGACTCCTTTTCCTATAAGGGACCAGTCTGTTGTTCCATGTCCAGTTCTAACTGTTGCTTCCTGACCTGCATACAGGTTTCTCAAGAGGCAGGTCAGGTGGTCTGGTGTTCCCACCTCAGCCTTAAAAAGAGAAATATTGACACCAGCTGCAACATGGATGAAGCTTGTGGGGGTCATGTTCACTGGAAGAGGCCAGACACAGCAGGACCCCTCCTGCCTGCTTCCTCTTTTGAGAGGTCCCTGGAGGAATCACATCCCTGGAGACAGGACTTAGGTGTGGGGACCCAGGGTTGGGCAGGGGCGGCGAGTGAGGGTTCAGGGCAGACGTGTGGCCATTGGGAGGAGGAGTGATTTCCAGAAGCGGCTGCAGCGACCGTGCATCACAGCGAATGCACTTGATGTCCCTGAGCTGCGCGCTGAACATGGTTGAGACGGTAATTCTCATTTTACGTGTATTTCACTACAATTTCCATAAATAAATAATCACTTTACAAGCACAGTAATATAAAGGGCCTTTGGGATGGCAGCTGGGAGAGTGTGGGAGGTGGGGCTGGGGCGCACACCCAGGACAGCAGGAGGGGCGGGCGGGCTCAAGGTGTTGAGACAGCGGTGGGGAGCCTGCTTCAGGAAGGGAGGCTGGGGGTTCGCTGGCCCACAGGCCCCGGCTGGTGGGGGGTTCCGGCCCCTCTACCTTGCCACCTGGGGCCTGATTGAGCCCCTCACCCCTCCAAACCTGTCTCTTCATTTAACAGAAGAGAGGGCCCTGTGATGCAGATGCTGCGGAGACAAGGGGGCTAGGGACGCCAGGACCACCCTCCGGGGGAAGACCCAGCCTTACGCTAATGAGCCATAGCCAGAGATGACACAGTCACGGCCGCACAAGCGCTGCGTTGGGCTGGGGTCCAGGGGCATCCCCTCGCCTGGGGAAGAGGGAGGCTGGAGGGGTCCCGCGGCTATGCCAGGAGCTCCCCGATCCTGCCCCTGCAGCCCAGCCCCTCTGCAGGACCCACTGAGGGCCACCATACAGAGTGCCCCTCACCGCCTTGTGGTGGTCCAAGGCGGAGGTCCAGCCTTCCCTGGGGTCAACCGAGGAGAGGTTTGTGCCCAGGGGCTGGGCCCAGCCCTGGAGCTGCCGAGGGGGCAGGAGGGCAGGGGCCACTGCGAGAGGTCACAGGGGCCGCGGGGGATGGTGGTCTGCACCCCCAGCCCCTCCCCGCTCCCGGCCTGGCTGGGCGGGGAAGGGGCTCACCCAGCTCTCCTGGGGGCTCGGCGTGGCCTCTCCCAGCCTGTTTCCTGAGGCTCCTCGTGGCCCTCCCACCGCTGGGGAGCAGCCAGGCAGTCAGAAGGACCCAGAGGAACCCCCACCCCCTCAGCAGGGCTTTCTGAGGCCCAGAAATCGGTGGAACTCTCAAGAATTTGGAAATCTCTCCCAGAAACCTTGGGATGAGGGGACATGACCCCGACACGCCGCCCCTCTCTCCCATCCTCTGACAACCCACCCCAGCGGGGCGACCCCTGGCTGCTGTCTCCCTGGAGCATGGGGGTTTCCCTCTGTCCCACTCCCCCGGCCATGCTGGGTGTGGGCCGGGGACACGAGTGCCCCCTGCTCCCCACTCAGGACTCGGCCTGGGGGCTGGAGGCCCCGGAAGTTTCACACATGCCTTGTCAGGACCCTCCACGGGCCTCTCCCAGCAGCCACGAGACCCCTGACGGAAAGGGCCCTGGTGCCAAGGCAGGTGGGCATGGAAGCGGGTGGAGAGCCTGGATGGAGGAGAGTGTGGCCTGTCTGCCCTGCTGGCCTCGCCTGGCAGAGGGGCAGGCAGGGGTGGGGCAGCAGCCTCAGCTTTTGGGGGCTCTGCGAGACCCACCCCGGTGTGGAGTCCCAGGCCCAGGGCGACGTCCCCGAGCACACGGGCTTTGCCACCATCCACCTACGCTGCGGGGGAGCCGGCGCTGCCTGGACACGTTTATTTTATAAAACACAAGCTTGAGACCCAGGTGAGCCAGCTCAGTCTCTGCCGAGCTCACCGTGGGCCCCAGAGGCATCAGAGAGAAGAGCAAATAAGCCCTGTCTAAATATCACAGCCAGCCAGGTCAGCGGCACGCGGCCTGGAAATGTCAGCCGGCGGCGGGGGCTCCTCTGAGCAGGGATTAGCCGGAAGCAACTGGGGGAGTTGAGGCGGGGCCCCTCCCACCCAAGACCCCAGCCGGAATCCGGGCGGAGGCACAGAGGGTCACGGCCGCCGGGCCCCTGCTTCAGCACCTCTGGTCCCCGGAGAGCATGTGCGCTGCAAGGGCGCAGGCCTTGGCCCAAGTGGGGACACACAGGCTGAGACTGAGAGCTCAGCAGGCAGCCCCAGGGAGGGACCTGTCCGTGCGAGACACCAGCGGGGGGCCAGTGCAGAGGGGCCAGCAGGGGCCCTGTCCCAGCCGCCTCACTGAGGTGTCAAGCACATGGCTTCTCTGGGCGTCCCGGGCTCCCTGCAAAGGCCCCACACTCCTGGGGGGAGGTGCTGTGTGTTTGGAGAGCCAGCAGGCCACACCCCACGCCTCAGTTTCCCCACTTGGAGCGCCACATGCTGGTAACCAGTTCTGGGCTCTCAGAGCCAGAGGGAGCTCACAAGAAGGGAAACGGGAGTTCATGGCTGGACTGCATCTCCCAAGGACCAGGGAGATTCCTGAGGCCGCCTGTTCAGGCAGGAGGCAGGCAACACCTTTGCCATTGAGCCCAGAAGATGTCCGGGGCTGGGAATGAGGGGGGCCCTCAGAGCAGCCTCCCTGAGTGTCCCTGAAGCAGGACCTCTGGGGAGGGGGCTGCCCTGCCACCCCCTCTCCTGGGAGGAAAGGCAGTGAGACTGGCAGGGGAGGGGTGGGGTCAGATGCAGGAAGCCCTGGGACCCCAGCCCAGCTGCGGGGAGCACCGGGGAGGCCTCCCATGGGCCCGGGGGGTAGGTGGACTGGCCCTGCTGGGCGCTCCCTGTGGGCAGGTCTCAGGGGTGCCCAGAGAGGCTGGAAGCCTGGCACAGCTGGGTGGAGCGGAGCCCGGGACGCCGGCTGCCCAGACGCCCTGCTGTGGGGTCAGCCGCTGTGGCCTGGCTCACGCTGCCCAAGCACGGTGTCTCCTCCCGCGTCTCAGCCACGATACTTCTGCGGATACAGCCCCGGGCCTCGGTGAATGAGGCGGCGCTGGGAGCCAGGCTCTCCCCACGGGATGTGTGGGAGCTTGGGGGGTGGGGACGCG
>SJYF01001078.1:64360-80087 GCA_006410515.1 Procapra przewalskii
AATTCTTGGGTGTTATCCATCGGCCCTGGTATTATCACCATAGTTTCTTTCTCCTTTCCTAATTTATCTAGAATGTCACCTGGAAGAGCAATTCTTCTTGGGACAGTGCCCATCTCTAGGACTTGATACAGCTTTATGTATGTCTGCTTGTTAAGCAGCACCTTTTGAGTGGAAATCCCATCTGACTCTTGCATCTCCTCCCTGTCCTCACTCCAGCCACCCTAGATATAGGCTGTGACTGTCTATCTCTATGTATATATACACGGATAGAATCACATTTTTAAAATTAGAAAATAAATTTCCATTAGAAAATAGACTCCTCAGAAGGAAAAGGGAGGTGTTTCCTGCTGCATTAAGAGTCTTCTAGACCAGGTCTGCCTGGGTTTTCTGTGAAATTTAAATATCGGATGGCGGAGAGTCATGCTCTTCTGAGTAGATTCTGAAGTTAGGATGTCAAGTAAAAACCCCTCCATGGAGACTCCTTTGGGTGATGCCATGTGGCAGGTCAGCATGGAGTCTCCCAGGTGTCCAGCAGAGTCTGGTTCCTCTTTAGCCCAGAAAGAGACAGCTGTTTGCTCAGCCAAACATCAGATGCCACAGTTGGTTTGTGTTGAGAAGCCACACTGCACAAAAACACTTCTCATTAAGGACCAGCATCACACATTCTGGGCAGCAAGATGCTCGTATCTGAGAGCGCCGTGGTGACGGGATGCTGCTCCAGTGCCAGCAGGCTTCCAGCTCTGGTCCAGCTCACCCCCTCCTGCCCTTTGCACAGAGTCTTGGCACACGCACCAGCTCTTTCTCACTCTCCATCACTTCTCTGCCTTCTCCTCTCTCTCCTCCTTGTCCCCTTCCCCTCCCCTACTCCACCACCCACCCCCACCAGCAGTGAAATGTGTGTATAACCCCAAGACAGAAAGTCCTGACAATCTTGTGTTGTCACTGTTGTTACCCAGGAAAGACAATTTCACAAACAGCCTCTGTCATAAAACCTTTCAAAATGTAATTTCCAAAGGTCCCCATCTAATTAACCGCAGAAGGTTTAAGAACAATATTTACACGAGTTGGAAGGGAAAAGGATTTTTTAAGAGACCTAGCCACAGTTGGCAATAAGCCGCATATTCTGTTGCATCTTCTGAAATTTTTATTATACTAACCAGGTCTTTTTGTTTTGTTTCATTTTGTTCTTAGTGTTCACTAAAGTCTTGGCTTTTGCTCTAGTGAGCTGTTTTACTTCTTTATTTTTGAAGTTTGTTTCTGAATGTCTAAAACTTTTGTTTGTTTATTTTGGGCTGCGCTGGGTCTTTGTTGCTGCGAGGGCTTCTCTCTAGCTGTGGAGCGCGGGCTCTGGGATAGAAGCCTGGCTTCAGTGGCCTTTAGTTGCTGCAGCTCCAGGCTCTAGAGCACAGGCTCGCTCAGCAGTTGTAGCACACAGGCTTAGTTGCTCCCAAGCTTGTGGGACCTTTCCTGGATCAGGAATCGAACCCGTGTCTCCTTCCTTAGGAGGCTTCCTTACCGCTGAGCCACCGAGGAGGGCTTCCCTCGTGGCTCAGCTGGTAAAAAAAAAATCCACCTGCAATGCGGGAGACCTGGGTTCGATCCCTGGGTGAGCCACCAGGGAGGCCCTCTAGATTTTGAAGTTGTTTTGTTTCACATAAGAATAAGATGATAGATCCAGTGAATCAAAACTTCTTCTGAAATAAACCCAGATTGTGTAAAGGTTTTCTAAAAGCACATCTGAAGGGAGGGTGTACATTACACTTGTCATGTCTGTCAAATGGGTGTTGTCTTTTCTGGGGACAGGCAGGACAGTGAGGAGGTTGTAAACGAATGGCTCTGACTAGGGAGTCAGGGATCAGAAGAAAGATAGGTTTCTGGAACTTCAGAAAGGGTCTCTGGGCCAGCTTGGCAAGCTGTCATTTTGGTAGGGAGCAGCCTGAAATTAGTTAATCTAATTTAGACTGTGAGAAAAATGCAGCCATTTCAGAGAAAGTGTGGATAATTTCAAGCTGAAAGCAAATTTTAACTGACAAGAATATCTCCAGCCTAGTTAAGCTAATGAAAGCTTAACTAGGTCACGACGAAATCAGAAGATGAGAGTTTGAAATGGACCTGGGAAGAAAAGGAGCAATTTCAGATAATATGTCTTACTCTGGATGGAAGACTGATTTTTGTCTGGAAAAGAATAGCTTTAGCCTAGTTAAGAGAATGAAACATTAACTGGGTTACAAAGCCATCAGAGCATGCATGAGCAGAACTGAGCATGAGCAGAACCTAGAGACCTGTCAGAATCCTGTTAAAAGAGTGACGGGCAGAGTTCATGACAGGGTACCACTGATGGATGGACCACGCCTCATTCCCACGTGACTGACACACAGGCCAAGAAAGGTCTACAGATAGATAGTTATTTGAATATATTTTATAAGTTTTCCCATCAGATTCTTCACTTTATTTTATAGCTAATGTTGTTATTGGTTCATAGATAATAAACAATTTAGCTTTTATTTATAAACTGGAAGTGTTTTGTATTTTTTTTAAGTATTTCTGATTTATATTTTCTCTTTATCTATCTTGTTCAAATTTTTAGATCACCGAAACCACATATTTTTTAAGAATATTCATAGGGCTTGTCTCACCTTCTCTTTGGTGAACCCACTTATCTCTGGCTAGAACAAATAACTGATAGTGTTAGTCGCTCAGTCGTGTCCAACGTGTACAATCCCGTGGACTGTAGCCCACCAGTCTCCTCTGTCGATGGAATTCTCCAGGCGGGAAAGCTGGAGTGGGCTGCCATTCCCTTCTCCAGAGGATCTTCCAGATCTAGGGATGGAACCCGGGTCTCCTGCATTGCTGGTGGATTCTTTGCTGTCTGAGGCACCAGGGATGGATTTTCCTAAAAGCAGACCTCTCACAGGAGAAGCTGAACAGGAAAAGGGCCAAGATGCACATTAGATCAGGCCCCAGAAAAACTGAGATGGGCAAGGTCACATTCAGACATTGAACATACATGTTTGGAACTCTTACTGTGTTCTCGGCATTGCATGAGGCAATGATAATGGACAAAACAGGCAAAGGTCCTGCCCTTGTGGGGCTTAAATTCTAGTGATAAGAGACAGGCAAGCGATAAACAAAACAAGTCGGTCAGTTATCTGCTGTCAGAAGGTGTACACTGCTATGAAACGAAAAAATATAGCAGGGTGAGAGTTAGGAGTGCTGGGTGTCGGGGTGGGGCAGAATGTGGTGCGAAGCCTTGCTCATGGCCTGAGTCAGTAGCCACTATTCTCAGATCCATGAGTAAGAATTTACCTACCATCCACCCATCCATTTGTCCATCCATGCAGTAAGATGAATTGGATACCTGGCACTGTTCTGGGTATGAAGACAGAGATGAGTAAGACATGGTTCCTACCTTCAAGATGTCCCAGTGAAAAAACAGCCAAGACCGGAAGACCGGTGATGACGCCGCTGCGCTCTGCCTCTGAGTAACTTCATTCAGGCTCTGCTGGGACCCTTCATCAGTGAGGCCTTTTTTGGTCCTCTCACCTAAACTGCCTTTCTATTCCCTGGCTGTGCATTATTTGACTTTATGGTGCACATCACTCCTGGCATGGCTATCATTTGTGTTTTAGTCTCTCCCACTAGAATGCAGGCTCTGAAAGGAGACAGCGTTGTTTTGTTCATTGCTGTATCCTTATTGTTGTTGTTGTTCGGTCACTAAGTCATGTCTGATTCTTTGCGACCCCGTGAACTGAGGCACACCAGGCTTCCCTGTCCTTCACCATCTCCTGGAGTGTGCTCAAACTCATGTCCATTGAATTGGTGATGCCATCAACCAAGTCATCCCCAGTTGTCCCCTTCTGCCCCTGCCTTCAATCTTTCCCAGCATCAGGGTCTTTTCCAATGAGTCAGCTCTTCACATCAGGGGGCCAAAGTACTAGACCTTCAGCTTCAGCATCAGTCTTTGCCCAGCTTAATTTAGAAGATGCTTAATAAGATTTGTTGAATGAATGAATAAATAAATAAAGTACTATAGAAGAAGGATACATTAAGTATGGAATTGCTGACCCTGTATCTCCTAATAAAGTAGTGAGTAGAAAGAGCAATATTAACATAAGATCCCCTAGAAACAGTATAAGGAATGATTAAAACTAATCTTATTATAGTAAGAAAATGTAAGATATTTCTTACTAGGTTAAATTTTTTAAAATTATGAAATATTTCAGACAAACAGAAACATGCATAAAGTATCCACATACATCATTTACATGGGGTTTTGTTTTATTTTTCTGACACACACATGCACATGCATACACCCTTATACGTCCTTGAAGGTTTTATAATGCTTCAGGCCTAAGATTCAAAAATAGCAGTGTTTGGTAACAAATAGCCCCTGGTCACTTGAAAACAATAAAGGTCCCTCAAAGAACTTCCCCTACCCCCAACAGTGGTGAAACCATACTCAGGTACCCCTACAACATATGACCTGTGTACCCTCTGGAATCCTTTTGAGCAAAGCTTATAACCATGTGGACAATGGATGATGTGGTTACCCTGGGGTTGCTGTTAGTTGCGGGTCAGCCATGACTCTGCATCTCTGGAAGTGGTCTCCGGAGCAGTTGGAGCACCAGTTTCCTTCAAAGCAGGGAGCCAAGGAAAACTGTCTCTTTCCTTTTACAAAAATAGTCTATATATACCTTTTGCTATAAGTAATTCCAAAACTCAAGTGGCTTAAAGCAACAGTTATTTATTTGACTCACAAGTTTTTGAGTTGGCAGTGTGGGCTGGGCTCAGCTGGGCAGTTCTTCTGGTCTCCAGGAGCTCACTCAGGTATCTGCAGTCGGCTGAGGTTGACTGATGACCTCCACTTGAATGGCTGGTCCAGCATGGCCTCAAATGGAATAGCTAGTCTCTGTTCCTGTTAATTTCCCACCCTCCAACCAGGCCAGCCTATGCTTGTTCAAGTGGTGGCCATGCAGGGTTCTGAGAGAAAGCAGCAGTATACAATTGCAAGGTCACTTCTGCTGGATTCTCTCGCACAAAATAAGTCACAAAGATCCAGTCTAGATTGAAAAACGGATGTGGAAACAAACTTCACTCCTAGATGTCATTAAAAAAAAATCTGAAAATGTTCCTGATTTCATGACCTTTTTGAATACTTCATACCTTTAGATCCCTGAACTAGGCATTCAGCTGATATGTCCCACCTTCGAGGTGCTACTACAGAGGCAAATAAGAAACTTGAGAACAACACAATTTCATGGAAATGCACCAGGCTGGATATGAGAACAGAAAGAACCAAGAATGAATATGATGCAACCTTGTTCTTGAGCCATGCACAGTTGTTTCCAGATCATTTAGCATTGTTTCCCATAGCTCACTCTCCCTGTGGATTTAAGCACAAAGTCCTGGGGATTTCACTTTCACTTGCCTCCTGGAGGCATCTCTTCCACCACCACTTCAATTCAGTTCTCTTCATCTGTTGCCATGACTACCGCACAACCTTCCTGCTAGTCTCCCTGCCTCAATCCCTCCTTCTCTGGCAGGCTTGGCTAAGTCTACACTACTGCTAGAATGTCTTCTAACATGAACATTTGGTCATGTCACTCCCCTGTAAATAGTCTTCTGTGGATGACCCCCAGCCTAAAGTCTTGCAGCTAAAGAGTCTTCCGTGCCCTGCAAGACCCTTTTTGAGCTGGCGTTCCATCACTCCACCATCTCACATTTTATTCTTGAGCAAAGCCAAACCATTATTACTTTTGTGAATATACTCGTCTTTCTCAGATATTTTGCCTGACATATGCTGTTCCCTATGACAAGAACAACCTCTCTCCTGCTTGACTGCCTAAAGATTTTGACTTTCTTTGAGGGCAGGTTATTCTTAGAAAGATACCTACATTTTTTTAGGAGCTGTGTAAGAAATTCAAAGCATATGCTATTGCTGCTGTCTCTGACTTCAGACTTCTGTTCCTCCTTCAACTGTATGCCCCATTGCTCCTCCCCATTGGAAGCACACTCTGTGGTCTTGTCTCTTCTCATTTGTTTACTATCGGAAACATTTAAGGCAGCACCCCATTCTTTTCAACTGTTTAAAATCTAGCAATTAGCAGTTAATAAGTATTAATTAAACAAATGAAGTCAAGACAGAAAGGAGTGAAAACATTAAGTTCATTTAAATTTTATCGATGGACAGGCAGCAAGGTGTGGTGTACTGCTCCCTGGACTTGATGCCAGAAGTTGTTGCTATATTATTTCACAGCCAGTTGACCTTGAGGAAGTTTGATTCCTTCTTAGAAGTCTCCATTCCCTCATTAGCTAAATAAGAGTAAACCTCCCATTTACCTCATGGTGTTAAGACAGTCAAGTGAGAGAATGAAATGTGAGCATAGAGTTATTAGCAAGCAAATCTGAGAACTAGCCCTAATCCTTAAGCAGGTTTTGAGGAGTCTTTTGCTACTGCTTTGCTCCACAGTTTATGATCCATGACTTGTAAATCTCTAGTAGGTAAGAGCAGTATATATGCTTTGAGTATTAATATATGTTATACTTTGGATTTAATACTATATTCTAAACTCTGTAATTTTTGTTTTCTTATTTTATAATAAGCTATGGGAAGCCCAAAGTTATAATAAGCTATCCTCAAAGAGCGTTAAAGAATTCATGGTATCACAGAAATAGGCTATAGTTAGTGGAAATGTTTTGGTGCCATATTTATGTTATACATAGTCAGTCCTCTTCCACTTCCTGCCATGACCCTAGAACCTCAAGTTTGCTATGCCATTCAGTGCTGGCAAAATAATGAAGCAAACTTCTAATCCTTGTATAGTCCAAGAAAATGAGATGTTTAGGGTGGGGAGAGAGAGAGAGAGTGTGTGTGTGTAAGTAGGGGGAGAGGGAATCCACAAGTACATACGTAAGTGATTGAGAGTTAAATTATTTTCATTTATGGGTTTTTAAAAAATATTTTTTGTATCCCCTACCTACCTATTCACCCAGTTCTCTCCATTATTGACCTCCAAAACCAAATCTTTTTAAGCCTTAAGGGGCTTATTGTGGCAAGTCATCTGTATGTCCCACTCTCTCCACCTAGTTTCACTTAAATGGTTTCAATGGTTCCCACTTGGGCACCCCCTTCCATTACATTTCTACATCCTTTATTTATTTCTCAGCCATTGCCATTTGCCTCACCTCCTTCTGAAACATTTCTCTGAGTTTCTCCCTCTTTTACCTCTTTGGGATTCCAGGTCTTCTTCCTTCTTCAATCTTCCTGTGAACTGATCATTAATATCCTTAATGGTTTAAGAGATTCTAGCTGCCCTCTATTTAAGATGATTTTTTTTTTTTTACTGTTTAAGTTGTTGTTTTGCTTAGAGAAAAACAGTTATTCATGTTAATGAAAATAAATTCATTAAAAGCAGCCAGACCAAGTAAACAGCCTCCTCAACAAAACTCTGCTGCTGTGATGAAAGGGTGGGAGGGTTGAAGGATCTCCCTTGGGAAGGCAGAGAGAGCACCAGGATGAATACTGATCATTTCTCAGGGCGATCTCCAGTTTTATTGGCAGGAATCAAATGTTCTTGCTAATTATTGTCAGGGATTTGGCTGCTGTTCAGACTGAGTGACTAACTCAGGAAATAAAGGGAGTCAAAGAGATGGACAGTCTGAAACAAAAACATAACTACCTCCAAACAGACTGTGAACCTTAAGGATTGAGGCCCCTAGGGACCCCTGACCCTCTCTTCATCAGTTATGCATCTGATGTGAATTGAGAGAGATCCAGAGCAGATGAAGACCACTGATTCTCTTAAAGAGGGAAAGAAACTGGTAAATATTTTAGGGTCTTTTTATTCTTCAGTGGGGCAGAGTGAGTATGTCCTGGATAGGAAGGGCAAAGTGGAGCCAAGCAAACTTAGATAGACTTTCTACTTGAGTTTGCAGTCCCCACGAAATCAAGGCTGTTGGGGAGGGGCACACTGGACTGAGCTGTCCAAGGTGCTGACTTGCCTCTGTGTAAAGTAACTGCTGGACACTGATCTTATCTTCCAGAGATTCTGCCTAAGAACTTAACTACCTTGAATTTTGCTACCCGTGGCACTATGACTGTACCCCTTTGCTCCTTTCAACTTTATCTCTGGGTCCTAAAATCACCCTCTACCTTCTTCCCTGCAAATATGATATTTTGTAATTCATAAAATACACCTTAAATCAACAACTAGAGCATGAGTTTTTAGGGCTCTGTCTCTGACACTAGGATCTATAATGAAATAGAGATATGCAATCATTGTGGGTTGTATTGTAATTTGTTTTAACTGTGTACAGAGGAAAGCAAAAAACCTGATTCATTAAAACAAGGGTGGATTCTTAAAGAAGGAGAGAAATAGTATAGTATTGGCTCATACCCAGCTGTCTCCAACTTTATCTTCTGCATCCAATGATATCTTCAAATGAAAGTTCTATTGTCTTCCCTAATGTCAGCCTTAAAGGTTAAGTGCCTCCAGCTCTCCTCTCTTAGGAGCCGCTTATGGCTAAAATTGACAAGTTTGTTCAAACCCTTTTTGAATCCTTTCATATTTCCAGTCAGTACAACCTACTGAAATAATGAGCTACACGTCTTTATAAGACTTGTTGTAAACTTGCCTTTTTTGGTCCTAAACTCACTGTTCTCATGTTTCTTCTGCTTCCATCCCGCCCATCTTCATGTATATAGACGTGTCGTAAGTTAGTTTATCTCCACTATTCTTCTCATGGTAAGCATTGGCCATATCATTTCTCAGCCCTTGCTGTTATGACAAGATCCTTAGCTTTGGGTTTCCAAAGCCCCAAGGGGCTTTTGGGAGAAATCCAAGGGGTTTATGAACTTGTATGGGGAAAATTGCATCTTTATTTCCACTGACATCTAATTGAAATTCAGGATTTTATTCCATTACAAATACCACTAATAACTATCATAGATATTTTTATATTATGCACAGGTTTTTAAGAGTTTCCTGCATCTTTTTCCAGTAAGCTTAAATCTTTTCTCCCCATATCAGTTTGGTGTCATCTTTGAGACACGCTTAGGTCCTTTCTCCTAAACATTGTCTTTAAAGATGCTAAAGAGCACCGGCCTGGTGCTTATCTTTGAGAAACCAGGCTCTTCATATTTTGCTTCTCTACTCCCAGATATTTTTAAAAAATACTTTGTTTCCTAAACAACCCTTTATCTATGAAACCCCATCCCTCCCTGTCTCCTCAATTCCATCACAATTCATTCAACAAACTGGAAAGGCATTGAGTGGAGGAACTTTTATTGATGATCAAGAAATTCTGCTCCTCTTTAAATTCTTTCTTCCTTTCTCAAAAACTCTACAAGTAGGCAGGCATGTTTTCTCTTGTTTGAACCATGTTGTTGTCTTATTAATAAGGATGCTCAAATTTTCTAGTCAGCTATTAAAAATGAATATTTTAATAAATATTAGATATCTGGGAGATGGAGTTGAATCATCTCTGAATGTGGAGTTGTGATTTTCAAGTGCTCTGTTAGTTACTAAGTCTTTCCCAGAGGTTCAATCTTTCTCTCTCACACACACACTCACCTCTTTATATCTTCCTGCATACACAGTTCATATTTAACAGTTACCTTAAGTGACTCAGACCGACCAGATGTTTTTCATAAAAGAGGTGCTACATTTGGCATTAAATGGATTGGTCCCAAGAAATTCTGTTTGGAAGACTCTTTCATGTAAAATCTAGGAATCTTGCACTGCTGCTGCTGCTAAGTCGCTTCAGTCGTGTCCGACTCTGTGTGACCCCATAGACCGTAGCCCACCAGGCTCCCCTGTCCCTGGGATTCTCCAGGCAAGAACACTGGAGTGGGTGCCATTTCCTTCTCCAATGCAGGAAAGTGAAAAGTGAAAGTGAAGTCGCTCAGTCGTGTCCAACTTTTAGCGACCCCACGGACTGCAGCCCACCAGGCTCCTCCGTCCATGGGATTCTCCAGGCAGGAGTACTGGAGTGGGGTGCCGTTGCCATCTCTGAATCTTGCACTAGTGTCTTTTAAAAAGCTGTCTCACTCAGTTGTTACTGTTGCTCTGTTTTCTTTCTGCCTTTCCAGGGCACATCTGGTCTTAGTGAGATGCACATACCACTTCTGCCTCAGGGTACAGCCCACCAGCTTGGTGTCCTTGTAGCTGACTCTGGCATAATTAACAAACTTGCTGGTATTGGCAGAATTCTGTATTGAGCTTCTGTTTATCATTTTCTTATAGTAACTGCCATGCTCTTATCCAGCTTCTCAGATTCTCTCTGTTCCAACCTGCACTCCAGTCTCTCCTAATTGACCCATTATCATTAACTCGATTGTTAGCTTATTCTATCCATAATGACTATAAACAATTGTGATGATAACCTATTCTTAGGAGGGCTACAAAAACAATTTAGCTCCCAGTGGCTCATGTCTTCTTATTATAGACTCCATCAGCCATTTCTTCAGATCCAGGGTGGAGTTCTTATGAAGAGGGGGTGCGTTTTTAGGAAAGCAGTCTTTAGAACTGGTGGCCATTTATATGAGTGGGTTACATATTGTGGCCAATTTTATTCTTGAATTTCCTCAGAATTCTCAGGTCCATGCCACCTCATATAATTAACGTATTTATCTTGTAAATTTAAGTTATGACATCCTTTTCTCATAGAAGAGCCATGCGGCCATCTCTTACCTGCTCACAGAACCCAGACTCTGTTCACATAAGGATAAGGAGGGGAAGGTAGTTCCTCTGACAGTCTTGGAGAATGGATCTTGACTGATAACAGCCAGTCATGACAGTCTTGTGCTGCTCTGACAGACGCTACCTTGACAGCTTCTCCTGCATCTAGGGGTGTCTATGGGACCATTATAGCTAATAAGAGGAAAGGGGAAGTCTTCTGGGGGCTTCTGGCAAGGATTTTGAGTCCAAATAAAACATGAGATCCTTGTGAGAGGCAAGCCGTTTTTACTCTGCCCCTTCCTTTCTGCTTGGCATGCAAGCACGCAGGCATAATGCCTGCAGTGGATGTAACTGTCTTACAAGCATGATGGAACGGTCAAGAAAAACACAAAATGCTGACCCAGCATCCTAACATTTTTGAGCCCTTGCACTAAACTCTGTAGCGGCTCAATTCCAGAACTAGTGTTGTGTAGAATAATTGAGCGGCTTCAACTTCCCATCATTCAGATATTCTATTGCTTGCAGCCAAATGCATTCTTAACTAATTTGGGCTGGGAACACAGTGTTTTGACTGCTCCTTCCATCCAGGATGTAGGTTAGGTTCTGGGTTTTAGATGTAGTTATAAGTAAGAATCAAACATTTTAGAGGACATTTGGAAGCAAAACATCATCTAATCCTCCTCAGTGGAAGGAAAAAAAAAAGGACAATTTGGTAATGCTTTGAGTTCCAAGAGAAAGACAGCAAGGAGAACATTAATCACTGTGGGCAATTTGGCCCCCCCCAAAAAAAGCCTCAAAGAAGGGGAACAATGAGTGGAGCTTCTTTAAGCAGAGAGAAGAAAAGGTTAAAGAGTCATTAAACCGGGAGGGACGTGATGCCTGCTGTGGACATGTCCCAGCTAGTGTGCCAAAATAAGAGTCCCTTTGAAGGGAGAGAATATGGAATAGGGGTCTTGACACCACCTAGGTCCACGGCACGGCCCTGCCACTGGCTAGTCACATGACCTGGCATCCCCTTTGCTCCTCATTGCTCTCCCTGGGTTGTGGTGGCCTTTGACACCATGAGGTCATTTGTCTCCACCATCTCTCTAGGTTTTAAGGTAAGGAAGGAGGGAGCAGAGGAACAACCCATCACAGTGCCAAGTGACTCAGAGAAGGTACAGCCCTCCCTTGGTATTTGCCGAGGTTGGTTCCAGGGCCTCCTGCAGATATCACAAACTGATGGGCATTCACGTCCCTTAGTCTGCCCACTGAACCTGTGGATTCTGCATCCATGGATTCCAGCAACCCAGTCTGTAGTTGGTTGGATCTGCAGACGCAGGACCCTTGGACAGCAAGGGCTGACTGTGCTGGAAAACGAGTTCTGTGTTTGAAATGCAAGAATCTTCCATTTCTCTATGTCCATGCTACATCTGAGGGAGAGGTGAACAAGAAGAGTTGGAATTGATCTTGCAAGACTGTCTCAGAGGTGATTCAATTAGATGCGTGTTATTTAACCTACCCACTTCAGGTGTTTAAAAAAATAGCTGTTAATATTTAATAATCAAGAGACTTTGCATAAAAACTCATGTTTCTCATCTCGAAAAGAGTAGACATCTTGGCCACACGAGGCCTCCATTTCTGCATGCCATTCGGGTGGGAGCAGAGTGACCTTTTCCCATCACGTGTTTCCCAATTTGAGATTGTCACCTTCTCTTTATGGTCTGCATGACACCGAGGCTGGGGGTTACTTCAGCATCACCCTGCCAGTGCTTTTCATTTTCATAAGAGCCTGTCTCTCTCAAGAGTGGGGAAACAATAGAGGGAAGAGGCTGCATGTCTCTCACACCCAGCCTACTTCATCATTAAAATTAGCAGCCTACCAACACCTGTAGGCCTTTGAATTTGCAAACCAACTATAGCTGTAGTGCAGACCACAAATGGAAACTTGTCTTTGTGACACTTTCACACTCATCCTTCTTGGAAAAAGGGAGGTGAGGAGGTTGATTATTCTTACAAGACGAAGCATCGTTAGTGCATGGCAATGGCTAAATTAATTCAGCTTTCTAGCCCCCTTTGCTGCAAGACAGCTAGTCTGACAAATGCCAAAGCTAATTAGTGTGCCAAGTCGCAGGAGGGAACCTGCTATCTGGCGATCACAATAGTGCTTTTCAATAGGCTCTACAAATGAAGAGATAACATGCAATCTTGGCCTGGATGGCAGCGGTGGGACCTTCTTTTTGCCATAGAGGGGGCATCCCCACTAGGGCCATTTGCTGGGGCAAAAATCTCAACTCTGGTGCAAGTAATAAACATAGGACACAGTAGGCATGCTAAAATGGACCCTTTCTGGCTTTGAAATGTATGGACAAGTTGCTTGCAGCTGATTGTCTCTTGGGCTCCAGGATAAGATACTGCCCCCTTGGCATCTGTGAAACTGCTGGTTCCCTCTTTGATTATTTCCTAAATGTGAAAGCTTACCACAAGTACCGTATTCTAAAAGACCTGTTAATTTGCCAGACTATAAACTTGTCCACTAAAAGAGCTCCACAGAATGGGGAGGTCTAGGTTATTTTATGATCAAAGTGTCCATCTAAGAACCCACCAGGACCCTGCACATGGGCAGTTGGCTCTTAGAATCAGGGAGTGCTTCGTTGGACGTTTGGTGCTTTTAGGTCAGTCTCGTAGCTTTGTTGACTTTCTGGCTGAAGAACTGGCTAAGGGTCTGGCTTCTGGACCTCAGTGAGTAATTGGGACGGCATCTGTGCATTCCCCACCTCCGCTGGGCAGAGCTGCTTTGAGCAGTTTGAAAGTTACAGGAGGTGGGCAGGAAATCACCCACGCTGTACCCTTCCCTCCCCGAGCCACCAGCAAATGCTCAGCGGACAGCTCTTGCCATCCAGAGCAGGCAGCTAGCTGGCTGGCCATCTGGAGAAACCCTGGTGAAGTCAGACCCACAGCAGACAAAGAGACGTTTTTTGAGTAGGCAGAGCAAGGGGCTGGGAAGGCAAAAGCCCAGCCTGGGGACAGAGCAGACCATGAGGCCCCATGCTGGCGGGCTCTGGAGAACTGACAGGGCAGAACATTCAGAGGAGACAAAGCCATGTCAAAAGTCTCCAGGGCCTGAAACAGAGTAGCTCATTAATGCTAGAAGAGTGAGCAAATCTTAATGTGACTCAGACTACGGTGACTCATGAATGGGGCTAGTGTGACACCCTCGGGGGGTGCCTTTGAGGGCTTAGTAAACAGCAAGGAGTTCCTTTAATCTTGTCATCGAGAGCCAGATTATTTAGAGGAATGTGCATCACTCATGATTCTCCTCCCTGTGTCTGCTGTGACATCTTTTGGCTGGTCAGTTACTCAAGATATAGTGATCCAGTCCATGAAGAGCCTCCATGCATGGCCTTGGATGACCCACCAAGTGACCCCTAGGCGGTGACAGGAGGGTTTCAATTTTTAAGGGAGGGAAACTGAAGACCAGTGGAGTGATTGACCGAGGTCAGGCCGATAAGTGGGAGTCCAGAACCCGACTGGGGTGCACCCCACTCTGATAGCAGGGCTGGTTCCTCAGTTCAAGGCTGCGTGTTTCCCCAAGATGAGCTTCTTTACCTGTCAATTTTCTCCCCTCTCTCTCTTTTATGTACAGGGGTGGGCAAAAGAGATTTCCGTGGAAATTGGATCTCTTTTGTGCTCCTCTGAATAAAGATAAGCCTGGGGTGAAAAGCGGTCTCAGCAGTGGTCAATTTCCCTGTGGCCTTTAAAGGATAAAGAGGCTCCATGAACTGCCTTCACACCCTCTGGATGTCTACTTATGTTTTCATCACCCATGAAAGGATCCCAACTATTTTTGGGTCTAGTTATAGCTTTATGTCTTAAGGAGTTAATGGATTTATGCTTTCTGCATGTAACAAATGTGACTGCTTTGATTTGTCTTCTAACTAATTCCTTCAAATCTTACTTTTCAGGGTGAGCAAACCCCCTTTCCTTTCCTAAAATAATTTCCAAGAGACAACCCCCTCGGTACAGTTAGGGAGTCATTTGTTTTTGCTGTACTTCTGGGCTGTGCCCACTTGAAAAACAACGCCTCTCCAGTGTAAGCACCCGTTAAGAAACTGGGCCCAGGTCTCCTAAAGAAAGTTGTTTAGCACTCGCCAACCCGCTTTTTGCCTACTATAGCTTCCTTGAGCCTCTTCCCTTGTGCCTACTCAAGATTTTCATTTTGTGCATCTCCTCAGAGCTCCTTCCTATCTGCTACACTGGATGCTTCTCACTTTGAATCAATTTTTGCTCAAATAAAATCTTAAAAATTAAATAATTGGGCCTGGGATCACATCCTACAATGTCTACTTGACAGACAAGGCAGGTAACCCAAGAGAGGGAAGCGGGCGGGATGCAGGAAGCGCTGTGCCGCGAGAGAGATGTGCCAGGCAGCTGGCATCTGGCGCCTGTGTGGTGATCCTGGGAGACTGAGGGTAATGTACTCTGCCGTCTTTAGCCTCAGCCCCATGATGCCATGTGAGGATGTAGGATATCTGTTGCCAGATCTTCCACTTTTTCCAATAAAAGCTGGGAATCAAGATTTGAAGGTAATGTCTCCTGACATTTGCATGTCATAACTCATTAAAAAATCTTTTTTCACATTGTGGACTAAACAAAACTCATCTGTGACCCAGGGATGGTGCCAAGGACCAACCTGGAGCGCCTCTCTCAGAATGCCCATCTCTGCTTCCTTCTTTGATATGGACATCCTGCATTTTCTCAGCAAAACCCTTCATCAGTGCAGCTTTGAGAACCCTCAGTCTTTCCCCCCAGATTGTTGGCTTCAAATCCCCGCTGTAGACATTCTGGGTTCCACTTGGCCCTCGTGATGTGAGTTAAAAATGGAGTCAGGATATGACCTTGGCAAAGAGGAAGGACAGTTTCTTCATCTGTAAACAGAGGCAGTTAAAGTTGGAGGCCCCACTGGAGCTCTGATCTGATGGAAGGGTATTGGGGCTTTTTGGATTAAGGCTCTTGAATTTATTCAGATACTGCCTGCTTCACATCTGTATTAGTCAGGCAGATTTCCT
>SJYF01001078.1:80595-92284 GCA_006410515.1 Procapra przewalskii
TCAGTCATTTCCGACTCTTTGCAACAGTCTGGTCTGTAGCCTGCTGGGCTCCTCTGTCCATGGGATTCTCCAGGCAAGAATACTGGAGTGGGTGGCCACGCCCTCCTCCAGGGGATCTTCCCCACCCAGGGATCCAGCCCTCATCTCTTACATCCCCGGCACTGGCAGAGGCGACAACCCCCGCTGCATGCCGCTTCCCTTGCCACATGGCCTTCTTCTTGTGTCTGTGTATTCAGATGGCATTCTCCCTTCTGAGTGTGTCTGTCTCTGTGTTTCCTCCTTTTATAAGGCTATCAATCATATTGGATGAAAGGGCCACTCTACTCCAGTAGAACCTCAGCTTACATCTTAATTACACCTGCAAAGACCCTGTTTCCAAACAAGGTCACATTCACAGGAATCATTTCCAGGAGATCTTCGTGGAGAAGGGAATAGCTCCCCACACCAGTATTCTGGCCTGGAGAATTCTGTGGACAGAGGAGCCTGGTGGGCTACATCCTTGGGGTCACCAAGAGTCAGACACGACTGAGCGAACCAGGGATTACCAGGCATTAGGTTTTCATATCTTTTTAGCAGATACAAATTATCCCACAGCAGTGATCCACAGCAATTATCCCACAGCAATTCATTTAACCGTCGGAATGTCTCTTCCTTCTTTTATCAAACAGAGGCACGTCTGCCTCACCTGTCTCCCAGGGCTGTTTAGGGGACCACGTGTGTGCGGGGTGCGGGGGGGGAACCCTTCTGTAAAGCAGAGGCACTTGGTAACTGCTCGGTATTTTGTCTTCAGCCTGGAAGGGATGTGATAAGGTCAGAGAGGATGATTGTCAAGCATGTGCATTCCTCCGGAGCTATCATAAAAATAAAGCTTGTAGTATTTATTATTAATAACCTGCACACTGGAATCCTTTGACACTCTTCTCATTTTAACTTCTGACCACCCGCTCCAGTTCCTGCCCATACCGAAAGCATGCCCACGAGTTCCATGCTAAATGGCAAATGACTATTTTGTTTCCCTTTCTTCCCCTGCCTCACCACCCGCCGCACCCCCACCAAAAAAAAAAAACAAAAAAACGAAAAATACCAGAGGGATCTGTTTCCTTGTGTTTAAGACCTATTTGTTGCTGAGGATTTAACAAACTACACACTCGTGTGAACTCAGAGGTGGTTTGTTTCACAAGAGGGCCCAGATTTCTTGGTGTTTCAAACCCCACTGCCCCATTTTCTTGACTGCACCCTCCTCAACTCCCTTAGATTTTTGTTTATTCTATTTGACACCATTTCATTCAGTTTCCCCTGCTTTTCTTGAACCCTCCCATCCAGCTCCGTATTTCTCCCCCATTTGTCTGTTTTCCTCCCCCTTCTTCCTTCTTTGCTTCCGCTTCCTTTCGAAAGCATTCTCTCTCCTACTCCCACTCAGTCCTTGTCTTTATCAGCTTGGATGTGATCCTTGGCTAACCTCGGCTTTATTTTCCTTCCAGCGCATGTGTGTGCTCAGTCCCTTCAGTCGTGTCCGACTCTTTGCGACCCTGTGGACTGTAGCCCACCAGGCTCCTCTGTCCAAGAGATTCTCCAGCCGAGAATACTGGAGTGGGCTGCTATTTCTTCCAGACCCAACGATAGAACCAACAGATCCTGCGTTGCAGGCAGATGCTTTACCCACTGAGCCATCTGGGAAGCTCGTTTTCCTTCTAGAGACCCCTCCGGTTGCCAATAATACACTCTGTCACTCTCCCGTGAGAGTTTATAATCAGTTTTATGAGCCTTAAAACTGTTCCCTCCTCTCACTCCTAAAAGAGTGACTGATGCTGAACTGAATCCACAGGAGCTCGCAGGTGGGGCTGCTCCTGCCTGGACAGCAGCTTCTTGGCGTGCCTTTTGGTTTTGCTTTGTGAGTTGGTTTGTGCTGCTGTGATTCTAGGCCACACGCCTGGGGAAGGGGGCCGAGCAAAGGCTTCCGGCCCCTGGAAGACAGCAGGACCCCCAACACAGTCCTGTGGATGGGAGAGAGAGGGGAGAAGACACTCTTGCCATGCAATGTCTTTGAAAATTTGAACTTCTTTTGTAAACCAATTATTTATAAAAGGGTGAGAAGATTCTCCATTCATTCGTCCAACAATTCATTCTGAGCTCCTCTTAGGGGCCAGGCATCATGTCGAGTGCGAGGAGTCTAGTGTTAGGTAAAGCCATCTCTTAAAACCAGAAGATCTTAGTGGTCAGGACACAGTGGGTGAAGGAGAATGGGACAAATTGGGAGCATAGCACTGAAACGTATACATTAGCATATGTAAAACAGTCAGTGGGAATTTGCTATATGATGTAGCGAGCTCAAACCCAGTGCTTTGTGACAACCTAGAGGGGTGGGATGGGGTAGGAAGGGGAGGGAGGTTCAAGAGAGAAGGGATATGTTTACCTATGGCTGATTCATGTTGTTGTATGGCAGAAACCAATACAGTATTGTAAAGTAACTATTATCCAATTAAAAATAAATTTTAAGAAGCATTTTTTAAAAAGACACAGATAGATGGAGAAACGGTATGTGATGAAAGGCTGTGCTGAGCAGTGAAGTGCAGTTGCTCAGTTGTGTCCAACTCTTTGTGACCCCATGGACTGTAGCCCACCAGGCTTCTCCAGCCAGGATTTTCCAGGCAAGAGTACTAGAGTGGGTTGCCATTCCCTTCTCCAGGGGATCTTCCCACCCCAGGGATCAAACCCAAATCTCCCTCATTGCAGGCAGATGCTTTACCCTCTGAACCACCAGGGGAGTGCAGCTCCTGCGGAGCACTAGCCTGGACTATCACCTGACCTGCATGGTCGGAGGTGGACGGAAGGCTCTCCTGTGAGGCAATGTTCTCGAGTGGACATTTGAAGGGCTTAGCTGTTGGAAGCTGTGGGAGAAAAAGAATGAGGGGCAGAGGGCACGGGGCTCCAGGATGAGGAAACCATCAATGAAAAGGCCTTTAGGGCAGGTAGACCTTGGAGCTTTCGAAGATCTGAAGACCAGCGGTCCAGCGAGCAGGGGCACGTGAGTGCCGGATGGGCTGCATCAGCTGAGAGGTGGGGGCAGAGGCCATTGTCATTCTGGAAAAAGAGGAATGTTGGAGAATATAAAGCAAGGCAAAATGATCCGCGTCATCCTACCTTTACACATTTGAAACTTTTTTTGAGCTGGGATATACACACAGTGAGGTGCATGAAGGGTACATAAGTATGTGTCTCATTGAATTTTTACATGAATGGATTGAGCTTACAAACTTGTGATGTTATTTTGAATGAAACCTCATACCACAAACATTTTGCACTGTTAAAAGGGCGTCAAGAATCTGATGCTAAAGATGAAGTCCCTGTCCCTTGTCTGGTGTTTTCCACTTCCTCCGTTTGTCTGTGTGCCTCTCCTGTCAGGGCTTGCCTCATGGACCATGCGCCGAACATTACTGTATGTAACTGGTGGTGGGTATTCGGTTATCTTCATAACGATGCCACAGGTCATAAGGGTATGAACGTAGGTGAAGCTCTTGAAACATGGTGGAAGATGGCAGAAAGTTGTGGAGTGGGCGGCGTCCTTGAATCCCCTCCACGTGACCGTCTTCTCCTCTGTCTCGATCTCACAAGAAGATCTGGCTGCTGATGCTTTGTTCCCTTACATCTGAGTCTGAACAAAGAAAAATCCTCAAGTCAGGGAACGTGGGTGAGTGTTTGACGTGACAGAGAGGACCCTCATTTCCTTTGAGGTGGGAAACCCTGACCCCCCAAGGCCGTGGGCCCCGTGTGGAGATGGGGCTGATCCCAGAAATAATGTGGGGAGACCCCACTTTCTCCCCACCCGATCTGTCTGATCCTGCTAAGAGGTTTCTAAGCTCAAGGAAAGGATAAACCTCCCATTAGCCTCAACTTGGCTTTTCATCCGCATTGGATCTTCTTATTCCCCATAAGGTATAAATATTCAAGATTTGTTTCTTGAATCAATGAAGAAAGATGTTTCTTAAAGTGATACTGTCTAGCAGTCTCCTTATGTGTATTCATGTGAGTGTGTATAGGGGACAGAGGGTAACTTGATCACCACAGAGAAGATGAAATACTGTTGGCCTCTCTGCACCGACTTTCTGTCATAGCAGCAACTCCTTGCAGGGTTTCTGGGCTTCTCCAGCTGTTTGAAATGGCTGACCTCATGTTTATTTCCTTGTTTGTGTGTCTGAGCAAAAGGGAAAATTCAAAGGGAGGTGTTTTGCTCTCTCCCTGAACTGGAATGCTGAGGAGGGAAGACTTCCGCTCGCGTTACTAATGGCGCTCGCCCTCTGCAGACTGGCTCCGAGCCCAGGTTTATGGAAATTCACTTCAGACAAATACATTCTGCCACTTTCTCTCTTGGGAACAGACATGGCAGAATCCCAGTGGGTCACTCCATCTGTCCCCTGGAGCCTGGATTACTTCCTACCTCATTCCACAACAGCTTTTTCCATGGGACTTTTAAATAAACCATAAAATAAAAATATGCCAGTAAGTGGAGAAGGAGACTCCTGGTTGAACAGGCTCATGGATTCATAAAGCTTGGAGAAAAACAAAGAAAACAATATAAAAGCAAAAAAAAAAAAAAGAACAAATTTCTATTTATTTTGTCTCTCTTTCTCTCAGCACAAGGCAGACCAAACCTTGTGCTCAGACGCTTCAGTCATGTCCGACTCTTTGTGACCTCAGGGACTGTAGCCCGCCAGGTTCCTCTGTCCACGGGATTCTCCCAGCAGGAAGTAGGTGGCCATGCCCTCCTCCAGGGGATCTTCCTGACCCGGGCATTGAACCCATGCCTCTTCAGTCTCCCTCACTGGCAGGAGGGTTCTTTACCACTAGCGCCCCATTTCCCTCTTTCTCCCAGCCCAAGGCAGGCCCAAATGTCAGCCATCCCAAATAACAGTGGATTCCACATGGGTTTTCTGCTCCCAGGCCTGAGGGATGAGCCAGAGGTCTGCCCCAGGGAGGGGGGGTCTGGCATGAGATGGAGCTTTGAGGGAGCCCCCAGTGTATCACTGAACCTCAGAGACAGAGGGAGTAGTAACGGGAGTGGCCGCAGAAAGAAGAGGAAACTTGCAGAGAGGTTCGTTCAAAGGGAAGATCCAGTCAGGATATCAAGAGTGGTGGCCGTGAAAGCCCAGGTATATGCCCGAGAGTGGGATGGATGGCTGGATCCTATGGCAACTATTTTGAGTTTTCTGAGGAGCTTCCACAGTTTCCTTTTTTAAAATTTATTTTTAATTGGAGGATAATTGCTTTACAGTGTTGTGTTGGTTTCTGTTGCATGACAGTGTGTATCAGCCATAAGTAGACAAATATCCCCTCCCTCTTGCACCAGCCTGCCCCCCCACCCCTATCCCACTCTTCTAGGTCATCACGGAACACAGAGCTAAGCTCCCTGTGCTACACGGCAGTGGCCCACTGGCTGTGTTTTACATATGGTAATGTATATGTTTCAGGGCTATGCTCTCAATTCATCCCACCCTGTCCTTCCCTCATTGGGTCCACAAGTTGGTTCTCCACGTCTGCTCGTGCAGTTTTCCATAGTAGCTGCACCACCTTACCTTCTCCCCAGCAAGGTAGGATGGCTCCCTTTTCTCCACACTCTCTCTGTATGTGCTTAGTCCTTCAGTCATGTCTGACTCTTTTTGACCCCATGGACTGTAGCCCTTCAGGCTCTTCTCTCCATGGAATTCTCCAGGCGCGAATACCGGAGTGGGTTGCCATGTCCTCCTCCGGGGGATCTTCCCAAACCAGGGGTCAAACCCAGGTCCCCTGCATTGCAGGCAGATTCTTTACCCTCTGAGCCACCAGGGAAGCTGCATCTGTAGAGAAATACACTCTGTCTAGTATTTGTTATTTGTAGACTTTTTGAGGTTGGCCGTTCTGACCCATGTGAGGTGGTTATCACATGGTAGTTTTGATTTGCATTTCTCTAATAATTAGTGTTATTGAGCATCTTTTCACATGCATACTGGCCATCTGTATGTCATCTGTATGTCTGTTAATTTCTTCTGCCCAGTTTTTGATTGGGTTGTTTGTTTTTTGTGGTTGTTATTGAGTTGTATTAACTGTTTGTATGTTTTGGAGATTAAGCCCTCATCAGTCCCATCAATTGCAAAATTAGTACAATATTGAATCAATAAGTCAACTATATTTCAATTAAAAAAGAGAGAGACCCCAAGAAAAGGGAGCAAGGATCAAGGATTTCCACTGACCAACAGCTGACAGTGTGATACCACAGAGTGACGGACATGTATCTGGACTCCATGCTAGAAGCTGGGAGACGGGCAACTGGATGTGACTAAACCAGGCTTGTGTTCCAGGTGAGCAACTCTAAAACTTTGAGAAATGGGGTGGAAAGGTATAGCACATGACCTCTGCCCTCAAGGAGCTTTTAATCCAGTTAAGGAGACTGGTAAATACAAGTGTTCACGGAAAATAGCATGTGATAAGGTCTCCTGGGGTGGGTAATGGATGGGGAGTTCCTTTTGTTCCTTCAGCACAAGGAGAAACTAGCTCAGGCTGAAACAGCAGAGGAGGATTTCCCGGAAAGAGAATGTATGCTGAGTCTTGGAGGGTGAATGAGATTTGGAGATGAAGGAAGGGCAAGGCGTTTCAGACTATGCTCAGCAACATTTGCTCTGGAGTTGACTGTGGGAAAGTGATAGTCGCTCAGTCGTGTCTGACTCTTTGCAACCCCCATGGACTGTAGCCCGCCAGGTTTCTCTGTCCATGGAATTTTCCAAGCAAGAATACTAGAGTGGGTTGCTGTTGCCTTCTCCAGGGGATCTTTCCGACCCAGGAACCAAACCCGGGCAGGAGAATTCTTCATCATCTGAGCCACATATATGTATGTATGTATGTATGTATGTATGTATGTATGTATGTATATATGAGGCTTTTTCAAAGATTGTGGACTATTTTTACAGCCTTTATGGAATTTATTACAGTATTGCTTCTGTTTAATGTTTTGGTTTTTTGGCTGCAAGGCGTATGGCAACTTAGCTCCCCAACCAGGAATCAAACCCACACCCCTGCCCTGGAAGGCAGAGTCTGAACCACTGGGCCACCAGCGTGCATGAGGCCAGAATACTCCAGGTCTGAAGGCTGTGACCCCTGGTGTGCGTCTCCACATTAGAGGTAGTCTTGCCTATGGGACCAGAACACGCCATGTCCACTGACTGAAGCCACCTCAGCCCATTTGCCCAACCATCATCCCCCCACCCACCTCCGTCCTAAAGCCTGTTCCTACCCACCAGATTCCATCTCCTCTTGACTCCTCATGACATTGCCTGGCTAGGTCCCTACTTTTCTCGTCTTTCTTTCTCTCTTTTCCGTCCATCTCAGCAGCATACATGTATCTGTTACTCTCCTCATTTTGAAAACGTCTCCTCGGAGCTTCCCTGGAAGTCCAGTGCTTAAGACTCTGTGCTTTCACTACAGGGGGTGCAGGTTCAATCCCTAGTCAGGGAATTAAGATCCCACCTGTCACATGGTGTGGCCAAAGTAAAATAAATGACTAGGAAAGTTGTTAGTCACTCAGTCATATCTGACTATTTGCAACCTCATAGGCTGTAGCCTTCCAGTCTCCTCTGTCCATACACTGCAGTGAGCAGCCATTCCCTTGTCCCGGAGATAGTGAAGGACAGGTGCAGTCCATGGGGTCGCAAAGAGTCAGGCATGATTGAGTGATTGAATAGCAACAAAGGCAGCTGTTAAAACCAAACAAACAAAAATGTCTCCTTTTGACCGCATTTTCTCCCTGCCAATGAGTCCTCCATTTTATTTCTCCTTTTAGCAGCAACGCTTAGAAGAGCTGTCTTCTTCCTCTCCTTCCTCTCTCTCCCAACTCACTCTAATCTGAGTTTCATCACCTGTGAAGTGCTCTAGAACTTAGGAGAAATCCCAGCTGAGATCCAGGGGACCAAGGCCATTGAATGCAGGCTGCCCCTGGGCAAGGGACGTAAGCTCCAGAGAGATGGCTGTTCCTGTCACCTCCAGGAGAGCACCCAGCTGGGAGCTCTCAGCACCCGGCACCCCCACAAGCTGGGGAAATGCAGGCTTGGTCCTGAAGGTGAGCTGGGCAGCACACCTCCGAGTCCATCACAGGGCTGCTTCCTCTTTTCCTCCTGACTCCAGAGGTGGGGGATCGACCCCTCTGTTCAGCAGGGAGACTGGGAACCTCCAGCTGTGCCATCGAATTCCTCCCATGGGCCAACATGTAGTTACGGATAAACCCACCTCTATGGGGGGACTTGAACACACAGGGAAGAAAACAGCCGTGATGTGTAAAGGACCCGCCCTCCTCCCATTTTTTTCCTTAGTGAGTGGCTGTGAGGAACAGCTCAGGTCCCCCCGCAGCTCAGGGGAAGCCTGTAGAGGTGTCCCCATGGGCAGCTTCGCTCCTTTCTAGTGTTTTCGAGGGGAAGCCCAGGACTGTGAACGCTTCCATCACGGCCTCACAGTGTTAAAAATGGTGCTTAATCCACAATTCTTGACTGAAAAGCAGCATTTAAATGGGACTTCTGTGGGTCAAAGGGCGTTTCCCAGGTGGTGCTAGTGGTAAAGAACCCGCCTGCCAATGCAGGAGATGAAAGAGACGCGGGTTCTATCCCTGGATTGGGAAGATCCCCTGGAGGAGAAAATGGCAGCCCACTCCAGTATTCTTGCCTGGAGAATCCCATGGACAGAGGAGCCTGGTGGGCTACAGTCCATGGAGTCACGAAGAGTTGGATATGACTAAAGCGACTTAGCATGTACGTGGCTCCAAGGGGGGCGCATCATCACATCTCTTGGCGCCATCCCTGGTGCCCCTAAGCGGCTGACTGCTATGTAAGATGATCACCCTTAAGCCTCAGAGATGCTGGTCCGCACTTGCAGGCAGTACTCCTGAAGCCTCTCCAGCGCAGTCCCCTTGCCCCTTCTTTGCTATGTGCACTGTAGTGGAGAGAGGAGTACACAGGGGGTGAGACAGAGTGAGTGTTCCAGGGAGGGGTGGGCTGACGGGTGGCCGTAGAATGACTGCCACAGTGCAGCTCAGAAGCCCTCACATGCCTCTAGCGGAAGAGTCCCTCCCACCTGGGCAGCCTCCACGTTCAGAGTGCTCTTGGACGTGTCCGCTCACCTGACAGTTCCTGGGACCTCCTTGCCCTACCTGGCAACTTGATTTCACTCTGGCGTTTACTCTTCCGGGCCATTTTCTCTGAGTGACTATGTATGTACATCTCTGGAATTTGAACTGAATTTGTGAAAATTTAATCTGATAGACTAGATCATTATCGGAGACCGTCCACGCTGCAGATTCCACGTATGCCCGGGACAGGGTACCGGCTGCCCTGAAAGAGTCCCAGGGTGCCTCACACCTCTGCATCCTCCCCAGGATTCGCTTTGTATGTGTCTTCAGATGCAGGTCCCCGTGTCCCAGGTCTGGGGTTTGAGGATTTGTCTTGCTATTTCCATATGCTTCTTTTTCATAATTTAATGTCTCCTTGGATACCAGCAGATGCTTTCCCTTCTGGATTCTGCATATTTGATGGACAGGTCACCACCCCACTTTATATACTGGGTGATGAGAATTCCTGTTTGTTTCACTTGCTCCTTTCTACCATTTAAATGTTATTCCATCTCTTTGTGATTTTAATAATTAACATGAGTAAATTATGCCTGTGAGTGCATAACCTTGATGGATTCTGACAGGATGGAGAAGTCTTGGTGTGGCCCATGTTTGCAACTGCTTGCAGCCAGAAAACCTGGCCCGGTCATTTCAGGGTCACCGTGATGTGTCACGTGAATTGCAGAAAGTAAATCCGTCCATTACGTCCGTCTTGATTGTACCTGCATAGAGGTTGTCAGAGTCAGACCCTTATTTTTAAATGAAAAAGACAACGAGTTAAAAATACAGTAGAAACCTTCGGTGATGCTGATTTTAGCTGACAGGACTAACCTCTGTGTTAGAAGCAGACTGTACTGCATCCTATTTCTTATTGCAGTAGGTAATAGTTCTGTTCCAGGGGGGGAAGAATCTGACTCCAGGGGTCTGTCTGCCAGTTTCTCTTAAGGCAGCCACAGGAAATGAACCTCCTGTTACTAGCTATAAGTCTCGGTTGTTGGAGGCTGTGGTTCTTGGAGTGTATTTAGGAATCCATGGTTATTATAGTTTATTTAGAAATGGCGATGAGTCTGGGAGAATTTAATATAGACTGCCATGCTAATGAGGAGGTAGGAGGTGGTCTCACTTACAAGGAGAGATTGTTCTTGGGGAAGAGAGCAGACTCTTAGACATTAAACAGAGGCCAAGCCTCAGGTGAGCCACAGAAGGAGACATACCTCTAGGCTTCGAGCCTAGAGGAGGTCAGCTGGGAGCAGCCATGAGGTGGTAGCCAGGAGCTGACAGCCCAGGGACAAAGGCAAGGTCACCTTGAAATTGTGCCAGTCCTCTGGACACCTCTCTTTATCTTTGTCAGCCCAAGCATCTTCTATTTTATATTTGTAATACTCTCAGCATTTATCTCTTCTTGTACTTCCTTAATGCTTGGAAAAACCTTTAAATGCTCTGCCAGCATTTCTCCTGTCTTTTCTGTAGGAACTGTATTTAAGGGTAACCATATAGACCCAGATGATTAGAGAATGTTATACTTCCGAAGAGAAAGCCAGCCAATAATAAGAAGAAAGAATCTTAAAAATAATTTTGTGAATCCCAATGAAATTATTGATTTAGGCAAGTGTCATTAATTAGTATGAAAATCACTGGATAGGTAGCTATTAGGGAAAAGGATATTTTGCATACTGCCAAAATTACACTGACTCGGGGATTGCTTTCTGACCTCAAGAGGAAAGCATAATTGTAAAATATAAGGAAAAGATGGTCACAACCTTCACCTGGTGACCAGTCATAACAGCACTAATGGTGTAGCAGCCTGATGTTTGGTGTAATTGATGTAATTGATCACAGCTACACATCACTCACAGTGTTTTCTGGAAAAATGGTTAACATTAACCCATGAAGCCTGAGATAGAAATATCAGTTTCTAGGAAATCCAGGGGATAGAGGAACAAGCTAAGCATCAGCAGAAGGAAGTAATTACACAAATCCAGAGGCTGAGACATTCTGTAGGATCACTGGCCTAGTATGAGTCTATCGGGGAAACTTACCAAGTTTAAAAATATTTAAAGGACACAGCAATCAGATGTTGTCATCCTAGATTGGATTATCTGGTGTGGTTTGAAGAAAGAAGTTGTAAGAAAATTTAAGAGGAAAGTTGAATATGGTAAAAAGTATTAGTTGATAACAAAAACTTACTGAAATGAAAAAATATCATTGGCTGAAAAAACAAAAAGCTTCAGGACAACATGAACTGTAAAAATCTCACACTGTTAACTATAGATGTGATGTACACATATATATTAGAATGAGAGTCAGAAAGAGAATACTCCATGTGTGATATTTTGATTTTTAGTTTTTACTTGTACATATTTTGTAATTTTCTATAATGCATGGAAGGGCTGTTTTTGCTATTTTAAGAGATCACCATAAATAAAATGTATCAAAAAGAAATTAAGATTTCATTTTGTGTTAAGATCTGTTGATTCTTTTGGAACTCAAATACATTTAAAATTTTGTATTTTGGAGTAGTTTTAGATTTAGAGAAGAATTACAAAGATAGTACTAAGCATTCCTGTA
>SJYF01001078.1:114232-152016 GCA_006410515.1 Procapra przewalskii
TATATATATATATATATATATATATACTTTTCACCTTAATTTAGGAGGAATTTGTTAGGCTAAATTTTTTTCTTTTCTTTAAACAAAAGGATGGCTTCCTTTCTTTGGTGTTTATGCTATATTACTTATGTTTTGGGTTTTTTTTAACTTTCTAAAGACTGGACATGTTGAAGGAAACTCCTCTTCTTGTCTCACTAAATCATGGGCATGCTGTGTTACCTGACCTCTCCTTGACTTGCAATTGCATTTCGGGGGGATTTCGTTTGAAGATAGATTCCATCCTGTTTAGTTAACGTTTTCTCTCTCTGACCACAGAAGTGTCCTCTGTGGCTTGAGCAAGGCTGGACCAAAAGCAGCTCCATGGTATAATTGGCCCACGGCCTGACCACTGATGCTTTTGGTACATTTTTCTCCAGCTTCCAGGATGGAAACAAGTTGAACTTTTCTAGGAGGCAATGGGTATGATGACAAGAACTTAGGCTTTATGTGTAAGAGAGTTGGTTGGTTTAGGTGTGGCCTCCACTCGTCCTAGTTATGGGGGCTTAAAGCAAAGTAGGGACCCCCCTGTCTACCATGAGAGGCAGCTCAGGAGTCGGATATGGTTTGAATCCCAGTTCTTCCACTTAACTGGCTGTGTGGTGTTTCTCTGCTTCCTGATCAGTTATGATACCTGCTTCAAGAGTTGTTCAGGGGATTATAAATTATAAAATGCCTCACCCTCTACAGTTTGATAACGGAAGCCAAATCATGGCCCCTTTATAGAATAATAATGTCCACAGCTCCTCTACCCCAGGGATACAGCCCATGACACAGCTGCTATTTTTTCCCACCACCAGTGTCAATATGGATCTATGGTATTTTGAGCATTCTATCCTTTTCCAGTTTTCATCTATGCTTGGCTCATTTATAGATTCTCAGATTCTCAGATACAGATAAAGCAAATTGCATAGCATATATATTTATATGTATTCTTAGCCCTCGTCCTCCTCCACCTCTCCACTCTGAATTTCCCCCAGTGTGCCAGCCCATTTTAAGGTTCTTATTCCGTGTTTCAAATATGTGCTCCCCACACATGTAAAGTCTGGATCACCTGCGATCCCCTAACCCTTCATCACCATCTCTTTGACTACCCACAGTCCCCTGCTGCTTCTCACACCCACTGCATTCCCCTTTCTCCAGCCTCCTGGCATCTAAGCCGCCCCCACCTCTATTGACTTATTTGTGTCTAATAATTTTGATTCTAATTCTTTAGTTTGGTTAGGTTTCCAAAGAAACCTGGCTGTAGATAAGCTGCAGAAGACTCTATAGAAGGAATTCCATGGACACATGGAACAGTCACTGAGAATTTAGCTGTTAATGTATACACAGCTTCCCGGGTTTCATTGTTTTGGTCCTCAGAGTGAGCTCAGCATGAGCAGGGCTGCTTTGTTATCCCTGTTTTAGGACCAGGAAGCCGAGGCCCAGAGACAGAGGTCCCCAGGGCTGCTGTGTTGGTTTGTGGTGGTACCAGAGGCAGACCTGGGACTTAGCTGGGTGTTCCGTCCACAGTGCTCTCTGCGCCCCCTGCCTCAGTAAACAGGAAACGGCATGATGTGTTTACTCTGCATATACATACACATATGGCTTTTTATATCAGGGGAATGGGAGAAGAGGACGGGGTGGGGTTGAGAATGGGTTGGAACCGGAGAGCTATAATTAATTCTTTCTCCCACACAAACCACTGAAATACCACATATGAGAAACAGCACCACTAG
This sequence comes from Procapra przewalskii, assembly GCA_006410515.1. Classification (NCBI taxonomy): domain Eukaryota; kingdom Metazoa; phylum Chordata; class Mammalia; order Artiodactyla; family Bovidae; genus Procapra; species Procapra przewalskii. Next base: position 115,987 of record SJYF01001078.1, read on the forward strand.
CAAAATGCCATGATTACGCAGCATCGCTTCGCATTCGGGAGCAAAGAGGGGATGGTGCTGATTAACAGGTGGAGACGGAATGTTTACAACATCCTATTACCAGTAATGGAATTATCTTCACCCTCCTAATCATCACGGAGACTAGGGCTCCTCCCAGCCAGGCTTCTGGCCATGCCTTGTGCAAGAGGATGAGGCAAGAGGCTTGGGGGTCTTGACACCCTTCCCCGCCCCCTAAGAGGTGGGGGAGTGCAGAGAACTTGGGAGCGGTGAGGGTGGGGGAGGGGAGGGTCATGACACCAGGGAGGAAGCTGCTCTGCCAGCACCCCTCACCTCTTCCTCATCCCAAGCTGCTCATCGTTGCCTTGGGGTCCTCATCGCCCAGGAGTTTGATGTCCAAGTTCCAGAGGAAGAAAACAGAGTCTCTTTCCAAAAGTCCAAAGAGGCAAATGTCCTTCCTCATCTCCCTCCTGCATGCCACCCTCCAGCCTGTTTCCCGGGGCATCCCTTGACCACTCAGTTGCCCTCCCTTCCTGGAAAACTTTGGTCTGCTGCCCTTTGGAGACTCAGCGGTCTTGGCAGCCAGAAGGATCTTCAGGGCTTGCCTAGCCTGGGCCTGTCGCATGACAGAGAAGAAAAGAGTATTAGAAAGGTGAAGTGACAGGGTGTGGCCATTCAGGATTTCACCAACGCTCAGGCTGATCACTGCCTTCCTCTCCTCTTCCTCATACCTGTATCTGTTTGGACTCAAGAAGCCGCTCCAGATGGGACCTTAAAGAAGAGAAGGTGGGAGACTTCCCTGATAGCCCAGTGGTTAAGACTCCCCGCTCTCAATGCAGGAGGCCTGGGTTCAGTCCCTGGTCAGGGAACTAGATCCCACATGCTGTGACTAAGATCTCACGCTCAGCAACAAAAATCCTGTGTGCTGCAACTAAGATCTGGTGCAGCCAAAAAGTAAAATTAAATGAAAAATTAAAAAAAAAAAAAGATGGGCAAGGCTCAGGGTATCTTCAGGCTCTCTTTAACACTGAGGGTTGGCATGTCTCCTAGAAGTCACTTAGCAGTCTCCCGGAAGTCCCATGACACTAAGAGAAAGGTCATAAAGAAGGTCACTGTCATGGAGCGAAAGAGCACTTCAGTCGTCCCCGCTATTTAGGGGGTGTTGAAAGCCCTCTAACAATTCAGTGTGGGGACAATGGCACCCTAAGATGTTTGTGATTGTTGTCGTTCATGGGAGAAAAAGAGAGCCCCGAGAGGACAAAACATCATCCAGACTGAACACTTTTTTTGTCTCACGAACATCACTGAGCGCTGAGCATGGGCATTGTATCAGCACCATCAGAAGGGGACCGTGGGTCAGCTTCCCGTTAGTGAAGGTTGATGGTTGCAAGAAAAAATGAACTCTGATTGGTGCTTGAAGCGATGAGATCATGGAGTTTTTCTCCCCCAATCGTATTAGTAGTAATTAACTATTTCATTCATTTCTTTCACTTAGAAATAGCACAGTGAGGAAAAAAGATTAAGTAAGCATGAAACTAGGAAAGGTTCCTCACCCCAGGAGTTCCTGGACCACATTTCACATGGAGTCCTGAGGGCCCTTGCACCGAGAGGACCCTTCTGTGAGTCGGGTCAGTTCAGGAAGAATGTCACTTCCTTGAATATGGTGACTGGGAACTCAGAACACAGATTCTGGTATAAACCATCCTATAAACAGTAGGCAGGTTGCCAAGCCAGTGAGTAAAAGCCCATCTGTAACTGAGCTGGGAGTTAGAAGCCCTGGGCTGAGCTCTGGGACTAGTTGCCTCTGTGACCATGGGCGAGTCGTTTAGTCACTGCTGCTGATTTTCGCACTGATTTTCTCTCTTTTCTTTTGTTTTTTATATTTATTTATTTGGCTGCATTGGGTCTTAGTTGAGGTACACTGGGTCTTTGTTGCGGATTGCAACATCTTTCATTGCAGCACGCTCACTTCTCTAGTTGAAGTGCACAGGCTTAGCCTGTGGGATCTTAGTTTCCCAACCAGGGACTGAACTCACATCCCCTGCATTGGAAGGCTGATTCTTAACCACTGGACCACATGAAGTCCTGAATACTGCTCAGCTTTCTATATTGATTTATACAGAATTTAATAACCATGATAGAGCCTTTCCTGAGAAGTTATATTCCAGTTTCTAATTTGCAATGCAGGGAACGAATCTGCTCAGTGAAGGGCAGAAGCAGAGCTGTCCTGCCGCTGAGGCTTCCAGCAGCTCTTGGGCGAGTGGGACTCTGATGGGAAGGGCCCCAGCTCTGGCTGTACAGGGGGCTGAGTCAAGGTCAGGAGGCCGGGGTGGGTGGATAGGTAGGAGGTCACTGAGGTAAGCCTGTGGGGGAGGTGCCACAGCGTGTCGAGGTGGACTTTCTAACATGGTGAGGGCTCGGTGAGAAGCCTTTAACAGCACTAAGGGTGCTACCAAGGGGGCTTCCCTGCTGGCTCAGCAGTAAAGAATGTGCCTGCAAGGCAGGAGATGAGGGTTGGATCCCTGCGTCAGGAAGATCCCCGGAGATGGAAACTGCAATATTCTAATATTCCTGCCTGGGCAATCCCATGGACAGGGGAGCCTGGCGGGCTACAGTCCATGGGGTCCCAAAGAGTCAGACCCGGCTTAGCAACTGAACCACCACCACCGCTAAGGAAGGGTGGCATCAAAGGCCAGCTGTAGGATATTGAGACCTTTGCTTGCCTCTGGTCTAAAGACCTTTGCTAGTGCTTGGTAACACCTCTTGGAGTCTAACTAGAGGGTAAATTTAAGTTCTTGATTCCAGGTGAAAAGGAGGAGACCGCTTTGTGCTTCTTTCTTCTGAAACAGGCACCTAGATACAGTACACTGAGGCTGATGCTTGATCCCTGGTTTTGCTCCACTGACGCTGTGACCCAGCGCCCTGTCTCGGAGCCTAGGAACACCCCCAAGGGGGCGCGGGAGCTAACACATGGGGAGCTGGACTGACCGGCACCCCTCCTCTCCACTGCTTGACTCCTGCCTTCTCTATACGCCCCGCCCCCCAACTCCTCTTCCCCACCACTGCGGGATTTCTTTTCTCCCCAGAGCTTGCCGCCTCAAACACCAATGTGGACTTGTCTCTGGGCCATCTGCAAGAGCACATGGGAGGCAAATTAGACTGTTAGGCAGGGAGCAGAAGATATTCTTCGCTAGAATGGTTTGATGGAGAATCCTGGGTTTTCTGGAAGCAGCAGGAGGGGCTGCAGAGGTCCCCAGCGAGCTGGCAGGTGAGGCAGGCTCTTGTCCATCCCCCTCTGCCCCCTGTGTACACATGTGGACTCTGAGCCCCAGAAAGGTGAGCTGACTTCTCCAAGATCACAAAGCTCCAGGAGGCAGCAGAGTCAGGGGATGGCTCCGCCGATTTCATTGTTGAAGCTCCTCCTGCCTTTCCTGAGAAGGGGCATTAAGGAGAGAGGCTCTGAAGGGCGTTTTCATCAGCAGCTCCCCAGTCATCCCAAATTAGCAAGCATCAAGCTGTAATCAGTGTTCGGTGACGGCGCGGGCAGCCCAGCTTCCGCACCTGTGTGCTTTCTTTGCTTTTCTCTTTTAATTTTGGAAAGGTTTCCTATCGATGTAAATTCAGACCAGATTTATTTCCCCCATCCTGACTCCCCTCCCATTTTCTTCTTATCTTCAGGGGCCTACCAGCAGCACCACATGGGCTTTGCCTTTATCTCACAGCCAGCCCTGGCCAGTTGAAATGTTTTCCTAATTACTCCTGAATTTTGGCTGCAGGCATCTCACTGGATCCCTGGACCTCAGTTGGTCCCTGATTCAGGGGGCACCACCCAGGACTGACAAGATGAGCACTGGGGGAAGGTCATGGGAAATATGGGTTGTGGTGGGTCATATTTTAGGATATTAGCTGATAGATGGTCAAGGCAGAATCATGATAAGAACTCAGGCCTTCTGATTCCCCTTTCCAGGTTATGGTGATAAAATGTTCCCACTGTGGACTTCCATGGTGGTTCAGGGGCTAAGACTCTAAGCTCCCAACGCAGGGGGCCCTAGTCTGACCCCTCTTCTGGGAACCACATGCCGTAACTGAAGACTGAAGATCCTGTATGCTGCAGCTATCTGACCCAGTGCAGCCAAATAAATAAATCAAAATTTTAAAATATATATTCTTTAAGGAAGCTTTTAAAAATGTTCCCTATAATCATAAATGTCCTAGGAAGATAACTGGTCCTTATCTGGGTTTGCTGGACACCCCAGAGTCTCTGCCCAAGAGATCAGTTTCACACCTGCTTTCTGCGTATGTGTCTTTACCGTTTCTCAGAAGGTGATTTCTGGAGGTCATTTGTTAGCTTTCTTTGCCTGCATATTTACCGGCATTAAAGGGAGAGTCAGATGACTTCCAGATGGCTAACTCGTCAGGGACAGATCTACATCTCCATGAATTCTTTTCTTCTGCTGGTCCCAGAGATTTTCTATTTTGCTCTCATTTTTGAAGTGGTGTCTTACTTTGGGTCTTGGGGTTTTCACTGCTTCTTCTTGCCTCGCTATTTTTGAAGATAAATGCACAGGTAAAGAAAGTTCAATGGGCAACAAAATACATATTCAGGAACTTTTAAAACAGTCTCCAAAACAGCAAATTCTTTTGGGATCTGGGATCACAAAGATGGATTTAAGCTGGACTCTTTTCCCAAGGAGTTGATGGTCAAATGGAAGTTACAGATGTAGAAGGAAATATTTATAATAGTATCTCCAAGTGCTATAGGTCATCATACACCCACTGGTAGGGGTTATCCTGGTAGCAGGCACTCTGACACCCTGCGAATTCTATAGTTGTGGACCAAGACTGATTGAGTTCACTGCTTTTTATTTATTTTTATCATTTGTGCATCTAGTCATCAGATGATAGGACAATATCTGTGCAGATTAACTCAGATCAAATTTCAGAAGCACAGACAGGTTTCTGCATCCCCTCCCTCTCCTTTTTCCATTTCCATCTGCCCTGAATTCCCAGAAACCTTTCCCCTGACTGCTCAAACACACCTGCGTTTTTCACCTAATCCCACAGCTTCGACGCAGGCCCTGAGATGTACATGTCACTTTAGCTTGGATCACTTTTGCCCTGCCTCTCCCAAGTCTGTTTCGTCTTTCCTAGAACCTCCTTTCTCCTCTTCTTTGTTCCAAGCTGGGAGCACACCCACCCCATTCCCAGAATAGTGTCTTTCACCCATACTCTTGTTTAAGGCAGCTGGCAACTTTACACGGGAGCTGAGTTGCATGCGATTCTGAGAAAAGATATTTAAGTTCTGTTGTAAAGTGAGGGCCTGCATAACACTCACAAAAAAGGCTGCAGCCTACTCTTCCTGGGTGCTGGGGTGGGAGGTGGTCAAGGGGGGCTTCAAGAGAAAGTAGCCTTTGAGCTGGGGCTAGAGCAGGGAAGGTGCTCTTTGTACAGAGAGTCACTGGTGGGACAGCGTGAAATCCGTGGCAGGACATGGTGTGTCTTTGCTCTGGCCTGTTCTCTCTGCCCCTAGATTAGATGGTGACCATTTGTCCCAATGTCCTACTTTTAGTCTCTAAAATCTCCAAAGGCCTGAGGACCACTTCCTCCTGAAGGACCTGCTAGAAGCACTATTAGGCAGCCCGAGAGTGAGCTCGTGACCGTTAAATAGTCCAAGACTGAGATAGCTAACTGATTAGCTAGGGAAGTTATAGCCTGAGAGTCCAGTGCTTCTGAGTCTCCGCAGTGCCAAGGAATCATGTTCAAAAACTTAAAGACTTGCCTCCCATGCCAAATAGAATGGTCTGGGCTCAAAAATTTGTCCAACTTATTCACTGATGAGGGAACCAGTAAGATGAAAAAGCTCGTTTGAAGACCATTGAAGAGCAGTGGGTTTTGTGTTTCAAGTGTTGTGTGTTCAGTTGCTTAGTTGTGTATGATTCTTTGTGACCCCATGAACTGTAGCCCTCCAGGCTCCTCTGTCCATGGGCTTTCCCAGGCAAGAATACTGGAATGGGTTGCCATTTCCTCCTTCAGGGGATCTTCCAGACCCAGGGATCAAGCCCACATCTCTTGTGTCTCATGCATTGACACGTGGATTCTTTACCACTGCACCACCTGGGAAGCCCCTTTGTGTTCCATCAGTTCAGTTCAGTTCAGTCACTCAATCGTGTCTGACCATGACCCCATGGACTGCAGCATGCCAGGCTTCCCTGTCTATCACCAACTCCTGGAGCTTACTCAAGCTGATGTCCATTGAGTCAGTGATGCCATCCAACCATCTCATCCTCTGTCATCCCCTTCTCCTTCCGCCTTCAATCATTCCAAGCATCAGGATCTTTTTAAATGAGTCAGTTCTTCACATCAGGTGGTCAAGGGAAAGACATTTAAGATATCCTAGAAAAGGAAATAAGATTGCTAGGTTAGATACAAAACAGGTTATGAACCACAGGGCAATAAACAGTAAGCACTGACTAGGCTTATCTTTTCTTCAGGCTGGAAATCATTTACATCTCTACAGGACAATATTCATTTGCATTAGTCTTGGTTGGAATCATTGGTTTGCTATCAGTTTTCTAAAAGTTGACATCTACCTGGACAGAGTTGTAAATATCCTAATCAATAGTAAATAGGAAATCAAAGCGAGGCAGAATCAGACAGCCCCAGGCAGCCAGCTGCATGCCTCCTGCTAACTCAGTAAAGGAACCTACAGTCAACCCTTTGTTCCATTTCCAAATCTTGGGCAATTTTTTCTAACCCCAGGAAAGGTGGCCTTAGAAATAAGCTCGTAGTAGCTTTGCTCTCTTTTTTCCTTCGTTAATAACAACAGCAAACACATATGGAACACCTTCAGTATGCTAGGCATTCTACTGCATCGTGGACGTCAGGGTCATCATGGTGAAGCTTAAGGTGAGTGCTGCCCTTCAGGACTTCTCTACACTCACAGCTGCTACAAAGAAGGGTTACAAAGAGAAGCAGCACAGGCCATTAGTGTTAGTCGCTCGGTTGGGTCCCACTCTTTGCGACCCTGTGGACTGTAGCCCATCAGGCTCCTCTATCCACGGGATTCTCCAGGCAAGAATACTGGAGTGGGTAACCATTCCCTTCTCCAGGGGATCTTCCCGACCCAGGGTTAGAACCTGGGTCTCCTGCTTTGCGGGTGGATTCTTTACCTTCTGAACCACTAGGGAAGCTCTAGCACAGGCCATAGATATTATTAAAGTTCCGGGAAGAGGAAGCTCCCTTCTGGCCTGGAAGGGCAGGAGGGCTTCTGGAGGAAGCCCCTTTGTGCCTGCAAGTCAAGCTAACCTGGTTTCCCCTCTCTGGAGTGTGGGAGTCTGCCTGCCTGCCCAGGTGGGTGTGGGTGCCTGTCTGTGTGTGCTCTGCAGGGTGGGAAGTCGGGGCTTCTCAGCGATCCATCTCCTCCCTCCCACCAGTGCCTGTCATTACTGCCCGAGTTTCTCCCGTTGGAGCTGCATCGTGGTGGATCAAACGCTCCGTTCTGTCTACTCGCGCCGCCAGCCCAGGATCAAGCTAGTGGTTAATCCAGTGTGCAGAAAGAACCGAGTGGGGGAGGACAGGAGTGAGACCTGCAGGAGCTGGGGCAGCGTCAGCGTCTGAGCAGAGGCCTGGAGATGGCTGGACAGGCATGGACTGGGGTGGATGGACGGGCTGAAGGAGACAGAGGTTACAACCTTGGCCGGTTTGTGGCTGTAACTGTCTGAGCTCCCACCAACCTATTATTACAGGCACTTAGCTGAGCCTGGGAGAGGCCTGAGTGTTGACAGTGGATGCAGACCTGGGGTGGACTCTGGGTTAGAAGCCGAAGGAGCAGAACTGTGAAACAAAGATACTAACTTTTCATTGTTCATCATTGAATCCCTACCCCCTTAAGGAGGAGGGCTTCCCTGCTGGCTCAGACAGTAAAGAATTCACCTGCAATGCAGGAGGCCTGGGTTTGAACCCTGGGTTGGGAAGATTCCCTGGAAAAGAGAATGGTAACCCACTCTAGTATTCTTGCCTGGAGAATCCCATGGACACAGTCTGGTGGGCTACAGTCCATGGGGTTCCCAAGAGTCAGGCATGACTGAAATAACTTAACACTTCACTTCAAGGGGGAGCCTGCTACCTTGTGCAGAGCTCTGTTGAGTGCTGTTTTCTGCAATCAGACAGAGGCAGGCCCCAAATCAGAGCACAGGTGTCCTTTCCTTTGTGCAGTGTGGCTGGTATGAACTGCTTTTGCCTCGGCTTATGGTCATTTGAAAGATCTGCCCAAATCCTCATTTGGGTGCCACCCAGGGTGGGAGCCACATCAGAGAAGGCAATGGCACCCCACTCCAGTACTCTTGCCTGGAAAATCCCATGGATGGAGAGAGCCTGGTGGGCGGCGGTCCGTGGGGTCGCTAAGAGTCGTACTTGACTGATCAACTTCACTTTCACTTTTCACTTTCATCTATTGGAGAAGGAAATGGCAACCCACTCCAGTATTCTTGCCTGGAGAATCCCAGGGACAGCAGAGCCTGATAGGCTGACGTCTGTGGAGTCGCACAGAGTTGGACACGACTGAAGTGACTTAGCATCAGCAGCAGCAGGAGCCACATACATAGGTCTTCCTTTGCTAGTTGCCACATTAAAAATAAAGTCTAAAATCAAACAGGTGATATATATATATATATATGTGTGTGTACATATATATATATATCTTATTTAGCTCAGTAGGTCCAAAATACCATTTCAACATGTAATCAAAATAAGAAATATTAGTGATAATTTATACTCTTTTCTTTCTACTTGGTGGCACATCTCCACTTGAACTAGTCAAGTTCTGGTGCTCAGTAACCACATGGAGCTCAGGTCAACTTTCCTGGTTAGCACAGACCTGGGCAGGACAACCAGGAGCTTATATCCTGTAACATCAGGACCGTGGTTCAGCTAGTCTCTACAGTGAGCCCTAGATCAATCCTAAAGGAAATCACTGCTTATTATTCATTGGAAGGACTGATGCTGAAGCTGAAGCTCCAATACTTTGGCCACTTGATGCAAAGGGCAGACTCATTGGAAAAGACCCTGATGCTGGGAAGGATTGAGGGCAGGAGGAGAAGGGGGCAATGGAAGATGAGGTGGTTGGATGGCATCACCGACTCAATAGACATGAGTCTGAGCAGACTCTGGCGTGCTGCAGTCCATGGGGTCGCAAAGAGCTAGACATGACTGAGTGACTGAACAGCAGTAGCAGGTGGTAAGCGGGCTGAGCTGTTTATCCCCACCGTGTTAGTTCCTGGGGCAGCCATGACAGTGTACCATAGGCTGGGCTGCTTAACACAACAGGAACTTCTTGCCTCAGTTCTGCAGCCTGGAAGTCCAAGATCAGGGTGTCAGCAGTCTCTCCGAGAGACTCCTTTCTGCCTCTTCAGCCCCTGGTGGCTTCAGGTGACCTTTGACCACGGCAGAGCCCTGTGATCTCTGCCTCATCATGACCTTCTCCCCTGTGTCTCGTGTGTCAAGTCTTCCAGTCCTTTCCCTTCTGAGGACACCTGTCACTGAATTTTGGGCCCCACCTAAATCCAGGATGATCTCATTTTGAGATCCTTAAGTTATTTCATCTGCAGAGACCCTATTTCAAAATAAAGTCATATTCACGGGTGTTAGGGGTTAGGACTTGGACATTGTGGCTTTTGGGGGGACACAATGCACCCCATTACACCCATCATACATATAAGGATATTGGGGCTCCTTCTCTTCCAGGGTTATGTGGCTGCTTAGCAACACAGCTGGGACAAGGACCTAGCCCTTCTGTGTCTGGTCCAGGGTCCTGTCCACTACACTGAGCAGCCCTCTGACCACAGCCAGCACCCCACGGGCAATGACGTTCCCCTTTGCAGCCTCTGCTGTGCACGTGGGCACATGGTGCTGCTGCTTTGGGCCTTGCCAGGCATCCTTCTTCCCTCCCACATCAGCACAGGCTTTTCTACGTGACCCATCCTGGGCACCTGTGTGCATGGGTCCTCAGTTGCACTTAGTCGTGCCTGACTCTTTGTGACCCCATGGACTGTAGCCCAGCAGGCTCCTCTCTCCGTGGGATTCCACAGGCAAGAATACTGGAGTGGACTGCTGTTACCTCTCCAGGGGATCTTCCCAACCCAAGGGTCGAACCCAGGTCCTCTGCTTGGGAGGCAGATTCTTTACAGCTGAGCCACCAGGGAAGGCCACCCTGGGCAGCTGCTTCTTGCTCACTCCTTACAGTGGAAACTAACGTGTTTCTGTGGCCCTCCCCAGCCCCACTGGGGCACCTGAACACAGCCAGATCTGTAGGCCTGGAGTCCTAACTGCATGCAGGGAATTTGGACACAGGAATTACAGTTCCTTGGACAGTCTGGTGCCATGTGGGCAACTCAGCCTTTGGGTGCCGTACAGTGTACCATGGGCAACCAGACTCTGGTGTCCACACAGGCCAGAGGCAGGTAGCGCTGATGATCTCATGTCCCTGGGACAGAGGAGAGACATCCTCACCCTGGAGGCCTTTCCTCAAGCCCAGAGACAAGGTCACGGTCTCTCTGTACAACTTCCTTGACTTTACCTGAATTTGACCATGGGACCCATTTCCCCAAATATAGAATGAGAAAAACACACTCCTGGTCAATCTCACAGGCTGAGGAGCACAAATGAGCTAAGGTATATGAAAGTGCTTTAATGCAAGTGGTGAGGATTAATCATGATATTACCCTTCCACCCCCCACCCCTTACCCCATCCACAAACTGGAATCCAAACTCCAGAGCATGTGTACCCACCCCTCTGCCCAGAGACAGGGCCAGCAACCTAGACTTTTCAGGACCTGCCCTCCTGGGGCCTGGGGTCCAGCTTACTTTAAAGGAGGAGGCATGTGCCTCCCACTGGCATGGAAACCTCTGGGCCTCTTTGACGTGGGGGTTGGGCTCCCTGATGTTGTGAAGCAGCTGTAACAGGCTGTACAGATAGATTTCCATTCTAATGGCCGTGTCAGGGCGTCAAAATGTCTCTGTTGCATTCAGTCCTCATTAAAATGGAAGCCCATTGCCACCAGGTACAGAGGAGGTATGCTGCATTATTTATTGTTTTTTTATCTGTTTTCCTAAAACTGGGCTGTTCGGGTTCAAATAGCAGATAAAATTGCCACCCACTTACCTCCACCCTGTCATTTTCCAGCTCACATCTCTTCACTGCACATTGTATGTTAAATGTTACATTACCAGGGTATCAGAAGCCCCGAGCGGTACCCTCTGAAATTTCATTTGTCTACTTCCTGGCAATTTATAGGGGTTATTTCCACTCCTTCCTTTTCCTGCAAGGTCCCTGGCTCTGGTTTCCATCTCTCTGCCTTCTGGCCTCTTCTTCTCCATCTTGTACCCCAGGAGGCCCCTGCTCTAAGCCATCAGGAAGTTTCTACCACTCTCTATTCATTGCCCCTTGTCCCCACCTTCTGTCTTGACTCTCCACTTGACCCAGCCCATAATCCTACTCCCAGATTATACCAGAGTGAAATATGAAAATGAGAACTTCCCACCACTCATGAATCCTAAGGACTCTTAACAAAGCAAAACAACTACTAATTCAACCCCACATCACTTAGAGAGTGATGTCTGTGTGTATTAAGATTATTTATCATGACATGTTCTTACACAATTATTGTACATATATCCTAGATCAAAAGGATGTACTGTTTTTCCGTAACTTTTATCAACTCCTAGAAAAACAGATTAGCTGAAGTGTATATAGGATGCTAAAGTTTTCACTTAATAAAACATACCATATTCTACTTAGGGTGAAAAAGAATCAGTTTGTGTGGGCATACTTGGCAGTAGGTTTTTGGTTTGAATAATTCTGTACCTTCAGTGTCATAAGATAAAAATCTATGGGATTTTGCTTCAATTTATACACTTCTAGAGTTCACATCCCCTGGCTGCAAGAACTAGAGATATAATGAAGTGAATAGCCAATTTCTTTATAATGAATTGACAAAGAAAATGAAGTGTTTTGGATGGAGCCGAGGAAAGGAAGGACCATGATTCCCTCATGTTCAGGTTTTTGGTTCTGTAAGCCAGAGTTTGGCAAACCGTGGCTCGTGGGCCAAATTCAGCCCACCTGATCGGTTTGCATGTTGTGGCACAGTTGAATGCAGAGGCAGCAAAGACCCTATGGCCTGCAAAACCCAAACTATTTACTGACTGGCCCTTTAAAGAAAAAGTTGGCTGAGCCTTGCCTTAAGCTTTTGTGTACTCTGTGTGGTTTAGCATCCATGGGTGGGTTTAGCATCCATAGGTGAGCTTGGCATCCATGGGTGGGTTTAGCATCTGTGGGTGGGTGGGTTTAGCATCCACGGGTGAGCTTAGCATCCATTGCTGGGTTTAGCTTCCATTGGTGGGTTTAGCATCCACAGGTGAACTTAGCATCCATTGGTGGGTTTAGCATCCATAGGTGGACTTCTTGGCAGGAACAGTCCCTGAAAAATTCAACCCAAAGGTTTAGAAAGGCTGCCTTGTTTGATGTCTGAACTAACCACATAAAACCAAAGCAAACCAAGTCCAAAGAATCAGTACTCTCTAGTGTGGAGTGTGCGCGTGCGCACACACACACACAAATACAAATACAATTTAGTGTCAAATAATCAGAAGGTTGTATTAAGACTGTTCTTTGTAGATTGTGTACCACCAGATCTCTTATTTTGTGCTGTTCTCGGGAATGAAAATGGCATCATTAACAGCAGCAAGTAGCACCTTAGTGGCAAGAGTCCCCAACATTGTTGAATGCTTACAGTACACTTTCAGCATCTTATATATTCAAACAACACTGAGAGGTGAGTGGAACAATGACCCATTTTCCAGATGAGGAAACTTCGGTACAGAAAGAGTAACTTTTCCATGTCACACACTTGGGAACATCACGTTGACTGAACACGGTATGCCAAGCATTGAATTAGAGCAGGGCTTCCCAAACTGGACGGCTTCTTAGAACAGAAGCTCCTTGAGTAAGTCTGTGGTGGGACCTGAGAATTTGCATCTCTAACAAGTTCCCAGGCTGGCAAGGCTTGCTGTCACAGAGATGAGGGCAAAGCCCTACAGAAAAGAGTGGCGAGAAACTCTTCTTAGCTGCATTTTATCTGGGACCCTTGCTAACTCCTTTTTAGGCCATTTTTTTAAAAATTTATAAGCCAGCTATTGAGGGTCTCGAGAAGGAAGATGAAATGTTCCTTTTGATTCCGTTTTGCTGTGTGACCTTGGGGCACTTTTTTAACCTCTCTGTGTGGCTGTTTCCACTTCTGTGCAATGAGGAGGATGTTGGGTTTCTGTGAGGAGGATCTAGGACAGTGTTGAAGTAAAATAGCTCCAGGTGCACAGGTGCGTTGTAAGTGCCCCACTTAGAGAACCACTGAACTCAAGTCTGGAGATGCAGAGATTGAACCAGAGGCGGCTGGGGTTCCTTCCCTCCATGGAGCTTACACGTGTGGGTAGACGAAGGAAGGAAGGAAGGAAGGAATGTCCCGTGGGGGAGAAGCGGGAGCGAGGAAAGACACCATCACAGTGCAGTGTGGGAAGAGCTATGGCTGGGGTCAGGGTGGGAGGTGCAGGGAGCAGAGGGAAGAAGCCATCTCGGTCTGGAGAAGGCTTCGTGGAGGAGGTGGCCTGGGGGGATCGAAGGTACAGGACACGTCATCCAGGCAGAAGGAGGGAGCGAGTTTACGCCCAAGGAGCAGCAGGTGCAAAGGTCCAGAGTTAGGAGAGCAGGAGGCCGGAGAGCCAGGATGAGCTGGGGCTTCCTATTCATCAGTGTGAAAGCTGCACTTGCGGGCTCGGGATGCTGGGGCTGGGGCTCGGGGATGGACGAGATGAGGCTGAAGAGGGAAGACCAGACAAGGCCTGGGATTCCATCCTAAAGGCAGTGGGGGAGCCGCTGCAGGATCTTCAGCTGTGGAACGGCAAGATCCGTTTTGCGCTGGAGAAGGTTGCAGTCACTCCCAGGCTGGAGCTGGTCCACCACATAGCCCTGCCAGGAGCAGTAGCAAAAGCCCATGAGAGAGAGAAGAGGGGCGAGAAACTCCTCTCAGCTGCATTTTATTTGGGACCCTTGCTAACTCCTTTTTAGACCATTGGAAAAAAAAAATTATAGACTAGCTATTGAGGGTCTCGAGAAGGAAGATGAAATGTTCCTTTTGATTCCGTTTTGCTGTGTGACCTTGGGCCACTTACTTAACCTCTCTGTGCTGCTGTTTCCATATCTGTGACATGAGGAGGATGTTGGCTTTTTGTGAGGAGTATCTAGGACAGTGTTGAAGTAAAATGCCTCCAGGTACACAGGTACATTGTAAGTGCCCCCCACGGGTTTGGTGTCTTTATTAATTTATTTGAGTTAGTATTTTTGCTTTCCTAGGAGAGATGATAAGGCTGGATATTTGTTTCGTCTCTGGTCTCTGTAATTAGCCTGTTTTCTTTAAGAAAGAACAAAAGTCTCTCCCAGTACACAATCGTAAGTGCTTGTCCTCTTTGACTGTCTTTGTCCTTTTTTTTTTTTTAAGAAGTAATTTCATGGCTCGTGCACTTGAGAATCCATCAGGAAAGCAGGAGAGCAGGCCTTAGCTATCAGGCAGACGATCGCCCCTGCTGGGCACTCATTGGCAAAACACAGCTCTGTTAATTAACACAATGTGGGATTGGAGCTCTCTGCTTCTCTCAAACTTGCCTTTTCTCGCTTGGGGTTTGCGCGGTGGCGTCTCTCCTCCTCTGATCTCTGGGGACACGTGTGTCTCTGGGCCACCCCCTTTGTCCTTGCTCGTCCCGGGCTCAGCAGCTGATAGGACAAGGCCAGGTGCCTCCCACACACTCGCCTGTCCTGTGCATCTTGTTTTTTTTTCTTTTACCCCAATATCCCCATCCCCTGCTTTCTGGAAAATTTCCTGATTTCTCCCCGGTATAAAAGGAGACTTGCATTTCTATTCTGAGCACTTTGCTTTGACTTGGCGTGCCTCCCTGGTCTTCGGCAAGGTGCTGGGCTATATAATGAGCCTCTCTCTGCCCCACAGCTGAAGCCCCATGTAGCCCTGCTGTGCGGATGCAGATGGAGCCAATTCCCCCAGATGAAACCCCTTCACAGATGTGCTCAAGAGTCAGCTCTCCAGCTCTGGTTGTTCTCACTCTCCTACTTCCCTTGAGACTATCCTCAGGCATTTTTTGTTTGTTTGTTTGTTTAACATACTGGCTTGGTCAGGAAAACCCAAATGAACTTTTTGGCCCACCCAATACAGGCTCAGACAGTAAAGAATCCACCTGCAATGCAGGAGACCTGGGTTCAGTCCCTGGGTGGGGAAGATCTCCGGGAGAAAGGCATGGCTACCCTCTCCAGTATTCTGGCCTGGAGAATCCCGTAGACAGAGGAGCCTGGAGGGTTACGGTCCATGGGGTCACAGAGTTGGAGGTGACTTACAGACTAACACTTTCACTTTCAACATATAAACCAGAGCTAGTAATGGGGGGTAATCCCCCCTACTCTGGCCTGGGACTGGTCATCAGAGACCTAGAAATAGCCGGCTCAGGGGGTGA
The DNA here is from genome assembly GCA_006410515.1 of Procapra przewalskii. Lineage (NCBI taxonomy): Eukaryota > Metazoa > Chordata > Mammalia > Artiodactyla > Bovidae > Procapra > Procapra przewalskii. The sequence goes on from SJYF01001078.1 coordinate 131,548, forward strand.
GGCCACTTGTGAATTTCTTGGCAGAGTCAGGTTCTAATCCAGACCTCCCGACCTCTTTTTTGATATCAGTTCTGAAGGAGCTTGTGTGAAAGGTGGGGAGGGCTGGACCATGCAGTGTACTGTTGCCATTGCCACACTGTCACATTAAAAATGCACCACCGCGGCCCCTGCACTGTGTCCTGAAGAATGCCCACAGTCGTAAAGCTTCTGTGATGTATGTGTGCGTATGTGTGCCTACGCGTGGACTGTAGCCCGCTAGGCTCCTCTGTCCCTGGGACTCTCCAGGCAAGAATACTGGAGTGGGTTGCCGTGCCCTCCTCCAGGGGATCTTCCCTACCCAGGGATCAAACCTGCGTCTCTGGCGTCTCCTGCATTGCAGGCGGATTGAAAAAGTTCTGGAGATGGACAGTGGTGATGTGTGTACAACAAAGTGAAAGTATTTAATGCCAGCAAACTCTATCCTTAAAAACAGTTGACACGGCTACTATGTTATGCAGAGGCACAGTTTAAGAGGCTGGGGAGGGGCACCAGAACTGATATCAGTCTCCTCCAGAACTGATATCAAAAAAGAGGTTGGGAGGTCTGGATTAGAAGCTGACTCTGCCAAGAACGTCACAAGTCGCTTTACCTCCCAAGCCGGCTATTTCTAGGTCTCTCATGATTGGTCCCAGGCCAGAGTTTGGTGTTTTAAAAATGAAAACACTTTCAAAGCACCAAATGAACATGTGTGGGAAAACAAAAAGATAAAAATAACTTCTTTGAAAGCCCCACTTATTGATTCAAAGACACTTTCCTAGCTTTGGGATGTAAAAATGTATTATTTGTAATTTAGGTTGTTTACAAAATTATCGTGTTTTGTGTATTCAGTTTAAAAGTATAACTCAGACAACTCGCCCATTTATCCAGCGTATTTATGGAGCCTATGTGGGAGGCACAGTGCTCAGCACTGGAGAAAACAATCAGTGCAAAGTCACTAATTGAATTTAATGTAAAACGGTCGACATTTTTCTTACACATAGCTGAACAAGCTGCTGAACTTTCAGAATCTAGCCTCTGTTGACTCTTGTGGATTTTATTGGTGACTCTCCTTCAGGTCTGCTGCAAAGAGGCAAGTCCAGGTTGTCTTTGAGGCCAGGCTTCTGTCGCAAAGAAACAAGGAAATGAGGTGGTGGAGGAGAGCCCTGCATTCGGCTCCACCCCTTCCCTGGGTCCCAGCACTTCCAAAACTGGGCTCTGTGGCAACAGTGACTTCACAATTTGGGGTTTCAGGCTGAGCTTGAGTGACCTATCCTTTCTGTATGCCCCTCACATCCCGGGATCACCGAAAAGGATCTGCTTAAGCCAGCTTGTTATTTTTTCAGTGAGAAATGACCCCCATTGGGCAGGGTGTCCCTCTGAATCATCTCCAAAGCATCACGTTGTTATGACAATTACGTGACTTAATAAATGCAGAGTTTTTAGGACAGAGCTGTATTCGGCACATGGCAAGTGCCAGAAATACGCTGTCCTTATTATGAGGCAAGGCACAGTGTCAGACCCTATGGACAAGCGTGTGGGAGGCACAGACCAGCTATAAAATCTGACCAGTGTTTGGATGCTCTGAATCAACCTCATTCAGGTAGAAATTGTCCATCAACCTGCTCTAAATGTGCCCCGGGCTTTTGAATTGAGGCCAGTGCTGGATCTTCTCTTATATTTCTGCTTTTGAACCAGAGGCCCAAGAGATTTACAGCAGCGTGAGTTGGTTGACAATAAGATGCATGCTGTTTATTGACCAAAAAAAAAATACTTTCACTTAACTTCTGCACTGAGCTTCTGGAAGATGTTGGGTTTTATTTGATTACAGCTGTTTGCAAAAGAGCATTTGGAGAGATTCAGATAAGAGAGTGAAAAGAAACCACTTTGCCAGAAATGTGGAGTGTTCTGGGGAACTCAGAACCAAGCCCAGCCAGTGTCCAGTGTCCCCAATAGCTCATTTTCATGAAACATCTAATATGTCATGTGTAATCCCCTCTAACCCTCATGTTTTGAGGGAGACCCTGTTATTAAGCCCATTTTACAGGTGAAGAAACTGAGGCTGAGAGATGACCAAAGCTGCATGGCTGGCAGGAGCCAGTGCTTAAACCCAGGGAGTCTGACTCCAGACGTTACTGAGTCTCAAGATTCAACATTTCCACTCTTAATGAAAACACACCACTGTAACTGGTGAACTCTTTTGCTCTTTTTAGACCTTTGGGAGAACACTCAGCTTCACCGTGTCACAAAGAAGCACAGATAATAGCACTCTACTGCCATGTCCTGATGGCCTTTTACATCACAGAAATTGTCAGTGGGTCAACCAATAATATTTCTTGAGCACTTTCTATGTGCCAAGCGTGGTGCCAAGTGTGAAGCAATTTTCTACTGTTCTGCATCCTCTAACATTCAGGATTTTACAGCTGATACATATGCGTACACATCTTCAGGGCACATATACATGTCTTATTTCTACTTCTCTGTAGAAAGCTGATTTCATTGCATTTCATGGTGTTTCTCCATCCCAGTCACAGCACATATCACACTGGCACTTCTTTCATAGATTCTCGTGTCTGTTCCAATTTTGAAAGTGACCTATGGCGAGATTGCTGAGTTGTTGTTTAGTTGCTAAGTCGTGTCCGACTCTTTTGCGACCCCATGGACCCACTAGGCCCCTCTGACCATGGGATTTCCCAGGCAAGGATACAGGAGTGGGTTGCCATTTCCTTCTCCAGGATATCTTCTCAGCCCAAAGATTGAACCCACATCCAAGTTTTGTGTGTTGGCAGGAAGATTCTTTACCATTGAGCCACCTGAAAAGCCCCAGATTGCTTAGGACACAGATACATAATAGTGTTAAGAGTTTGAAAACTCAACATATGGTATAAGGACTTCTATTAATATGCATTGTTCATCAAGGGCAGAGATGTTACAGGAGGAAAAAAAAGTCTGTTCTTTGGTAAGCTCTTGGTTCCTTTGCCTGGGCATCCTCAGTCGTCTTGCCTGTAGGTAAAGTCACTGAGAATATTTAGTGTGTAGCTGCTCAGAGGATTTTGTTCAGAGCCTGTTGACGAGGAAACCTTTGTGATTAGGCTGTGGAGGCCAGAGGATGCTCAGAGCCGCTTGAACTTCCTCCATCCTTATATGCCTTACCTAAGCCCAAGGACTTCAGTTTGTTGCTGTATTTGTTTTTGAATCACTCTTTGAATATTTTTGTTTTTCATTGTAAATGCAATACATGCTTATTATTGAGAATTTGGAAGTCACAGAAAAGGATAAAGAAGAATATAAAAATCTACCATAAGCTTCTTCCTGCATGATTAACCTTTTGGTATATTTTCTTATGTTCTTTTCTTCTTGCTTCTTCTTATTATCATTTGTGATTGTAATAATTATTGTTATATGTCTGGGAACAGACAGAATATACAGTTTCATATCTTGCTCTTTTCAACATCATTTCTTTAAAAACATTTTTATGGTTGTATAATGGCCCCTAATGTGAGTATATCATAATTTATTTAACCCTTTCCCTAAACTGGAGTAGTTTAGGTCATTATTTTCCCTTTTCACAGCAGGGTTTTTAACATCTGTGATACACTTCTTACGTAGAAGGACATGTCTGGCCAGCTTATAACATTTGGAAATTAATACTTCAGTAGAGAATATCTGCAAATGACTTTAATTTCTCAAACTAATTTACTATCTAGAAATATGGAAATTTCAGTGTAGAAAAACTAGTGTCTGGCTTTTATCTCTGTTTATCCCCCACACCCACAAATATACTAAGCTATGTGAATTTACGTTTATGTACTTAGTCATGGCATCTCCTTAACATAAACATTATTTAACTTTGACAATTAAGTGATCCCTACAGGGTGCTAAAAGTTGGGTAAATTACATGTGTGTGTTATTGCATAGTTTGGTTTTTGCCACAGTCAAGTATCAGGAAGGCTTTGCGGAGGATTCAGAGTGGAGCTGAGCTGAATGGGTCAGAACTGGATGCATAGACGCAGAGTGGGCGCTGCCTCCCCAGCACCAGGAAAGGAAAGAACCTAGGAGTGCAGGGAGTGAACCTGCAGACGCATGAGCCACCTAGATGCCACAGCAGAGAGTCTGTGAAAGAGAGGAGACAGAAGAGAGATTGTGGTGGTGATGAGGGCCAGCTATGAAGACCCTGAAACCAGACTATCGGTGTGGACCTTACTGCAAGAGTCAGCGTGGAGCAGTTCAAGGTTTTGAGCACAGAGGGAGAGGGTGAGATTTGCTTTAGGAGAATTAATCTAGCAGCAGAGCCTGAAACGAGTTGGAGCAGAGAAATCCTGAGAGGAAGGACTCTGGGGAGCAGGTCAGCAAGCAGGAAAAAGAGCCAGTGCTCACCAAGCTCCTACAGGGGCTGGATGCTATGTGTGCCGCGCTGCTAAGCCGCTCAGTCATGTCCGACTCTTCGTGACCCCACGGACTACAGCCTATCAGGCTCCTCCGTCCATAGGATTTTCCAGGCAAGAGTACTGGAGTGGGGTGCCATGTGCATTTCATGTAAATTCTCTAATGTTATCACTTGTCCTTAGAGATGAGGAACTTGAGGCTTGCTAAAGGTCGTGGGGTTAGAAGTTATGGAACCAGATATTAACCCTAATAACACAGTTCAGGCTCATTTGACTGTACCAGGGCTGAGTGCAGGAGGGCCAGGCAGAGGCAGGAGAGAGGGGAATGTGTGGGTTAATTATCATGGAAGCAAAATTGGGGGAACTTGGTAACTGACCAGAAATGAAGGTGTTAAAAAAAATGAGGGGGATTCAAAATCCTGCTGGGGTGTGGCCTACAGTCGTAAGGATGATGAGGCCATTAGTGTTCAGTAGAGGAGGAGCCCTTTGATGGCGAAGATGAGGAATTGGGTGTTAGAGGTTCAGAAGTAGAAGGGGAGGCAGACCGCCCTTGCCAAGGTGTCCAGAACACCCAGGGAAAAGTCTGCACCTCCACATAGCATTAATAAACATAGGAGTAGAGGACATTTAGTTCTCATTTATGCAGGTAACAAATATATTGCTATGCAGCCTGAGTACAGTTTAATACAAGTTCAAATAAACTTTAACTCTACAATAAAGAGGAATACTCTCTTTAAATCCTTTCATAAGTCATAAGTTCCCAGAAGCGGGGAGGGGACAGAGGACGAGATGGTTGGATGGCATCATGGTCTCGATGGACATGAATTTGAGCAAACTCCAGGAGAAAGTGAAAGACAAGGAAGCCTGGTATGCTGCAGTCCGTGGTGTTTCAGAGAGTCAGACAAGACTGAACGACTGAACAACAGCAAGCTTCCAGAGCCTGAAGGAGCCAGATTTCAACCTCCTTTTGATTCTAAAACCTTAAATTTTCTTGCCCTGGGTTGTTCTATGGAACCTTCTAAGCAGCAAGACAGTAAGTTCTTTGTTTATAACCTGCTCAAAAACATTTAGATGACTCTGCCAGTAGAGTTCATTCTACCCACAGACCCGTGAGTTACAGCACAGGGTCCAGGGGAATGCACCCCTCAAAGTTCTGCACCCAAATCCTACAAGTCCAGCAGGCTCTGATTCTTTCCCCCTTTCTAGCACCAAGGATAGGGACCCTATATGGCGGAAATGAATCTGAAACTTGAGAATTGCTCTGTGATGTTGGTCTGGAAGACACAGGAAGTATAAAGACCTGATGAGCTGATGTCACTATGCAGCTTGAGAACTGTGTAGTTCCTTGGGTTCCTTTAGAAGTCATCTGAGGGGTAGAAGCTATCAACTCTTACTATATAAACATCTTGCCTTAAATATTTTATCTCCATCATGCTTAAAAAAATCCATGATCCATTTATTTTTTTTCTAACTTGGAAGTAAATCAAACACACTGGTTCCCTTGGAAGAACCGGAAAAAAAGTTTTTGCCGAATGTTGCCCAATGAGTTTTTACTAATCTGTAATGACCTTGGCCTTATTCATAGGCACGTCGATAGAACCAACTTCGATGGCCTGCCACAGAACAAAGGTAACATCCAGGACAGAGGGAGAGAGGGGTGCACGCGGGGCCAGCGGGGTGGGCTTGCTCTTCTCTGGCAGAGCCAGACACAAAGTACATAACAAGCATTTACTTAACAAAAGATCCAACAGCCAAACACTGGCAACATCGAAAAGTGAATGACTACACATGAAGCATGAAAAAGGTTTCCAGTCACGTGAGACCCTTCAAGCACAGAAAGCAAACCATACATAATGGAAAACATTTGAAAACCTAAAAATGAAGCCATTAGGCATCACTTTTCAACAAAAGGAGTAGAAAAGGCTTTCTCCTCGACTGACTCTAAGTGAACTGTGTGCTGTCAACAGTGCCTGGCGCGTGGTAAGTGGCGAATAAGCCCCAGCATCTTTCTCCCTGAAAGCTGATCTTCTGGGAGACACTGTGGGCCCCTACTCGTCTGGGTACCTACAGAATGGAAGAGACTCATTCATCCCTTCGTCCTCTGAGGCTTTAGCGCTCCTCCTATGTATTCAGTGCTGTGAGCGGTGCAGAGAAGAAGCGACACCGCCCCAGTTTCTAGGTGATCAGGTGAGCACACGAGACATGGCAGACAGCAAGATAGGAGGCCCAAGGCTTTCTGGAGCAGCAGCCTTCTCCAGGGAAGTGCTGGAGCCTCACCTGTCTCTGCAGAACAATACCTGGATGAGGGATGGAGCCCTGCAGTGGTGAACATGTGAATGAGTCAGCGAATGGATGAGTGCCCTGAAACAGAGATTGACCTACAGGTACACCACGTCCTACGTCCTGTGGAATATGCTTCTGGATAGAACTACTCAAGAGAGTTTCAGAGGGGACGGGAGTATGAGCCCTACATGGCTTTGGAAGAGGAATGGTGTAAACTCAGCTGGGTGCTCACCCACTTCCTAACCCTCCCCCTATCTGCCAAGCTCCATCCTCTCTTACTTCCCTGGTGTCTATTTCTAGGCCTTACTCTCCCAGCACGTCCATGGCCCTTACTCTGTACCAGCCCTCATTCGAAGGGATATAAAAATATAATCCTCATAACAGTCTTTGAGGTAGGGACTATTATTATACCTGCTCACAGGTGGGGAAACTGAGGCACAGAGCCAGGAAGGTCACATGGCTAGCAGGTGGTCCATCTGGAATTCAAGCCCAGGTAGTCTGACCCCCAGACTCAGTGTTTCTCACCACCAGGCTCTGCCCCGCTTTGTCAAGGGGAACCAGGGACTTGCCTGGCTCAGGTGCAGTCTACGCTTTTGAGCTGGATATAAGTCAGTGCATGAGAAAGGGTGTCACCTCTGGTATCTTTGGGTTCGTCTTCTCTGCTAATTCTTTCTCCTCTGCAGAGAAATACACTCAAGTCTTGCAGACTTTGGAGAAAGAAAAGTCTCCGTCAGGGTCTCTCTGTTTCCTTCCTCTTCACTAGAGTCAGGCTGCTTGCAAACAGAGGCTTGAAGGGTTACTTTTACTTCCTTACCGCCCGTTCATTCCTAGTAACTCAGTGAGGCTGGCTTCCATGCAAGGAGCCTGTGACAAGGTCATGGGGGACCTTCTAGTTGTGAACCTAGTAAACTCCATGCGGAAGAGACCGTGCCTAACCTATGAACTGCAGTGCTCCCTGTGGCTGGCATAATGCCTTGCAAACATTTAGGGCTCAGCAAGCCTTTGCTGACTCTCTTATGACGTTAGGTCTTATTTGACCTCAGCATCCTCAGCTGTCACTGAGATCTTTTTCTTATCCCTCCCATGATGGCCCTCACGCTGGATTTTGCCCTGCCCTTCTTGGCTATCCATTCTCATTTTCCTTCTCTTCCTCTTCTCATCCCTTAGTTATTGGTGTTCACGTTCTGTCTTCAGCCTTCTTTTCTTCTCTTTTATACACCTACCCTGGGAGAGTGGGCATTCAGTCCCACAGCTTTAACTCTGTGATTTTGATATCAATATATCAAGCACTGATCTCTTTCCCACGAGATCCATATAGCCAGTGCCATAATGGGAATCTCCAGTGAGAGGTGTGTTAAACACTTAACAAACTCAACTTAGCATCCTCCCTTCTCTTACAAGATCTGCCCTTCCCATTCTCCTTCCTTTCTCCTCTCTCCCCGCCCCCCCCAAAAAAAAACAAATAAAAATAAAACTAGATTCAAACAGAGAAGCAACATTCTCTGCCTCTTCTTCTACTGTGTATCTGGGTCAATGACATCACCTCGTTTCCCTTATCCAAGCCAGAGACCTGGGAGTCGGCAGTGACGTGTCCTCCTCCTTCATCTCTCGCATTCCATCAACCACCAATCCCTATCAATTCTTCTGCCTTTCCCCCCACTAAGTTCTAAAAGAATTTTGCTGGTTATACCAAGTACTTCTTTGTTTCCAAACCTATCACTAGGATTTATCATGTGGCTTTAAGTCAACAGGTTACATTAATAATTGCAAAGAGGGAGCTATACCTTTAAAAAATCTATTTATTTGTTTGTTTATGGCTGTGCTGGGTCTTTGCTGCCGCTTGGGCTTTTCTCTAGTTACAGTAAGTGGGGGCTCCTCTTCTGAGATGCACCGGCTTCTCATTGTGATGACTTCTCTTGTGGTGAAGCATGGCTCTAGCACATGGACTCGGTAGCTGGGGCTCCCGGGCTCTAGAGCACAGACTCAGTTGTCGTGGCACACAGGCCTAGTGCTCTGTGGCACGTAGGATCTTCCCAGGCTAGGGATCAAACCTGTGTCTCCGGCATTGGCAGGTGGATTCTTTACCGCTGAGCCTCCAGGGAAGCCCAGGAGAAAAGACTATCATCGTACAGGATTGGGTAAACTCTGTAGTCTTCCTATTATTCCTCAGACATGCTAAGCAGATTCCTGCCTTGGTGCTTTTGCTTCTGTTTTTCTTCTTCCTGGAATGCTTTTTTCTCAGATATGCACGTGTCTGTTCCCTCTCTTCCTCAGGTATCTGCTTAGATGTCCCTTTATTAAGAGCATGTCTAACCTCCCTCTATTAATTAGCAACTCCCCCACTTCTGCCCCATTACATTTCATCCCTTTTACCTACCTTATTTTTCTTCACAGCACCACCACCCATCATGGCGTGATAGATATGCATATATGGAAACCATTTGTCTCTTTCCTTGGAAATTACATTTCAGGAAGCCAGGGGCCCAGTTTTGTTGGACGTAGCTGTGGCTTGCTAAACATGAAATGAATGAATAAATGAGTGTAAGTTGACTGCAAAGAGGGAATTTCTGTTGATGAATTGTTTTCAAGTACGATATAATTTTAGTTTCCTTACGGAGGCCCTTTTCTTGGCAAGATCTTTATTTGATTAAGCTTTAACTCTCTGCCAAAGAAGCCTGGGTCACTGACAGCCTCCAAAAATCAAGCCATGAGCTCCACAGAAGAAGGAACAAGGGGAAAGAAGAGGACATGCAAGTCCACGCATTCACTGCTGGTCACTGCCAAGCATCTCCTTACCGGCGGAGACATCCAGAGTGGAAGAAGGACGCACTGACCCCCGGGAGGAAGCAGCTCCGCTGTCTCCTGCATGAGGCTCCCAGCCTTGTGGAAGGCACGCAACCTCCTTGATTTATGTTATCTGCTTGATTTATGATTATTCGGCACTCCTCAAAAATAGCTCCAGGATGCAGTGTTAGTGTTTCAGTAACACACTCATTATTTTCAAATTGTGCTCCATCTCTTGAGTTAAGACAGGCTGGCATATGGCAAAAGCAGGGCTGAGAATCACTACTAGAGTAGAATCATCTGGTCTACCCTCAGACCTGTGGGCAGGAAAGGTATTATTATCCCTATTTCAGAAACTAGAGGAAACCTGAAATTATAGGACTTACGTCAAGACTGTGGTTTTTCCTGTGGTCATGTATGGATGTGAGAGTTGGACTGTGAAGAAGGCTGAGCACCGAAGAACTGATGCTTTTGAGGTGTTGGAGAAGACTCTTGAGAGTCCCTTGGACTGCAAGGAGATCCAACCAGTCCATTCTGAAGGAGATCAGCCCTGGGATTTCTTTGAAGGAATGATGCTAAAGCTGAAACTCCAGTACTTTGGCCACCTCATGTGAAGTGTTGATTCACTGGAAAAGACTCTGATGCTGCGAGGGATTGGGGGCAGGAGGAGAAGGGGACGACAGAGGATGAGATGGCTAGATGGCATCACTGACTCGATGGACGAGAGTTTGAGTGAACTCTGGGAGTTGGTGATGGACAGGGAAGCCTGGCATGCTGCAGTTCATGGGGTTGCAAAGAGTCAGACACAACTGAGCGACTGAATTGAACTGAACCTAAGGTAATAGAATTAGTGACCGAGGTCAAAGGTCAGATCTATTGCCCAGGGCAGTGGTCACTCACTATTCCACGGTCCTTAGGACTCCAAAGCACCTTCATTTCTGCCACATTGCCTGTTCCTGCCATCCCATGCACATGACTTTGGAAAACCTATTTGCTGGTATGTGGAAGGATCCTGGTGGACCATATAGTCCCTAGGGTTGCAAAGAGTTAGACACAACTGAAGCAACTTAGCACACTTAAGACAGAGCCAAACACATACTTCTTAGGCCCTTCATCATCGTACCTCTAAATTAGAAAACAAAATCTGCCAGGATTGCAAGTTAAAGATTTGGGGAAGGGCCAAGGATGGGGAGAGGCTATTGATCTTTTATGTCTCATGTTATGTGTAATGACTGATGTGTCCTGAAACTGCTAAATATACTTTCAGTTCAGTTCAGTTCAGTTCAGTCGCTCAGTCATGTCTGACTCTTTGCGACCCCATGAATCACAGCACACCAGGCCTCCCTGTCCATCACCAACTCCCAGAGTTCACTCAAACTCTAGTCCATCGGGTCGGTGATGCCATCCAGCCATCTCATCCTCTGTCGCGTCCCCTTCTCCTCCTGCCCCCAATCCCTCCCAGTATCAGAGTTTTTTCCAATGAGTCAACTCTGCATGAGGTGGCTGAAGTATTGGAGTTTCAGCTTTAGCATCATTCCTTCCAAAGAACACCCAGGACTGATCTCCTTTAGGATGGACTGGTTGGATCTTGCAGTCCAAGGGACTCTCAGTTCAGTTCAGTTCAGTTCAGTCGCTCAGTCACGTCCGACTCTTTGCAACCCCATGAATCACAGCAGGCCAGGCCTCCCTGTTCATCACCATCTCTCGGAGTTCACTCAAGACTCGCATCCACTGAGTCCATGATGCCATCCAGCCATCTCATCCTCGGTCTTCCCCTTTTCCTCCTGCCCCCAATACCTCCCAGCATCAGAGTATTTTCCAGTGAGTCAACTCTTTGCATGAGGTGGCCAAAGTACTGGAGTTTCAGCTTTAGCATCATTCCTTCCAAAGAAATCCCAGGGTTGATCTCCTTCAGAATGGACTGGTTGGACTCTCAAGATACCAAAAATGCCCACTGGGTCCATGGTGTTTGTCCCTCGGCCTTGTAGCCTGCAAGTGAGCATAAGTGCTCACTGGCGTTTGTGCTAGTGCTTTACAGTTTACAAAGGGCTATTGTCACAGATATTATTTGGTCAATGACTCCAGGAGAGTGTGGATCACAGTGATGAAAAGCTTGGGTTTTGGAATCTCCAAAGGCACCTTCTTCCAAGCTGCCTGACTTGGGGCAAGTTACTTATTATCTCATCCATAAAGGGAACATTATAATCTCATCCATTTATTGAGACGATTGCATGGGATAATATATAGGAAGTGCTTAGGACATGCCTGGCACATAAAAAATGCTAGCTGTATTATTATCATCATTATTATCATTCTGGTTTCCAATATGACTTTTTGTAAGATCATTTTTAACCAATTTATTGAAAAACCTGCATCTATGACTTTATTTTTTTTCCCCCACTGCAACCTTCTTAGCCGGTCTTTCTGGTCTCCTGTTCCCAGTTTAATCTCTGGCAGGTAACCTAACGATTTCTCAGGTAAACTTCAGGTGTTTGTAAACTGTCATTTGTAGATATTAACATTTGAGTCGGATCTAGCGTCAGAAGGTCAGTCTTCTATCTGGTCTAAGTCTCCTCGCTTCCCCAGTGCAAGGGCTTGGCCCCCTACAGGGCGCCTACAGGAAGAGAGAAGTGCACTTCCGCTGTTTGCTCCCCTTCAGCTCTACTACTTCCGGTTCCTCTGAGAGTTGGGGGGTGGCTTAGGGGGTGGCTTGGGGGGTGGGTAGGGCGAGGCTCTGTGAAGTATGATTAAAGGGGCCCTGGGATCTAGTTTGCCTGGTGGCATTGCTTCTGTTGGCACCCTGTGTGTAGCAAAGCCCCCAAAGCTGCTCTGTCTCTTGCAGGGCACCTTTGTGATTCCTTTGGAAAAGCTTCTCAGTGACTGATGTCCATCCCTGTCTCCTGATGTGGGCACCATTGTCTCATCTCTATCTTCCAAATGACCTGGTCCCACTCCCTCCTCCGCCCCCAGTTTTGGTGCCCCCACAGGGACTCTGGTGTAGTAAACACACCCTACCAGGCGAAGCTCTTGGGTCTTTTCTAGGAACCGCTAGTCTTCCTTGGCATTCATGTGGCCCATGGAGAAAGCCCAGAACCCTTCCCCACCCAGACTCTGGGTGTGTGGCTTTGTCTCCACTTCCGTAGGAAGCTCTAACCAGCTCCTCACCTCATTTTGGGGTCCACATGTAGGTGCAATCTGCTGCATCTTCTAAACTCGGGGCATCTGTGTGCTGCTCTCCAGCTGGTTCCCTTCAGTTTCTTCTCTTGGCTTGAGGAGATGGTGCTGGTGGTGAGAGGGGGGATGCCCCCATTCAAGAAGGGAACACACAGAGCATTCTGCTGACTCTCTTCTAAGAAACCTTCCTCATCAGTCTCTGCCCCTTATCTGCTTCTATGTGTAAACTCAAGATGGTGAACACACAATAAGTCACAAAACCCTCATAGCAAGTTCTTAAAGTGTTAGTTGCTCAGCTGTACCTGACTCTTTATGACCCCATGGACTGAAGCCCTTCAGGCTTCTCTGTCCATTGAATTATCCAGGCAAGAATACTGGAGTGCGTAACCATTCCCTTCTCCAGAGGAATCTTCCCAACCCAGGGATCGAACCTGGGTCTCCTGCATTGCAGGCAGATTCTTTACCATCTGATACACCAGGGAAGCCCAGCAAGTTCTTACCCTTCTCTTTAAAAGTGCTATCCATTGAAATATAATGCAAACCATAACCTGGTTTAAATTGTTCTACTAGGTCCATTGACTATGTGAAAAGAAACAATAAAATTAATTTCAATAAAAAATTATCTAATCTAGTATATTAAAAATACTATCACATCAACAGGTAATCAGTATAGAAATTATTGTGATATTAGATGAAAACTCATCCCAGGGCTTTGACAGCTGGCTGTGTATTTTGCATGTATACAGCTCAGGTGCTTGATGGTGATTTCAAGTGCTCAGGCTGCACGTGTGGCCAGCGGCCCCCATGGAGCTTTAGAATATGGTGGGAGTGGGCACTCACCATCCACTGTTCTCAGCTTCATTGTTGTGCTCTCTGTATTATTCTGAGGCTGCAGAAATGAGTGTTTGGTGTGACCTGCGTGATGCGTTCTAGCCAACACGAGGAAAACTGGGGCTCATAAATGCAGGTCACCTGACACCAAAGTCAGCGTTTTATCTGTTTCTGCCGCATCGTGCTGCTCAAACAGAAATCGTGGTGCTTGTGCTTGAGAATCTCAAGTTGAAGGGACATGTAGCAGGGGAGAAGATGCCTATAGAGACATTCATGCGAGTCTCCCGAGGTCCTCGGGGTCCTTGAAGCGCCTAGTTCCTAAAACATGGGATGTCGTCAGAGCGTCCTGAGGGGACCTGCACACCTCACTGAAAGCATCTCCTGCAGAAAGATTGGCAGCCGGGTCAGTGACATCTTAAGAGTTCGTTTGCATGCTGGTCTGAGCTGGAGCTGCCGGGTGAAGGAAGCCCTGGCCTCCAATGGCAAGTATTGGGTTGGCCAAAAAGTTCCTTTGGGTTTTTCCATACAATGGCATGGACAAATCTGGAACGATCTTTTTTAGCCAACCCAGTATTTCCACAGTCCACACTGTTGGCCAAAGAAGAGCATGGCAAGTCTTTTGTATTCACTGTTTTAAAAGAAACGAGGTAGCAGCAGTGTGTCTTTAAGAAGGGGGTACTCATGAAAAGGAATCTGTTGCCAGGCCTGAGATCAGCGTCTTCTGTCTGTTCAGTTTGCCTCGTTGTTTGTGCTTGAGACTTTAAGAAACGGTAAAGCTCACCAGTCCCACAGAACTCAAAGTCTGATTGTTAAAGTAACACGTTCTCCTTGTAGAGAGGAACAAACAAAACTCCAAATGCCACAACCCAGAAAGGCTCCCTGTTAGCATTGGGGGTCCTTCTCCCTTGCTTCTCCTGCATGGATGGACATGCACGGATGCGCACCTGTATGCCCACAGCCTAGGGGTCATATGGAATTGACAGTTGATATTTCATATATTCCACCTGTGCATTATTTTTCATTTAACGGTCTGTTATGAACTTTCCCCAATGTCACTGACATTCTTCAAAAGTGTAATTTTAATAGCTGAATCATATTCCATTATATTTTATTGAATGTGAGACTCCCTTCTGGGGTTTGAAGCAGCATGGAACCTGAAAATGACTGAAGAATGAAAAGGGCATGGGCAGACAGGGGCCCTTTCCCAGGCCTGATTGGCTGTGTGACCTTAATCTGCTGAAATTCCACTGTCTCCATTTTTCAAGTTTACAAAGTGAAAGAGAATCTCCTGTATAGAGCCCCTGGGAGGCTAATGGGTGTGTCCCATGTAAATTGTCCAACACAGCACCTATGCATAGTAATATGCACAACAAATGTGCCTTCCTATTTATTTTCCCCTTTCCTGGGCCTTTCAGATTCTTTGCTGTTAACCAGCTCTCAGGTGCCTGCAACGTTTCTGGAAAGCATAGCACTCTCTAAGGTGCGCCTGTGTCTTTTCTTTGTATTTGTTTGTATTTATTTACTAATTTGGCTGCACCAGCTCTTAGCTGCTGAGTGGAGGACATAGTTCCCTGACCAGGGATCAAACCCAGGCCCCCTGCATTGGGAGTAAGGAGTCTAGCCACTGGACCGCCAGGGAAGTCCTGTCCCTGTATCTAAGCTTCCATCTCCTGATTGCATTGTGGAAACTCTCTAGGGGCACGGTCTTGCCACCCTGATTTCTGTCCTCCACCTCAGAGCAGCTGTCAGTGACATGTGATCCAGAGGAAGATGTCTGTGTGCTGGCTGGAAAAGCATTTCCAGACATGAGGCAGAATGAGAGGAGAATAAGGTTTCTTAGAGCAGGAGATGCTGTTAGAACAGCGGGTGGGCTCGAGGGCAAGCCAACTCCTTTTGTAGGCTAGTAGCCAATTTTCGTAGCCTCAAGAGAGAAAATTCCAACTGGAAGGGTGGCATTAGGATGATTGCTTAGGATGCTATAGGTGGGCAATGAGATAGGTATGGGGTCAGGGTACTGGCCAGTTTAGATCAGGAGGCCTGTGGTAACAGTTGCTCTGGGGCTTGGTTTATTCCAGAAATGTTTGTCCTGTGACCTCAGTATAAGGCTCCAAGGAGGAGAGGTGGGAGCTTCTCTGGGGTGGCACAGAGATTGTACTGGTCTCGCTCCTGGCAAGAAGACCCACCCGTACCCCCACCCCGAGGACAGAGACCCAGGCAGCAAGCAGGTGTATCTGGTTGGCCGAGCTTCCTTCTCATCATTCCTGTCTTCAGTCTGTGCTGTTGGCTCAGCAGCGTGGCGGTGGCAAGGAGGGAGTCATTCTGGGGGGTTTCTGGTTTGGGACTCTGCCTCTCTCCGTTCTAGGTTTTCCCCCTCTTTTCTCTCCAGGCACTTGCTTTAGCTGCTGACCAAGCTTTCTTTCATCAGGCAAGCACACATTTTGCAATTTGCCTTCCCTTGTCTTGACAATGGATGTGATTTGTATATGGCACCATCACATAATGTCCCTATTTATGGCAGCTCTCTAATCCGGAGGTAGGGTTGGAGAGCAGGAAGCTGCAAGCCCGTCTCTGACCCAGAAACCACTCCTTGTTTCTATAGCAGCTACCTTCCCCTGTGATCTCTTCCTGACTTGGGAGCATGGGGGAGGAAAGAAAGGTCTGTTGGGATTGTAATCTGTGAGGTATCATATGGGCTTGTTAAACTTTATGAGGCTTCCCAGGTGGCGCTAGTGGTAAAGAACCCACCTGCCAATGCAAGAGACTTAAGAGACCTGAGTTCGATCCTTGGGTTGGGAAGATCCACTGGAAGAGAAAATGGCAACCCAGTGCATAGGAGCCCCCATGTTACATGGTTCTTTGCGATCTGGAATCTGAACTTATTTTGATGTTTTATTTGTATATACAATTAAAAAAAAAACCTATGTTGAACTGTTAAGCAAAAGTTGATGCTGGTTTTTAAAAATAAGATTGGAGGGAGAGGTTGGCTTCAAGTCACAGTGACATTTAAGTCACATCCTCCTCACCCTGCTTTAGTCCATGGTGCATCCAGTTTTAGAGGTTGTTACAGGGTAGGAGGGGGGTGATATCATTGAGCAAACATTTATTGAGCACTTGCTTATGCCAGGCAATGTGCCGGACACTGGGAAAACAAATAAACCTACCACAGCCCTGAGAAAGCTCGCACTGTCGGAGGAAAGGACACATAAGTAATTACAGTGAGATGATGATTATAAACCAAGTGTTATAGGAGCCTCACGCACTGGATGCCAGTGTTGGCTAAAGAAGCGCCCCGGAAGCCTCCCAGACTTTCACTTTTTTGGGAGATTTCAAGGATGCCGAGAAGCTTGCCAGGTGAGATGTGTGAGTAGCCATGTTGGCAGAGAGCTCAGTGCCACCAAGGAAAGGGGGAAATGTGCCAAGCCTTCCAGAGAACTGCAGTTTCTCATGACCGGAGCACGTGGGGGGCTTGGAGAAAGATGGAAGCACAGGGATGGGCAGAGGGCTGCCCATGTTATGGAAACCCAAGAACTATTTTGGGCTTCCCATGTAACTCAGTCGGTAAAGAATCTGCCTGCAATGCTGGAAACCTGGGTTTGATTCCTGGGTTGGGAAGACCCCCTGGAGAAGGAAATGGCAATCCGCTCCAGTACGCTTGCTTGGAGAATCCCATGGACAGAGGAGCCTGGCAGGCTACAGTCCATAGGGTCGCAAGAGTGGGATACGTCTTAGTGTTATCTTTCTTTCTTAAGAACTATTTTGTTTTCACATAAAAATGGTTTCTTAAATATAACTTCATTAGGATGCCAAACCAACTTACACCCTGGAAGAAAGCCACAGACAAAACCTTTCCATCATAAATACAAAGAAGACATCCAGATAGGTTCCTGGTCCAAATTTGTGAGCCACTTCTCTGTTTCACTGTTAACTGACTAGATCACTCAGGAGTGGTGGTCTTGTGCATCCTTCGTCCTTCTAGATCAGTTCAGTGCTCACTGCAAGAGCCCAGGTTTCCAGCAGCCTCTTTGGCCCCCGGCTCCTCTGCTATTAGCTGCTCTGGCCTCCAGCTGTTTTGGTCCCCTGAGGATAAGAAGCATCCACACTCGAGATTTGATACTTATTATTATTAACAAACAGAAACATAAAGCCTGCACCTCAGCCTCTCCTGGTACCTGAGAGGCGCAGGAACAGATCTAAGAAGGTTGTTTCCTCTGGGTACCAAATCCTTAATTAGGGGCTTATCCCAACATGCTACTCAGCTCTTGTATGCTTGTGTACAGCATGTGCAAGAGATGTAGTGCATGAAAAAGAGAAAACCACTTTAATTTAGGTGACCCCACTTCTGTATTGCTCTAGCTTTGTGTCAGGTACTATTCTAAGCAGTTTATGCGTATTACCTTGTTTAATCCTCTGAATAACCCTTTAAAGTAGGTAGTGTCATAACTTCCACTTAAAGATGCAGACGTTGAGATCTAGGGAGAGAGACCAACTTGCTCATGCTCGCACAGCCAGTAGGTGGCAGAGCCCGGTTTTGAACCGGGGCAGCCTGGTTCCAAGAATCCGTGCTCCCATCCCCATCTGTTGAATATCTGTGCGGTTTGTTGTTTAGTTGCTAAGTCATATCTGATTTTTTTTGGCCCCATGGACTGTAGCCCTCCCAGGCTCTTCTGTCCCATGGGATGTCCATGGGATGTCCCAGAATACTGGAGTGGGTTGCCATTTCCTTCTCCATGGGATCTTCCTGACTCAGGGATCGAACCCACGTCTCCTGCATTGGCAGGCGGATGCTTCACCGCTGAGCCACCAGGAAAGCCCTCTGTGTGATTACCCAGTACCAGAAACCCCTCTTCCTTTAGAGATGGATGCTCTGCAGTGATTGATTCTTGGAATATTCCTTCCCCTGTGAATCAGCTTGTCCTGAGTTGATGCCACAGCTAACATGCTCATTGCCCATCCTTTCTCTCCACCTCTTACTTTCTAGATTGTACCCCCTGGGGTAAGAACACCGAGTTCTGTCTTCACCACCATCCTCTGCCCTTCAGCTGTTGCCTTGCACCCCAAAGGGACTGATTAATTGTCTAGTTCCTAAGCAGCTGATGCTCTTCTCCCTTTGTAGCCAAGGCAGCACCCCTGTGGCCCAGAGATGCCCCTTGTGCCCAGCAGAGGAGGACCATGACCTTGTTGGTTTTGCCAGCTCTTGACCCTGGACCATTAACACAGTGTCCGCCCTCCCATCTCCTGTCTTCACTTCACACAGCAAGTTCTAACTCTGACCTACCCTCACCATTTCTGTTTTTTGAATGAGAAAAAAATTCCAATCCTCATCAGGTTTTTTGTATAAGGTCTTTAAAGAGCAAATAGAGATTCATAGCCTACATATATTTGCCTTCTCTGAGTAGTGTTTATTTAAATGCAGAGGTCCTGGTTTCCCATGTAGAGTTGCAAGCAATACCTTTCAATTTAAATGTTAATAGGAGTGTAAACTTCAAAATCAAAAGTTTTCCACAAGGGAGAACTGTGTCTTCTGGTTGTATTCGATGGTTCTCCCGGCTGTTCTTCCTCCACCACCCTCATCATCCACCCCCTCGGCCTGCTCTTTTTCAGTGTGCTGTCAGCGTTCTTTTTCTAAGAAGGTTAGAATGCACCTTCGTCATTTGGAACACGAGACTCTCAAACATTAGGATCGTGGAAGACAGATATTAGACTCAAACCCAACCGGACTCCTGGGAAGATTTTTCTTTATCTCAGCCTTTCCCTACAGAGTCCAGCTCAACGTTCCAAATTCTTTCTAAAGGGATTATTTCTTGTCTGACCCTGTGCAGTATTTTTCCAAGGCTTCAGATGGATGAGTTTGGTTTTCCGCTTCCCCTTCCCTCTCCCCTTCTATCTACAAAAAGCAGGAAGAGATGGGGAAAGAAATAACAGTTGACCCTTGAACAACACAAGTTTGAACTCTGTGGATCCACTTATTTGCAGGTATTTTGAAAGGTTACCCACTCAGTATTCTGGCCTGGACAAGTCCATGGACTGTATAGTCCATGGGACTGCAAAGAGTCAGACACGACTGAGCGACTTTCACTTCACTTTTGCTTTCAAGAGTACGTGCAGCGGTAGTACAAGATGAGTGGTTGACTGAATCCCTGGACGTAGAACCTTCTGTCTTCTGTAAGTGTACAGCGAGCTGACTACAAGTTGTAAGTGGATTTTCCACTGTGTCAAGGGTTGGCGCCTCTTAACCCTCTCATCATTCAATGGTAACTGTGCAAGCTGTGTAAATTCCCAGGTGCAAAGTACTGCTGTGGGCACAGTGAACAATCACAAAGAATTTAAAAAGGCAATTTCTCACTCCTAAAGAAATTAACACGTAGGATAACACAGATGGGATGGAATGGGGCCATCTATATGTGAGTCATTCCATAGGCAGAGTGGCCTTTGAGATTTTCTCAAATACAAATAAAAAGCAACAAAGATTTAAAGATAATGAAAATAATATCGAATGCCTTAAATACAAATACGATGACTATAATAACCTTTCTAAGGACCTTAGGGTCCAAATTTTGTGTGATGATGTGATATCTGGCTTCATCTTCTATTTCTTTATTTTCTCTTTCCCTCATTTCCTTGTGCTGTGTGCATTTTGTAAGACTCCTAAGTATTTTGGAACAAGATCGGACTCTTACTCCATAAGTTAGACTTGATTTTATACTATAAATTTCAATGATTTTGATTCCATTATTATAAGGTATTATTTTTGTTTCAGAGAATCCTTTTCCATAGACTCTTGTTCTTATGTCGTGGAAGCAAGCTATGTTTCTTCTCTTGTCTCTTGGGGATATTTATATTGATTTAAAATTTTATTTTAAAATTTGAATATTATTTTTAAAGGTTATTTTCCATTTACAGTTATTATGAGATATTGGCTGTATTCTTCTTATAAATACAGTGAATCCTTGAGCTTATCTACACCCAGTAATTTGTTTCCCCACCCTCAGCCCTGCAT
>SJYF01001078.1:162392-172484 GCA_006410515.1 Procapra przewalskii
TGCGACTGCCAGAAACAAGTGTCTCGTTGAATCACCAGTGGGATTCAGATGTCCAGGGACAGGATGGCACAGGGGGAAGGACAGCGTGGCGAGGGCCAGATGACTACGAGGAGCACTTGTAACCGACTCACTGGGCGCATCTAGAGCCACCCCGTGGACACAGGTCTACAAACTGGTGGGAACGTCCAAAGCCCGTGCCCCACCCCTCAGCACGCCTCTCCACATCCTCCCACACTGCTGGAAGACATCCGTCGTTTGCCATGAGCTTCCATCAAGGTTGACGCTGGAACCTCCTGTGTAGACTGGTACCCGGCAATCAGTTCTTCACAGGGCAGCTGGCATCATATTTTTGAAACTATAAATCAGATGTTCACTCATCTACTACTAGTGTGCCAAAAGCTTACTCTTGAACTTAAAATCCAAATTACTTACCCTTCTTCTGAGGCTGTCTCAGTTAGCTTGGGGTCATATTACAAAATACCTGAGACTGGGTGACTTATAAAGAGCAGAAATTTGTTTCTTGCTCTTCTGGAGGCCAGGAAGTCCAAGATCAAAGCACTGGCAAGGTCCAGTGTCTGGGGAGAACCTTCTTTCTGGTTTATAGATGTCATATCTCTGGCAGACCCAGTGTCTGGGAAGAACCTGCTTTCTGGTTCATAGATGTCGTAGATAGTACCTTCTTGTGTGTTCTTATATGATGGTGGGGTCAAGAGAGCTCTCTGGGGCCTCTTTTGAAAGGTCACTAATGCCATTCACGAGGGTCCCATCCCTGTGACCTAATCACTTCCCAAAGACCCCTCCATTTAGCACCATCATCTTAGGGGTTAGTGTTTCACCATGTGAATTTGGGAGAACACAGCATTCAGTCCATTCAGTCCATTCAGTCCATTCAGTCCCTTCCCCCAAGCTTTCATTTCTCTGGCCACACCACCCACCTCTCTCCTGGATCTCACAGTTTCACCGCAAGGTCCTGGAGCTGCCCTATCTCTGCCCACAGTGCTTTCCCCACCAGTGCCTCATGACCGGCTCCCTTTAGGATTGAGATCCCAAATGAAGAGCCACCCCCTCAGAGAGGGCTGCCTCAACCATCCAGTCTACAAAGCTGCCCAGTCATTCTCTACATGTTACTTAATTTTCTACAGCACGCCCACTACTCTATGACACATTTATTGTCATTGCATTTTGGTTTGGGTTGCCCTTTTTTTTTCTTTTTTTTTAAGCAGCAACCCTTGTTATCCTGCACAGTTTCCCTGAATCAGAATTCCAGGTAGGCTTAACTGCCTGGATTCTCCGCTCGGGGTCTCCCCAGTCTACAGTCCAAGTATCGACCCAAGCCAGGGTCTCATCTGAGAGTAGGCTCCTCTTCCAAGATCATGAGACTGTTGGCAAACCACTTTCTGCAGTTGTAGGATTCATGGAAGCTTGCTTATGCAAAGCCAGGAGCAGAGAGAGTCTGTGACTCCTTCCATCTCTGACCTTCAGATTCTTTTTTTCAGATAGACTTTCTTTTTTAGAACAGTTAGGTTTATAAAAAAATTGAGGAAATAGTACAGAGAACTTACATATTCCCCTTTGCCCTTGAACACAGGTTTCCCTGTTATTAACATTTTGGTACAACACATTTATTACAGTTAATAAATGTTGGTATGTTGTTTTTCATTAATGTCCATAGTTAGTTGTTTTTATTCCTTTTTCTGTTGTTACCTGATGCCCTTTTTCTGTTTCTGAGTCCCTTCCAGAAATTCCCATTATGTTGTCATGTCTCATTAGGCTCCTCTTGACTGTGACCGTTTCTCAGACTTCCCTTGTTTTTAATGACCTTGCCAGTTGAGTGCTTGAGGAATACTGGTCATGCATAGGGTGGGATTCTTTTCTGTTGGACCTTAGATGGTTTTCTTCTAGTGATTAGACTGGCTTATGGGTTTGAGGAAGAAGATCACACAGGTAAGATGTCATTTTCATCACGTCATTTTAAGGGTACGTGCTATCCCCATGGTCTGTGATGGTTGAGATTGCCCTTCATCCCCTGGAGTAAGGAGTATGTGTCAGGCTTCTCCATTATAAAGTTACTCTTCTGCTTTTTCTGTCTCCATGCTGCTGTCTTTGGAAGGAAGTCAGTAGGCACAGTCCACACCTAAGGAGTTGGGGGCTGTTTCTCCGCCTTTAGGTGGAATAGCTACATAAACTATTTGGAATTCTTCTGCATGGAAGATGCATCTCTTCTTCCCTGTTTATTGAAAGTAAAAGCATTAGTCACTCAGTCATGTCTGGCTCTTTGCCACCCTATGGACTGCAGCCTGCCAGGCTCCTCTGTCCATGGGATTCTCCAGGCAAGAATACTGGAGTGGGTTGCCATGCCCTTCTCCAGGGGATCTTCATGACCCAGGGATTGAACCTGGGTCTCCTTCTTTGCAGGCAGATTCTTTAAATTATTTATTCATTTCAATGTGGACTCATGAATGTTGATTTTATAGTTTGAATCATAATTCAGTACTGTTTACTTTGTTGTCCAGCTGTCCCAGTTTTGGCCCCTGGGAGCTCTTTCAGTTGGCCCCTGTGCCCTTTGGTATACTCATCAATGTAGCCTTCTGATTTTGCTTTTTGTGAGCACCTCATTAGTTTTGGGCACTTCAAGGTGCTCCAGGCTCATCTAGTGTTATTTCCTGCCCTTGTCTTAAAACTGGCCACTTCTCCAAGGATCCTGGTTCCTTCTGTTGGAGAATGGTAAATCAAGACCTGGATGTTGAGTGTCTGCAGCATTTTTTAACATTCCCCAACTCCCCATCACCACCACCAACAGAGACATCAGCTCCATGAGCCCCAAAAGCTTATCTGCCTTGTTCTTCAAGGTACCCCCTGGGTCTGAAAAGTGTCTGCAGCCTCCAATATCTGTCGAATGCATGTATCAAAAGAGGGAATTATGTACAACAAAGAAAGTGTTTTGTTTTTTCTTGATTAGAGCCAGCAGTCCTTCAAGAAATTAGCCTGTCTTATCTTCTGTTCCTGGTCTGACCTTCTCCTATTCCATGGGGTTTCTTATTCTCCTTTTATCTTTATTTGAACAGTCCTGGAGTCTGTCTCAAATTCCTTTTGGATGAAGGGTATGAATTATACATGACCTCAGAAAGAACTTTCTGTCTTTAATTTGGACTCCTAGAAAGTTAGAAATGGAAGGGGGCCTTAGAGACCATCCAGTTCAACCTTCTTGTATTTCCAGATAAGAGGAGTTATGTTGGCTGTCCTAGGTCACAAGGACCTTGATAAAGGCCCAGCAGTTCTGAAAACTTACAAGCCTAGAATGAAAAGGCTGAGGCATGGGTGTCTGGTAGCAGAAATGGAGCCAAGGCCCAGTCGGGGACGCCAGCCTGGCTTCTTACAGCCCATCCTGCTCTCTCTGCTTCCAGCTTCCCTCGTGGGAGATCCTCATGACCCCCTGTGCTGTACATGTCTGCCCACAGCAGCATCACTCCGATTCTGTACTTCTGCTGCTGCTGCTGCTGCTAAGTCGCTTCAGTCGTGTCCGACTCTGTGCGACCCCATAGTTGGCAGCCCACCAGGCTCCCCCAGCCCTGGGATTCTCCATGCAAGAATACTGGAGTGGGTTGCCATTTCCTTCTCCAACGCATGAAAGTGAAAGGTGAAAGTGAAGTCACTCAGTCATATCCAACTCTTAGTGACCCCATGGACTGCAGCCCACCAGGCTCCTCCATCCATGGGATTTTCCAGGCAAGAGTACTGGAGTGGGGTGCCATTGCCTTCTCCATCTGTACTTCTAAGCAGATGTAACTCTCAGAATCTGGCTCCATTCCCTTTCTATTCCTTCCTTCTCAAAGCACAAAGGGGCGTGTCGAGGAGACAGTGGTCAGAATTGAGGGCACACGTTCTCATGGGAAGAGGAAGCCTTTAAAGCTCCTTTTCCTCCCGCCTGTGATCAGTATAACCTTGTCTAACTCCCCAGTCAGTCAGGAGAGTAAAGAGGATGCTCCCAGAGAAGCTCAAGCTATCCACTTTGAGGGACTGCAGTCATCTGCGAGCCAGTGATGCTCAATGACACCCCTCCACCAAGCCCACCAGAGAGCAGTTGTACAGTAAACCCTCAGATACCCCTCTTCTGATAGAAAAAGACCTTGATAAAGGCCCAGCAATTCTGAAAACTTCCCCGGTAGCTCAGCTCGTAAAGAATCCGCCTGCAGTGCAGGAGACCCCAATTCAATTCCTGCGTTGGAAAGATCCCCTGGAGAAGGAACAGGCATTCCAGCATTCTTGGGCTCCCCTGGTGACTCAGATGGTAAAGAACCTGCCTGCAATGTGGGAGACTCAGGTTCAATCCCTGGGTTGGGAAGATCCCCTGGAGGAGGGCATGGCAACCCACTCCAGTATTCTTGGCCTGGAGAATCTCCATGGACAGAGGAGCCTGGCGGGCTGCAGTCCATGCAGGTCACAGTCAGACATGACTGGGTGACTAAGCATGCACATAAGTCTGAAATGCAGAGCCCAAGGTATGGGCGTCTTGACTGGGTGACTGTGTCTTCCAGGCAGTAAGTGCAGTGGTTTTAGGGATGCTGTGAAGTAGAACAATATCTAAGCTTCCCCATCAGCCTCTCCCTACTGTCCTCCCAAGAGCCAGCACTGCTCAGAAATGTGGTAGGACTGAGTTTCTCTAAGTTCAGTAGGAACTGTGTCTCAGCATTCATGACTTGTGGTTAAGAGAAGCGTGACCAAGTAAGTTAGATACTATTCTGGGGAGAGAGGATATAATCAATAAGCCAATGACTTAATGCAATGCAAGCTTATGAGAAACCCTCAGCAAATGATAGCTGTTGCTCTTCTGTGTAAATGGTACTAAACTGATAGTGAATATTACACACGTACCCCAAGTGAATTCCCTTCTAATAGGCAGAAGAGAGTCTAGAATCCATTATGACCAACAAGGGCATAAAGCCCATCTACGTACCTTGCTGAACGGCCTCTATAGCTTCAGGTGAGATTTCACTACAACGTCACAACTCTTCTCTTGACTTTTTGTCTTACAGCCTTTCTCTCACAGTCCTCAGCAGAGATTCACAGACTACTTCATATCCTGGGATTTATCTTGCCCTTTGGAAAGTGCATATTTGAATATGTTTTAGCATTTGATGATTGCATTAAAACAAAGACCTTTGTGGGGAGAAGGCACCTTGTCAGGAAGATCAGGAAATAACGTGCACGCTTGCCTGATGTGGAACCAGTGGCCAGGACAGTGTGGCTGGGGCTTCATTTTTGCCTTAAGAGTTGAAATAGACCCCAAAGCACGTGCACCCTTACCACCCAGTGGGACCTCCTCTGTTACAGACTTGCACTTTGGAGGAGAATGGTAAGCAGCGCTGGCTCTATAAACCCTAATCTAGTCAGTAGAGGCCTTCCCAGAATGGCCTGTCACCTGCCCACCAAGCACGCAACACAGCCACACCACTACACATCAACCAAGGCAGACGCTAATCCATGCATTGCTTCAGTTTTCTCACCTGTAACACAGGGCTAATAATAGTACCCATTTGAGGCATAGTTGTGGCTACTATAGAGTTAACTTGTATAAAAAGGTGCCATTGTTCTCAATAAATTTCTAGACCTTATTATTTTTACGACTGAGATGCTCCTTTTTTAAAAAAGCAACTACCTTCAGGGCACTTTTCTTTAAGCAACCCAGTGTCACCACCACCACCACCAACAGCACACGGAGACACACGCGCCACAGGGTGGTGAAGATGAAATTGTTGAACGGATCTTATTTCTCTGGCTAATCACCACCCTACTCATGCATTCATTCAATATTGATTGCCAGTTATGTGCCAGACACTGATTAAGCCCTTGGGCTGTGGTAGGAAATAGGATCAAGTCCTCATGAAGCTTTCATTCTAGCTAGAGAAACAGACAAGAAGCAAGTCCCATAAAGTAAACGTATGATCTGATATCAGGGGGTGAGAACAATGGAGAAAAATTAAGCTGGGAGGGAAAGGGAGAGTCCTGGGGGGCCATCATTGTAGGTGAAGGGCCATTGAGTGGGGATGGAGGCCCCTTGGGGTGGTTATGGTGAACAGAAATGTGAGTGAAGGGAGAATGCTGAGCCCTGGAAGACTCAGGAAAGATTAGTCCCTGCAAGAACAAACAGCAGGTGTAGAGGACATCCTGGGATGGGGATGAGCTTCTTGGGTCTGAAAAAGCTGAGCAAGGGGAGAGGATTGTGCCAGGAGCAGAGTGAGATGGAGATACACCCAAAGCTGGGTGGATGGCGTGGGGCCTTGGAGGCCACGGTCTGGGCTTGATTGATCCTGCCTTACCCTCTGTCTATTTCCTAGATTGCTCTGGGCTTCTCCCCTGGGTGATCATTGGACATTGTGTGACATTTATCAGTGGTCTGGCTTCCTTTGGGGGTCCCTGAAGCTGGGGCTTCTTCAGCCGGCCATGCCCAGTTCCAGTGAGTGAGGGTGTGATGTCTGTGCCTGGGGTGGCCTAGGGTAGAAGAACTGTCACGCAGCCCCTGAAGGTGCTGCATTGCCACACTCCTGGTAACATCTATCCCCTCCAACCGGGACCAGCTCCATAATTTGTGAGGACCAGGGTAAAATGAAAACTTGGACCCCTTTGTTGTTCATTGCTCAGTTGTTCAGTTGTGCCTGACTCTGTGTGACCCCATGGACTGCAGCACACCAGGCTTCCCTGTCTTTCACTATCTCTCGGAGCTTGCTCAAACTCACGCCCATCAAGTCGGTGATGCCATCCAACCATATCATAATCTGTCATCCCTTCTCCTCCCACTTTCAGTCTTTCCCAGCTTCAGGGTCTTTTCCAGTGAGTCAGTTCTTCACATCATGTGGCCAAAGTGTTGGAGTTTCAGCTTCAGCAGCATCAGTCCTTCCAATGAATATTCAGGACTGATCTCCTTTAGGATGGACTGGTTGGATCTCCTTGCAGTCCAAGGGACTCTCAAGAGTCTTCTCCAACACCACAGTTCAAAAGCATCAGTTCTTCAGCGCTCAGCCTTCTTTGTGGCCCCCTTATTAAAACATTATTAAGAATTTCAAGATGGCAACAGCAGAATATTAAAGCCAGCACACAGCTGTGCATGTCGCAGGCCCCTGAGCCATCTCCGCCTCCAGCATTGCCCCACACCCAGACTCCCTGATCCCAGGACACCACAGCCTTTTGCTACAGACGCTCCCAGAGAACTTAAAAACTCAGGTCTCCTCCCTGTTTTGCATGCAGCTGCCCTTCTCCCTCACTGAGGCCAAGTCTGCTGGGCTGAAAATCACCCCTTGCCCTTTGATGACTGGATAATCATGCAGAACAAGTGTTCCCCCTTCCCTCACATCAAAAGCTCCCTCTCCGAACATAGGCGACACAAGCTGCTAATAAGACGCGGCAGAGTGTATTGCCTCCTGCCAACAGGGAGAGGAGCATCTTCCAAAACTGACAGGGTCTCAGACTGGGGAGGTAAGGTCAGAATTTATTGAGACTTGGAACCTTGGTGTAAGACCTTTATTTTTCTATGCAGGTCTTTGATTAAGATTGGGTGAGAATATTGATAACACCCCAGATCAATGGAAGCAACAGGACTGAAAAAGCCTTAGCACTCAGGCTGTCTGTTGATGCTTTAAATGGAAGAGTCGATGGATCTCCCATGTATGCGTGCGAAGTCGCTTCAGTTGTGTCTGATTCTTTGCAGCCCCATACACTGTAGCCCACTAGGCTCCTCTGTCCATGGGGATCTCCAGGCATGAATACTGGAGTGGGTTGCCATGCCCTCCCTCCTCCAGGGGATCTTCCCTACCCAGGGATCAAACTCATGTCTCTTGAGTGTCTCCTGCATTGCAGGCAGATTCTTTACCTGCTGAACCATCAAGGAAGAACTGATGGATGTCTTGGGCAGTTTCTATAATGCAGTCCAACCCCTGCATGGGCAGGGCAGACCCAGAAGTGTCAAGGTTTAAGGAACGGAATGGCAGGGTTAGGTTACTACAGATGGTGAAGCATGGTTTTGGTACAGCGTCTAGGCTGAATCTGGGTAGACGATTTGGGGCCCCACTCAGGATGAGTGATTTCTCCACAACTCTAGTGCTTACCTGGCTGTCATGCCTCCACCAACACAGACATGAACAGATACAGTCCAGACTCAGGCTGGGATCCTGACAGCCTATCTTTCCTGGGTTAGAAATGCTAACAGGACTGCCCCAAATTGGGGTCTCTTGCTTCCAGACAATGGGCCATCAGCAAGAATGGGTTGGGAAGGGCAGCCAAGAAGAGTGGGGGCAGGGGTGGTTCAGGTAAGCTGGAAAACCATCTCTCTCCTGGAATCGTTGTCTAGAAATAAGAGATTTCTCCAGTAGCCTTTCCAGTGGGAGCAGAAAGACCCAGAAGGTGGTGGCAATGACACAGAACTTGACTGCCATGGAAACTGAGGTAATTTCTAAAGCAGCCTCGAAAGCCTCCCTCCCTGTGGTTCTTCGAGGATGTTCTTACAGTGGTGTGCAAGCTTCAGAGAAAGGGAACTTGCCTGCCAACCTCCTGCCTCTTGAAATCAGTCATCAGTCAAAGAAAAATGCTCATTCCTGGAGTAAATGCATAGACCCCTCCTGTCAGCCTTAAAAGCTGCTCCCCAGAAAGTGACAAGGGAGGCCCTGGTGGATGTGATGAATGGCCTCTCTCCAGCCCTGGGTGCAGAAAGGAGAATGAGGACCTGGAAAGGCGGCATCAGAAATAGCCACAACCCGGGAAGGCGGGAAGGGGATTCCACCCTCGAGAGACTCCTGTCGCCCCTACTGCTTGGATGTCTATGATGCAAAGTGTGTACAGGGTTGGAGGGCTTCCCAGGGGGTGCTAGTGATAAAGAACCTGCCTGCCATGCAGGAGGCATAAGAGACATGGGTTCGATCTTCCTGGGTCAGGAAGATCCCCTGGAGGAAGCTATGGCAACCCACTCCAATATACTTGCCTGGAGAAGCCCATGGACAGACGAGCCTGGTGGGCTATACAGTCCCTAGGGTTGCAAAGAGATGGACATGACTGAGCTTGCATGCATGCCACACCAAGAATCGTAATGTAATCAGACATATTAAGCCATATTTGACATATTTCCGCAACAAATTCTAACTCAGTTCAAAAAATATTTCTGTGAGCATACACAGTGCTTTAAAAATTGAGTAAACATAGGTCTTATTTTAAGGAAGTTTATTTTCTATATTTATTTTCTTATTTTAAGAAAGTGATAGAGAGTAGAGTTGGTTTGATCCCTGGGTCAGGAAGATCCGCTATAGAAAGGAATGGCAACCTCGGTTCAGTTCAGTTCAGTCGCTCAGTCGTGTTCATGTCTTTGCGACCGCATGAACTGCAGCACGCCAGGCCTCCCTGTTCATCACCATCTCCCAGAGTTCACTCAGACTCACGTCCATTGAGTCCATGATGCCATCCAGCCATCTCATCCTCTGTCGTCCCCTTCTCCTCCTGCCCCCTATCCCTCCCAGCATCAGAGTCTTTCCCAATGAGTCAACTCTTCTCATGAGGTGGCCAAAGTATTGGAGTGTCAGCTTTAGCATCATTCCTTCCAAAGAAATCCCAGGGTTGATCTCCTTCAGAATGGACTAGTTGGATCTCCTTGCAGTCCAAAGGACTCTCAAAAGTCTTCTCCAACACCACAGTTCAAAAGCACCAGTTCTTCGGTGCTCAGCCTTCTTAACAGTCCAACTCTCACATCCATACATGACCACTGGAAAAACCATAGCCTTGACTAGACAGACCTTAGTAGGCAAAGTAATGTCTCTGCTTTTGAATATACTATATAGGTTGGTCATAACTTTTCTTCCAAGGAGTAAGTGTCTTTTAATTTCATGGCTGCAGTCACCATCTGCAGTGATTTTGGAGCCCTCCAAAATAAAGTCTGACAATGTTTCCCCATCTATTTCCCATGAAGTGATGGGACCGGATCTCATGATCTTCGTTTTCTGAATGTTGAGCCTCAAGCCAACTTTTTCACTCTCCTCCTTCACTTTCATCAAGAGGCTTTTTAGCTCCTCTTCACTTTCTGCCATAAGGGTGGTGTCATCTGCATATCTGAGGTTA